>OU427009.1:4237814-4305314 GCA_911387935.1 Dolichovespula saxonica
TAACAACTATTACATATATAATTGAATCTTGAAGCAAGGATTTCATTTAAAGCAAGAGTATTTATAAAAATAATTTAAATAATTTTGCCTACATATATATATATATATATATATTTATAATAAAATTATAAAATGTATAATAAAAATATACATAAGAAAGAAAAAAGAAAAAAATATATATATATACAAAAATTCGATCGAATTTGAAAATCGAATGACTTCTAATTGCATACTATAATGAAATCGAATAATCGTTCGTAATATTAAAAAAAAATATATATATAATTTTTTCCATCAAAATCGATAGGAAAAAAAAAAGAAAAGAAAAAAGGAAAATTCACAGTTCTTGTTTCACGATTGGATTAGTATTGAAATGATAATTTACAGTAATATAAATATATACATTGATATATAACGTGATACATAATAAATTCTTCACAGCATATTGATGATTTCATACTGCCGATTTTTATTCCGAAAAACAGGTATGATATGTGCCGTCGTAGGAAAGGCGGCCGCTGCACTAAGGGAACTGCCGGTATGGTTTATTACATAGCGAACACGCTTCATTTATATTATTATTTTTATTATTATTATTATTATCATTATTATTATTATTATTTACCCTGTAACGTAATTATCATATACACACTCATATATATATATATATATTTATATATATTATATACACACATACTTACACATACACACTCATATATATATATATATATATTTAGGGTGTCCCCAAAGTATTCATTTCGCATGAAAAATAAGGAAGAAACTTATGGGACACCTCTAATATATAAACATGTATATATATATATATATATATATATATATATATATATATATATATGTGTGTGTGCGTGTGTGTGTGTAATTATATATGTGTTAATACGTATTCGTTTACGTATTTACACACACACACATATATATATATATGTGTGTGTATGAGTGTGTGTTATTATTTGTCACCTTAACTTTTGTATATAGTGCCACACCGTTTTTAGTTTTTACTCTTAACAAAAGTAATCACTTATGCGGAGAGACGTTTTTTGTTTTCTTTTTTCGTTTTTCGTTTTTGTTTCGAATACTCCCTTTCGAAGGAAGAAAAATTTTTTTTCATTGGATATCGATTCAAAATCGATCGAAAATTGAACGAGAATCGATTGGAAATTGATCGGGAATCGATTGGAATTTTTTTTTATTTTATTTTTTTTTTTTTTTTTTTTTTTTATTAGAAATTGTATAGGGAAAATGAATTTAGAACTTATCTCGAAAATTTGTTTTATATGATAGGATTAGAGAACGGATTTGAAATTGAACGGAAATTTTTTTTCTCTTTAAATTGTAGAAATTTTCGATTAGAAATTTTTTCCAGCGTTTTTTATTTGTTTTTTTTTTCTAATGATTTAATCTAGAAATTTAGATATAAAAATTATTTGGATATTTCGTTTAGAAATTTTCTCAAGACTAAAATGATTGCAAAATGTTTCGAACGATTTTATTGGAATTCTTTGGTAGACACAAACAATTTGAAAATTTGTTTTCAGAAAAATTGTTCAACATACGTTTCTGATAATTTTTCCAAAAGAAAAAAAAAAGAAAAGAAAGTAAGAAAGAAAACTTATATTTTCATCACCCAACGAAAAACAAAGATGTCTCTCCAATTAAAATTAGCCTAATCTCGTTGAGTAATAGACTTATTATAGTTTAAACACAAATTTGATACGCTTTTTATCCTTTTTTGGATAGATCTATTAAAGCTTCTTGCAATATATCCTACTATCATAAGTAGTTAATAAAATAGTAGGCAAGTAGTAGTCGTTAAATATAAAACATACATACATACATACATACATACATACATACATACATACATACATACATACATACATACATTCATACATACATAGATATATACATATATACAGGGTGTATCATTTAATATTTTCATTGCTTTTATTAAATAATTAAATATCAATAAATTACTATCATTATATTCGTCTTTTTCTAAGCTACAAAAAAGAAACTATATATACATATATATATTTTTTCATATACATAAACATATATACATACATACATACATACATACATTTGTTTAAAAAATCATCGATGACCTTGAAGTCTCGAGAAAGATAATTTGGATAAAAAAATAAATAAATATAATCTCTCGATCGACCAAATCATATCGATCTAGTTTGATCGATTGACAACTTGAATGACAACGAAGACATTTCGAAAAAAATTCCCGTTAAAAATGAAACACCCTGTATACGCTAAGCTAATGGTACAATTTTCTAACGAGCAAATAATTATTATTAGTACTTAACGCGAACATTAATAATATATACGTCCATTATTAGCTTAACAATCATACTCCGATCGTAGATTATCATCATCATCATCATTATCATCATCATCATCATCATCATTATCATCATTGTTGTTCAACGTTAAGCTCGCAAACGTGTCGATAATGAATTCTTTTAATTTCTAATCGTCTAAATCCTTCTAAGATTTCTTATTATTCATCGCTCGAAACGATCTACGATAAATCAACGATCGACGATAATTTTTCTATTACTTTTTCAACTTACGGGATCGCAAATAAGTGAAGAAGTAAAAATAATAAAAAAAAAAAGAACTAACAGAAAAAAGAAGGAACGAAATAATTTCGTAATAATTTCGAATAGAAAAAAGAAAAATAGGAAAAGAAAAAAAAATTAATAAACAAATTAATTCTAAACTTCGAGAAAAAATAAATCAAAAAAAAAAAAAAAGAAAAGAAAAGAAAATGAAATGATCGACGGGGTCGAATTATCGGAACGAAAAGTAAAAAAAAAAAGTAAAAAAAAAAAAGAAAAAAAAATCACCGCTCATTTTTTATTCAATTATCATCAAAATCAGCATCATCATTATCATCATCATCATCGTCATCAATAACATCGTATATTAATTGGCGATAATTGATGGCTCCCATACATACATACATACATACATACATACATACATACATACATACATACATACATATATACATATATATATAAATACAAATGAAATATATTAGATTCTGAACGATAAATCATTGAGATTGATTAAACTGACGTCGCACATATTTACGAGGCTCAATATTATTCAACCGTTCTAATTATCTTAACAGTTCAAGGTCTCTTGCTTTAAATATCGATTTTTAATAATATGCTTTTCAAATCGCACGTGCTAACTTTTACAACGCGATCGGTTATTAGAATGACGTACGACGAGGACGTTCCTTTTTTTCTTCTTTAAAAAAAAAAAAAAATAAAATAAAAACGAACCGAAAAAAAAAGAAAAAAAAAGTAATTAAAAATCGACGAACCAACACGTAAAACACGATCGAGGAAACGGGAGGGTGCGCTTTTGATGATGGGGATGAAAAGAGAGATTACGAAAAAAAAACATAAAAGAAGAAAGAAAGAAGGAAAAAAAATTCGAAAAAAAAAATAATAATAAATAAATAAATGAACGAATAAATCAATAAATGAATGAACGAATAAATCAATAAATGAATGAACGAATGAATGAATGAATGAATGAGTGAGTGAATAAAAATGGATAAATAAAAAAGGTTACATTGGGAAAAAAAAATAAAATCATCGACTAACTTTCTAAACATTTTTTATAATTTAGGGCCAGGACTGTGAGCGAGGGTGAACTTCAAGGACACATCGAAATATATATATATATTTTTTTTTTATCGCCAACTCCAACCTCGATAATTATTTTATGAATTTTCTCGAAGGACAACAATCTTTCTCCATCTCTCTCTCTCTCTCTCTCTCTCTCTCTCTCTCTAGCTATCTATCTATCTCTCTCACTCTCTCTCTCTCTCTCTCTCTCTCTCTCTCTGTCTCTCTCTCTCTCTCTTATCAGTATTCTTTCTTCGTTCAATTTTTCCACCCTCTCCTCCTCCTCACCCCCTCTACGTCAGGGATTTATTAACGAATAAATGAGAAGTGGTGCGGAAGCAAAAAAAAAAAAAAAAAAAAGAAAAAAAGTAATAAAATAAACGAACGAAGGATCGAAGAAAAGCAAAAATATGATCGACAACGTCGACGATAATAAAAGTAAATGAAAGTAGTGTTCGCAAAAAGAAAACCGAAAAAAAAAATTGTACGCGAGGGTGGGCATCTATTTTTTTTTTTTTTTTTTTTTTGACGTTAAAAGGACGAGCTAATAAAAGGGTATGGAAATGAGAATGGTAATAACAGAAGAGATAGAAAATAATTTGAGAAAGAACGAAATCGAAGAGAGTATGAGAATCAAAAAGGATATAATTGTTCTTACGTAATACATATTTCGAAATATATCTTTTCGAATTTATATATAAATATAAATATAAATACATATAAATATATTTGTGTGCGCAGTTTGTTCTTCATCATTGTTCTTACTACGTTTACTCTTTTGTTTTCCTTGTTTTTTTTTTTGTTTTTGTTTCTTGTTGCTGGTTATTTTTTTGTGTACTTCCCACCACACCGCACCCCCCCCCACCCACCCTGGAACTGACAAAAGTGTAAAGACAAAATCTTCTGTCTTGTTACATTGCAGATTAGATATGTGCAGGAGGCAATACGCGAATGACGTGTGCAATAGAGGAACCGCAGGTACGTTTTTCGGAGTTAATGGCGACCCCGAAAAAAAAAAATTAAAAAAAAAATGATAATAAAGAAAAAAGAAATAAGACCGAGCAACCGAACGAACGAACGAACGAACGAACGAAAACGAATACGACAAAAAATGGCCGACTTTCTTTCGTCTAGTATCTTCTCGTTAATACAAACTATCCCTTTTCTATCTCTCTTTATCTTTTTATCTATCTGTATCTCTATCTCTCTCTCTCTCTCTCTCTTTAGCTATCTATATCACTATCTATCTCTCTCTCTCTATCTATCTATCTATCTATCTATCTATCTCTTTTCAAACATTTCTTTTTTTTAAAATAGCGATCAGAAATTTGCTTTGAAAATTTTTTGGTTCTTGAACGAATCATTCCAACGAACTCGTTAGTGAATTTTTTTCTGTCCTATTATCATTCCTCTAAACAATTATTTCGTTAAACAATTGTTTCTCTAAACAATTATTTCTCCAAAAAATACTCTCTCTAAAACGATTATTTCGCTAAACGTTTATTTCTCTATACAATTATTTCCCTGAAAAATTATTTCTCTAAACAATTATCTCTCCAAAATATTATTTCTCTAAACAATTACCTCTCCAAAAAATTATTTCTCCAAAAAATTATTTCTCCGAACAATTGTTTATCTAAACAATTATTTCCCTGAAAAATTATTTCTCTAAACAATTGTTTCTCTAAACAATTATCTCTCCAAAAAATTATCTCTCCAAAAAATACTTTCTCTAAACAATTATCTTTCTAAGCAATTATCTCTCCAAAAAATTATTTCTCTAAACAATTATTTCTCTAAACAATTATTTCTCTAAACATTTATCTTTCTAAACAATTATCTCTCTAAACATTTATCTCTCTGAACAATTATCTCCAAAAAATTATTTCTCCAAAAAATAATCTCTCTAAACAATTATTTCTCTAAACAATTATTTCTCTAAACATTTATTTCTCTAAACATTTATCTCTCCAAACAATTATCTCTCCGAACGATTATTTCCTCGAAAGCTTCGTTCGATTTGAGAATTCTTTGAGAAAAATTTTTCAACTTGCCCTATCGATGTTCCTTCTTTTAAAAAATATTTCTGGGAAATTTTTGCCAAAGAAAAAAAAATAAAAAAAAAATAAAAAAAAAAGCAAGAAAATTTATTTTCGTCATCTCCGAACTAAAAACAAACATGTCTGATTAATTATCTCATCAATTAACCTAATCTCGTCGAATGAACCTATTATGGTTTAAACCAAAAAATTTGATGCTCATTTTTTTCTTTTGTTTTTATTTATAGATTCGTTAAAGCTCATCGTCAAAGTTCTTCGTTAAAATTCTTTTTCTTCATCTACGTCTCTCTCTCTCTCTCTCTCTCTCTTTTTCTCTTCAACTACGTTCTTCTCTCTCTCTCTCTCTCTCTCTCTCTCTCTCTCTCTTACACACACACACAAATTATAAATCTCAAAAACAACATATATATGTTTGTGTCTTGCATATCGGTGTCTTTCTTCTTCTTTCACTTCTTCTTCGCGCCATCTTGAATTTTTCCCGGCCGCATCCGACCACTGCACCTACCTCCCCCCCCCCGTTCGAAAAAAAAAGAAAAAAAAAAGCAAAATACAGACAAAATGGTGGAAATTTTTGGTACACGGAATAATTTTTCTAAATGGTTTTTATTCTTCTTCTTCTTCTTCCTCTTCTCTTTTTTTTTCAATATTTTTTCTCTCTGTCTTACTTTCTCTCTCACTGGTACACTTCTCGTTCTTAAAGCTTGATTATGGTTACTGTCATCACCGTCTTCGGACAACTCGTCTTCTTCGCTTGTTACTTTCTTTCTTTCTTTCTTTCTTTTTTTTTCTCTCTTCTTTTCTATCCTTCCACTTATGGTGAAAATGTTTTGTCACGTCTGCGCGCGTATGTTTTTATAAAGGGGGACGAAATTTTGGATCACAAAAACAAAACGAAACAAAACAAAAAAAAATAAAAAGAAAAGAACACATCTCTTTCGACTTTTGCCTTCTTCGCACAACTTCGCTTTTATTTTGACACCATTTACATATTACATATATATATGTATGTATATATATATATATATATATGTTTATGTTTATGTTTATGTTTATGTTTATGTTCACGTGTGTGTATGCTAGCAAGGATTAAATCATACCGATCGTATTTTTGGGTTTTTTAATTTTTTTTAATTTTTTTTTTTATTTTTTCTCTTTTTCCTTTTTACCGAACACGAAATTTATGAATCAGTATTAATTATCCGTTTTAGTTATTATTATTATCATTGTTATTATTATTATTATAATGTTCTTGTTGTTGTTATTTTCGATTATTATTATTATTACTATCATTATCATTATTATTATTTGTTAGTATTGTTAACGTTGACGTGACGTTCTCGTTCATTAATTTTTTTTTTATGTGGGTGGGGTGGGGAGATTGTCATAATCGAGTATTTGATCGCTTTTGTATATTTCTATTTTTTTTCTTTTTTTTTTTTTTTTATTTATATCGGCTGCGTTATCGACTAAAGGGACCGTTTTTCATTGGTAAGTTTTATATACATATATTGTATAGGGTGACCGAAAAGAAAATGAATTTTATGAAAATTTTTACTTTTTTGATATTTTTTTTTTCTTTTTTTTTGTTTTTAATTTAGAAAATATATTTATTATACAATCGCGTTTTATATATATATATATATATTTTTTTTTTTCAAAGAATATACATACATACGTACGTACGTACGTACACATATTTAAATATATATGTGTGTGTGTGTATGTATACGTATACATATATATATGAATATGAAGACGCGACTGAACGAATATCGTTTATTCTAATGAAGAAGAAAATTTTTATTTTATTTTTTTTTTTTTTTTAAGGCAGTCAAACAAAGAAAAAAGACCTCCCATCATATTAATCAGAATAATTAACATAGGTTTGCATGAAATTATGCGAATGGAATAAATTAATTGGCTTAGTTTTATGGTACGCGTACGATTTATTCGCTGCGATTAAAATGAAAAAAATAAATAAATAAAAATAAAAAAAAAATAAAAAACATTCGCGTCCGTCATTGTTCCATGACTAATATAATTACATAGGGTGGTTAAATTAACAGGACACGTGTCTCTCACGTCAGAATATCTATTAGAACGTTTCTATTGTGTCTACGTTAGATATTTATTGCGGCTAAAAAATGAATAAATAAATAAATAAATAAATAAATAAATAAATAAAAATAAATAAAAACCGAAAGAAACGAAACAAAAATTTTAATAATTCTCTCTCAAAGATTTTTTTCGAAAGATATACGACGCGGAAAATTTTTGTTATTTTTTATTTCTTTTTTTTGGGCTCTAACGACGATTAGAAAATTTCCTATGCGTACGTTTGTCGGTTGTCGGAAAAAAAAAGATTCTGTTATTTTTGCTTTGGATAAATGCGATTCGATAAAAAAAAAAAAAAAAAAATATTTAATGTACGTACATTTTTACATACAATTATTATTACATACGTGTACGTACAATTCTTTTAATTTTAATAATTTTTAATTCTAATTTTTTTTTTTTGAAGTTTTAGAAAATTTCTAATGTACACGTGTATCAACATTAATTTTATTGAGCAATTTTTACCATAAATTTACATTTTATGAATAATTATTTTGAAATTAATGATTCATTAAAATATAATCGTCATTCGTTCCACGAAAATTTTGTTACATATTCTAATGATCATTAATTAGAAAGTATCTAACGTATTTATCTATAAAAAAAAGTAATAATAATAAAAATATTCTAAAGTATCTTCTATTCCAATGACAATAGGAAAGCGTCTAATCTGTTCCATCTGTAAAAAAAAAAGAAAAAAAAGCAAATAAAAAGTTCTAAAATTTCGATTTCGTTCTATCCGTACGATTAGAAAGTATTAGACGTGTGAATTAGATTTATGTATAAAAAAAAAAAAAAAAACAGTTTCTGAACGTCTTCTATTTCGATGACGATTAGAAAGTATGTTAATTTATTCGATCCATGCGAAAAAAAAAGAAAAAAGTTCTGAAATATTTTTTTTTTTTTTCATTCCAACGACGATTAGAAAACGTCCAAGGGATACGTTGGATCTATTGAAAAAAAAAAAAAAGGATTATCTATCAAAATCTTTTCGTCATTCCAATGACGATTAGAAAACTTTCGATGCGTAACGTTAGATCTCTAAAAAAAAAAAGAAAAGATTGTTGAAATATTTTTTTTCTTTTTTAATTTCAACGACGATCAAAAAAACGTCCGATAAACACGCACGAATAACGTTTTTTCAAAAATTTTCAAAAATATTCTATCGTTCTAATGCCGATTAGATTCGACGTATATGCTTTTAAATACGCGCCAAAGCTTATTTAATTTAATTGTTTATAAAAACGAAACGAAAACGAAACAATCCACGTTGAATTCCAACGTACCTGCGTATATAAGCCATTTTCGTAATGTCAATAATCAAAAATTAATCATAATTAATGATTAGATTTCTAATAGATATTTAAAACGTTAGAGACACGTATTCTAATGGCTTTAATCATGTTCTCTCGCTCTCTGCTCTGGCATCAAATATTATAACACAACGCTATAAAGGATAAAGAAAGTCGCTTTTATTAATACCACGGATTTATATAACGTCTAACGAATTCTAAAGAATAACATTAATCTTTTTTTATCGTTAAAAAAAAAAAAAAAAAAAGAAAAAAGAGACAAAAAATGTTTATCAAAACACCGTCTAGAGCCCACGTGAGGATATTATCGTTTTAATAATATCGAAATATGTATTCTACAGGATTCGCGTATGTCGGTGGTGCCTGTGTTGTTAACAAACGATTAGAAAAGGTCAACTCTGTGGCCATCATTGAGGACACTGGTGGCTTCAGTGGTATCATCGTGGCGGCGCACGAAGTTGGTCACTTGTGAGTTTTTCAAAAAAAATTTATAATAATAATAATAACAATAATAATAATGATGATGATGATGTTGGTCACTTGTCTTCTTCAAGAAAAAAAATTAATAATAATAATAAGTTGGTCACGTTATTCAAAAAAAAATAAAAAAAAAAATTTAATAATAATAATAAAAATATTTGTCACGTTCCTTTAAAAAAAAAAAAAAAATTAATAATAATAATAAATTGGTCACTTGTGAGTTCCTCAAAAAAAGTAAAAAAAAATTTAATAATAATAATAAAATAATAATAATAATAATAATAATGATAATAATAATGTTGGTTACATTTCTTTAAAAAAAAAATTAATAAAAATAATAAGTTGGTCACTTGTTTTTCACAAAAATTAATAATAATAATAATAAAAAAAAGTAAAAAAAATTTAATAATAATAATAAAATAATAATAATAATAATAATAATAATAATGATAATAATAATGTTGGTTACATTTCTTTAAAAAAAAAATTAATAAAAATAATAAGTTGGTCACTTGTTTTTCACAAAAATTAATAATAATAACAATAATAATAATAACAATAATAATAATTATTATTATAATAATAATGTTGGTCACTTGTTCTTTGAAAAAAAAATAATTATAATAATAAGTTGGTCACTTGTGTTTTTCAAAAAAGAAACAAAAATTAATAAATAAAATATTCACTCGTGAGATTCTCGAATGCAAAAAGAAATTTTTTTTCTTAAATGAACAACCGAAAGAAATAACTTTTTTTCTGTTAATTCATTTATTGGTAATATTTATTTGAAAGGAAAGAAAAAAGATCGTGCACGAAGTTGGTCATTTGCGAGTTCTTCAAAAAAAAAATTAATAATAATAAATTAATAATAATAAATTAAATAAATAAATTAATAATAATAATAATGTTGGTCATTTGTGTTCTTCAAGAAAAAAAAATTAATTATAATAATAATAAGTTGGTCATTTGTGTTTTTCAAAAAAATGACAATAATAATAATAATAATAATAATAACAATAATAATAATAATAAATTGGTCACCTGTGAGTTTCTCAACAAAAAAAAAACAAATAAATGAAATATTCGCTTGTTTCCAAAAAAAAAATAAATAAATAAAATATTCACTTGTGAGATTCTCGAATAAAAAAAGAAAAAAAAAATTTCTCTTCCTTTTTCCGAACGACGCCCTGAAAAAAAAAAAAAAAGAAAAAAAGGAAGAAATGATCGTTGAATTTTTTTCTTAATTTTCTTTTCCTTTTTTTTTAGGTTAGGTGCAGTACACGATGGTTCACCACCACCGAGTTATCTCGGTGGGCCTGGTGCTGAGAAATGCCGTTGGGAGGATGGTTATATTATGAGCGATCTGAGACATACTGAAAAGGGTTTCAAATGGTCACACTGCAGTGTCTCGTCCTTCCATCATTTTCTAAAGTACGACCATATACGACATATTTGTGCATAATTACCGACGATATTTTAGAGATCCTCAAAAAAAAAAAAAAAAAGAAAAAAAAATGCAAATGTAAAAAAAAAAATAAAAAAAAAAACAAAGGACCAACGAAACAGATTAGAACAACGAATTAGTCAGAGAAATATTTCGATTTTCTTTTGAAAGGAATTTTTTCTACGATATTTCGACCAATCTTTTTTTTTCTTTTGTTTTTTCTTTTTGTCGCGTTAACTCTCGAAATTATTTTTTGTTTCTTTTTTGTTTTCGTTCCCTTTTTTTTTTTTTTTTGTATAAAGAAATATCGATCGTATAAAAACATTTGCCTTTTTCTGGTTGTTTTTTTCTAGTTGGTTTTTACTGGTTGTTTTCTTTTTCCTCTTCATATGTAGTTCATATATGCCAAAAATCGAATTAATATCCAAACGAATTTGCAAATAATCTTTATGGTACGGCTGAAGCTCGTTTAAAAAAAAGAATAAATAAATAAAATAAAATAATAAAACGAATTAAAAAATTCGTCGTAACGACGCAGAAACGATATAATTAAAAAATAATAATAATAATAATAAATAAATAAGAAGTAATTTCGTTTACAAAAATTACAAAAAAAAATTAAAGGATTAGAAGGAAAAAAGAAAATAAAAGTCACATCAAAATCGAATTGATATCCAAACGAATTTGCAAATAATTTTTTTGGTACGTCTGACGCTCGTTAAAAAAAAAAAAGAGAACAAAAAAAAGAAAAGGGAAAACAAGAGGAAAAACGTATTTCAAAACTCGTCTTAACGATCGTAGAGGCGATATAATTGAAACAAAAAATAATTAAATAAATGAATAAATGAATAAAAAGAATAAAATAAAATGAATAAATAAAATGACATAAGATAATAAATAAAAACAATGTAATTTAGTCTAAAAATGAAAAAAAAAGAAAAGAAGAAGAAAAGAAGAAATCTTTTCTTTCGAAAATTTGCTAATACGCACATAATTTTCTTTTTTTTTTTTTTTTTTTTTCTTTTCTTTAGCGGCGACACTGCAACGTGTTTGTACAACGCACCACACGAAGACGAGGCCCTGCCAAGGGTATTACCGGGCAAATTATTATCGTTGGACGCCCAGTGCCGTAAGGATCGGGGTACCAGCGCCTGTTTCGTGAGTGATAAAAATTTTTTTTCTATCATTACGAATGAATTAAACGAACCCAACGACCCAAATGTCCCTCCATCGCGATGGTTGGAAGAGGGTAAATGAAAAGGTTGTCAAATTTTCCTAGCTTAGGGCCGAAAGTTCTTAAGTGATTCGAAAAATTAAATAAAATAGAATAAAAAAGAAATGAAATAAAAAAAAAATAAATAAAAAATCGATCGCGCCTTCTCGTAAAATTTCGTAAGCATATTTGCATTAAGCTCGCCATTTTATCGATCGAACTCGTAATATTTTTACAATCTGCAAGAAAAAAAAAAAAAAAGAAAACTTTATTTTAAATTATTCAAATTATTAAAAATAATAATATACATACATATATATATATATATATATATATATATATATATATATGTATATATATATATGTGTATTGAAAATAAATTATTTAAAAAAAAGAAATTAAATATTATTATAAACAAAAAAGATATTACTAGCAATTTATTACGTGGAAATATATAAATATATATTAAATAATATTAGACGTTATAATATTAGACATTATTGTAAGTATATATATTAAAAATTATTTGACTTTTTTTATAGTAGATATATATATATGTGTGTATGTGTGTGTGTGTGTGTGTGTGTGTGTGTGTGTGTGAGTATATATCGATAGATATATTATTGATATATTATTTATTTACGACGTTTTTCTATCCTATTTTGTTTTTTGTTTGTTTGTTTGGCTCGGGGTACGGGGGTTGGTTTTCGGTGGTGTCGTTGACCGATTGACACGGGGTTACAGAAAGATGACAGAGTTTGCGCACAATTATTTTGCTTCGACGCTGGATCCGGCTATTGCGTCGCATATCGTCCAGCAGCCGAGGGTTCGCCATGTGGCGATGGCCAGGTAAATAAATAAAAATAAATAAAAAAATAAACAAACGACATAGGAAAATCATTACGATTATTTAAACGTATTGTTTGTTAAATTATTCAAAAAAACGATATAAATATTAATTACAATTATTAAATTTATACAATTATTAATATTGTATAAATTTAATAATTATTAAATTTATTATATATATATATATATATATATATATATATATATATATATATATATATTCGTACAAACGTCAAGTTAGAAAGAAAGAAAGGAATAAAAAAAAAAAAAGAAAAAAAAAAGAAAAAAAAGAGAAAATATCAAGTGAATTATTATAGATTTATTTAATCAATGATTTAAATTTAAATCGATTCGATCGTGGTCGAGTCAAAATTTTTCTCTCTCTCTCTCTCTCTTTCTCTATAATTTTTCGTTTTTGATTTTATTTATTTATCATTTTTTTTTTTTTGGTTTTTTTTACAAAATATCAATCTCATCGATGGAAAAATTTTTTCGTACTTATCATTGTCCTTTCTCTCTCTCCGTCCTTTTTTAGGTTTTTGATTTTTTTCATGTATTTTTTATTTATTTATTTTCTTTCTTTCTTTCTTTCTTTATTTATTTTTCTCCTCTCCCTTTTCAATTTTATTTCAGTACTGTCTCAATGGTAAATGCGTCGCCGAACATGAAAACATAATACCTGATTACACCCAAAATATACCAACATACGTACGTCGGGACGGTAGTTTTGGGCCACCAGCGAACAACAGGCCGATATTTGCACAATATAATAACACCGATTACAGGTAAACTAAAAAAAAAACAAAAAAAAAACAAAAAAAGAATAAAAAAAAAAAGAAAATTTTTTGTCCGCCATTTTCTCCTTTTTCCGTTTCGTTTTCTTTCAAAATGATCGATCGAATGATCGATCAAAAAAAAATAATAATAAGTCGTGCCCACTTAACCCTTTAATGCGTGATATCTTTTTTTCTTTATAAATTTTTAATTACGAAAAAAAAAATATATATGTGCATACATGCAATGACGTCAGAAAGAATCGTCGAAATTAATTCTAAATTGAGGGATGAAAATTAAAAATCGTAGGATTTATTTTATAATTGTTTTTTTCTTTTTTTTCGTTCGTTGTTGTTTTTAATAATTAATTATCACGACAATTTTAGCATCGGTGTTATTATTATTATTGTTATTATTATTATTATTATTATTATTATTATTATTATTATTATTGTTGTTGTTGTTGTTATTGTTATTATTATTATTATTCAATTGATATGAATGATATTATAAAAAGAATTAATCGTTGTAATAATAAAGTAATAATAATAATGATGATGATGATGATAACAGTAATAATAATAATAATAATAAATATTGTAAGATTTTTTTTTTCGTAACGAATATAAAACAAAAATAAATAAATAAGAATCGGTTGCATTGAAAGGGTTAACACAATAAAATTTAAATAATATTCCACACAGGTATCCATGGGAAGGAACGACATACACATCGCCAAAATCAAAATACAAATATTCCCCATACATAACCCCAAATTTATTGACGTCAAGTACTACAACAACAATAACAACAACAACGACAACAACGACAAACGTTAAACGTCAATATACACCTACATCAACGGTATACAAATACACGTACACGACTGCCAACAATTTGTTTGCGATTAACGATAAAATTAAAAATAATAGTAATTATAACAACAACAACAACAACAACAACGACAACGACAACATTTATGGAAAAATCAACAACGGTTTTAATCGAACCCTTACAACTAGCAAGAAAGGCAACAGATATAATTTTAATTTCCGTTACAACGTCAATTCTACCCCAAAAGTTGTTAACAATCCTAACGACGTGAATTATCCGAAAATAATACCGTTCAAACGTAAAACCACCGCAAACGTGACGCCATTTTCCCCGACGACATTGGCTCATCCACAAAATGGCCTCCAAAATGGCGAACAAAATGGCGGTAGTGGTAAGAGAATTTTGTGAAAACAAATTAATGAAAGAAAAGAAGTATATACATATTTGTGGAAAAACAAAATTCGATTCTTTCTATCTCGCGCTAATCTTTCTAATATCGAAATCTTTTTTCTCTCTCTCTCTCTCTCTCTCCCTCTCTCTCTCTCTCTCTCTCTAATTTTATTTTATTTTATTTTATTTTAATCTATTCTATTTATTTAAAATCAAAGCATGACATTGATCTCTCGTTATATCCATATCTTTTTAATCACTATCTCGTTCTTCTTTTTATTTTATCATTATAATTGTTTAACCATGGAAAAAGGATCTAAAAAAAAATATATATATATATATATATATATATGAACATAATTGATCACGAGCAAAAATGCGGACCATAAGCTCGATCATTTTTCTTTACATTGTTTTCACGATCTTCTTACCATACTTACTTTCTTCTTTCCTATTGTGTTCGATTTTATTTGTCTCTTTTTTTTTTCATTTAATTCACTATTAAGGCAGTGAGAATTTTATGACAATTTACATCGAACTACTACGTCACATCAAAAATAATACTAATACGGATGATAACGATAAAACACACGACGTATTAAATTACGTTACGTTACGTTACGTTACGTTACATTACGTTACGTTACATTACGTTACATTACATTTACAGGCATATGAAATGAATTACATTACATTACATTACATTACATTTACAGACATATGAAATGAATTATATTACATTACATTACATTTACAGACATATGAAATGAATTATATTACGTTACATTACATTTACAGACATATGAAATGAATTATATTACATTACATTACATTTACAGACATATGAAATGAATTATATTACATTACATTACATTACATTTACAGAAATATGAAATGAATTACATTACATTACATTACATTACATTTCATTTACAGACATACGAAATGAATTACATTATATTACATTACATTACATTACATCACATTTACGGACATATGAAACGAATTACATTACATTACATTACATTTACGAACATACGAAATGGATTACATTACATTTACGAACATACGAAATGAATTACATTACATTACAATACATTACGTTACATTACATTAATAGACATACGAAATGAATTGAGTTACATCGGGCAATAAATTTACAGTACCGAATTAATATTATCGAAATACCGAATAGATTTACATCAAATGACATTTACAGACATACATACGCGATGAATTAAAATCGCGTCACGATTACAATAAAACATTTACAAAATTACAACGCGTCGTTTTATATATCCACGTGCATACGTTTAAACATACACACACGCGCGCGCGCAAGATGATTCGTATCGATGCAATTAAAATTACATTTACGTCGTTACAATTTTTAACCCAAACATAAATAATAAATTAAGATTACTCGTTGTCTAAAAAAAGTGTGCGAACACACATTTCACACATTTTGCACATCACACATAATAATGTAATAATTAATGTAATAAGCATTACATACTTACATCTAATTTGTTTTCTATCTTTTTCTTTTTCTTTTTCTTTTTTTTTTTCTTTTCTCAATTTTACTAAAACCTTCACACACACACACACACACACACACACCTGTCCGTTACTATTCTAATTCTAAATTCTATCGAGGTTGGTCCGGAAAAAAAATTCGTGCCGATAATATTTCAACGATAATAATAATAATAATAATAATTCAACGAATTTATTATTATTATTATTATATTATATATTAACAAATATGACGAGTTTAACGTAAACGATAATGATGTGAGGAAAAAAAAGGACGTATAATAAAATTTTTTCAATCTTTCGAGTCACAAAATCGTCACGAACACATTCCGGACGATCCAATGATTCTAATTCCCATTCTGATACCAATTCTAATTCTAATTCTAATTCTATTTCTAATTCTAGGTGGGGTAATTAATCGTTTATTTACAGAAAAACACACGATCTCGTATCACCATACGTCTGAATACATATTTCTTACTCTCGTTTATGTTTCCTTTCTTTTTTCTTTTTTTCTTTTTTTCTTTTAATCAAATATTCTCTCTCTCTCTCTCTCTCTCTCTCTCTCTCTCTTTCTCTGTCTTTTTATCTTTATCTGTCTCTTTCTCTCTCACACACGTGTATGCATATACGCATACACACACACAAACACACACGAGCGCGCGCGCACACACACACACATACATACATATACGTTCGAAATCATTAATAAGGCCCAATTTTGTTAATCTTTAGAAACAGAGGGCGATGAGTGCACGGACCTAGGGCCCGACTGCTTGGATCTGATTGACAGGCTGGGAACATGGCTGTGCCATTTGCAATCTGTAAAGAGCCGTTGCTGTGCGTCCTTGAAGACTATCTGCCCTTAAAAAAAAAAAAGAGAGAGAAAAGAGAGAGAGAGAGAGAGAGAGAGAGAAAGAGGGAGAGAGAGAGGAAAAAAAATAAGTAAGAAAAGGAGAACACGAACGACTTCTTCGGATATCTTCGCGGTTGTTTATCAATGAAAAAAAAAAGAAAAAATAAGAAAAAAAAAGAAAAAAACAAGAAAAAAAAGAAGAAGCGTAAAAAAAGAAAAGAAGAAGGACGAAAAGGGAAAGAAATGAAACAAAAGGAGAAAAAAAAAAGAAGGAAATTCGAGAAGCCAAAACTCGTACTTCGTTTTTTCTTCTTTTTATTTCTGTCTTTTTTTTTTCTTTTTTTTTTTCTTTGTAAATTTCAACCTACGCAGATCTCGAGGATTTCGATTCGGAGGATCGATTTTTATCCGATTGTTCTGTAAATCATTTTCCTCAATTTTTCTTTTTTCTTTATTTCTATCTTTCTCACTCTTTCTCTCTCTCTCTCTCTCTCTCTCGTTTCGTTTTCAAGATCAATTCGTGATGAACGATTGATGAATTTTAACGTAAACAAAAGAAAAAAAAATGTACTGCCTTTTGATCTTTAACCCTTTGGTCGGATATTTATTATTAATTTTAATTTTATTATTATTATTATTATTATTATTATTATTATTATTATTATTATTATTATTAATTTTAATGTTATTATTATTTGTATTATTGTATTTTATTATTAATTGTAATGTTATTATTATTTGTATTATTGTATTTTATTATTAATTGTAATATTATTATTATTATTATTATTATTATAATTATACTTTATTATTAATTGTAGTTATTATTATTATTATTATTATTATTATTATTATTATTATTATTATTATTATATTTTATTATTAATATTAATGTTATTATTATAATTAGTTTTAATTGTAATTTTAATGTTATTATTATTATTATTATTATTATTATTATTATTATTATTATTATTATTATTATTTTCGTTCTCCGATGAGAAATTATGCGAAGGAATTTGTACGCGCAACACGAAATTGGGTATTTTTGATTTCGATTTCGATTTCGAACACGACAAAACAAAAAACGAAAACGACTCTTAATCGTTCATTTTTCCTCTTTTTATTTATTTTTTTTTCTTTTTTTTTTTTTTTTGACAGATTTCGCGTCGTCTTGTTTCTTTTCTTTTCTTTGTCTCTTCGAACAATTTTCTCTATTTTTTTTCCCCTCCTTTTTTTTTCAATCGTAACTATTGACTTCGTATTATTTCTTAAGTATCGGGATAACTTTTTGAATGATCCACGATCGTGCAAATACGCCAACGAGTATGTCTCTCACGTATTTTCTTTAAGAGTATTAGTTACACCTGTTAAACCATCTGTGTCTTCCTTTCTAATATATTCGAGGCAGGTCTATCGTGTATTGTTTATAAATAAACGAATTATGAAAAGTTAGACTCCCACCACCCCGACGCCCCCCACCCCCCACCCTCCTACGCTTCGTGAGAATCCACGGAACAGCAAAGGTCGTTTCGTCCTTCGACGGCCATCTTGGATTCTTCGTTCGTGCATCGTATTGCCTACTCTTTTTTATTTTTTTTATCTTTTCTTTTCGTTCTCTTTCCAAAAAGGTCGACGGAATGTAAAACTAAATCGCGTAAATTAAATAATAAAAATTTTTACGCGATTTAGATTTCGGTCGTTTATCTTTCCCTTAAATTTTTTTTTCCATTGCTTTCCTTCCTTTCTGACCGCCGATATTAAACGTCCGATTGGATCATTTTTTTTTTGTTTCGTACAAATCGTAGAAAATATTTTCGAAAAGAAAAAGAAAAAATATTATAAAATAGGACTTTACTATTACCGACATTTCTTTTTTCTTAGTGGATCGGTAAAACAGAACTATTACCGACATTTCTTTTTCTTTAGTGGATCGGTAAAACAGGACTATTACCGACAATTCTTTTTCTTTTATGGATCGATAAAACAGAACTTTTACCGACATATCTTTTTTCTTAGTGGATCGATAAAACGGGACTCCACTATTAGCGACATTTTCGTAACATTTGAAAAATGTTAGACATAAAGGAACGTTTTTTTTTTCTCTTGTTTCCTTTTTTTATCTTTTGGAATTTTGTTTCGATCATTAATCTTTCACTCCTTTAGAATCTTATCCATAATACTCCGTATAATGCTATATCATTTTTACGTTATTAAATTAAAATCCGTCATTAAATCAAATTGAAATTGAAATTAAAAAAATCCAAAATTCGCGGGGACGTAATTATTACGAACGTTATCGAGATTGCAGAGTTTGTTGAACGTTGAGGCAATGCCATGAAATGATAAATTATCGATTAAAGGGTACACAAATGTAGGTGCTCTCGTTCGATTCGTATTGATATTCTTTACTTGTTTAAAAAAAAAAAAAAAAAAAAAAAAGAAAAAAAATTATGAATTCGACGAAAGAAAGCACTAAGTTGAAATTGCTGCAATAATTACTATTAATTATATCTTAAAATCTAACAGCTTTCGTTTAAAACGTTTATTTATAAATTTTCATTTGATTTATTATTAAAAGTAAATCTTTTCTTTTGACAAATTTTATAATGTATAATTTTGTTTACTTTAATATATTATCAAATATAATATTAACAAAAATATATATATGTGTTTAATAAAATATTTTATGCGTTTTATAGAAAATAATATTATTAAAAAAAAAGAAAAGAAAAAGAAATTAACGAAAAAAATAAATAAATAAAAAATAATCATTCGAAAATAAAACGTGTGCGGGAATGAAGGATTTCATAGGAAAAAAAAAATTAATTATTAAAAAATAAAGTGCAACGATCCGATCGAGAAGAAATTTGTTATTTAACATTTTTTTCAGCGAAATTGATACTCTCCAAAAATTTCTGTGAACTGTCTTTTCCTTTTCTTTTTCTCCCCCTTTTTTTTTTTTTTTTTTTCTTCTTCCTCCTCGTTCGTTACACGAACTAGACATCTGAGTACTCAAAATCTAAGATAAAATATTCAAATCGATTATAATTCATCTAAATCAATGAGGGGGGAGAGGCAGGGGGGGTAGGTAGAAGAAATGTCATCGTGATTACGTAAAGAACACACCTTTGTTTTGGTTTCGCGTTCATTGGTGTCACATAAATGTCACGTAATTCAATCATTAGACTGAATTATTTCTGCACAATAATTATCCTGACACGTTATCATTGCAATTTATTACCACGTGCAATTTAATCTATTACATTATAGATCGTGTATATATATATATATGAATATAATCGTTCATAATTATAATCACGTTTTATATGAACAAGTGTTATACTTGATCTTTCCTTTTTTCTGTTTTTTTTTTTTCTTGTTTTTTCTTTTTTTCTCTTATTTTGTCCTCCTCCTTTCCTTCTTTTCTTTCTTTTTCTGTTTTTTTTTTTTTCTTAGTTATATATAATCACCAAACGCGAATCAAATTTTAGTTGAACCATCTTTTTTTTTTCGATGTAAAGCATAAATGTCGTGTAATTTCTAGGAAAAATTTTTTTTTACGACGCGTTAACTCGGAGTAACGCGCGTTCGTTCAATTAAGGATCTTTCTGCAATTCTGGACGTTGAAATACACATATATATATTAAAAAAAAATAAAAAGAAATTAATAAAAAAAAAAAAAACAGAGAAAAGTGAAAAATTAATAATAATCAAAGATTTTTATTCGCTATCATGTTTCGGAAAATTATTTTCTTGTTTACGGTAATTGTGTGTCTCGTGCAATGCAAAAAGGTATTTAAATATATATATATATTTATTTATTTTTCTTTTTAATCATTTTTATTTCCACGATCATTTGTAATTTATGATTCATTAAAAGTATTTTTTTTTGTTGGTATTTTTTGTGTTTTAATTTATAATTCATCGATGAAATTAATTAATTAATGCATTATAAAATTTTTGGATGAAAAAAGAATAAAAGAATAAATAAATAATTTTTTTACATATTCATTTATTTATTTATTTATTTATTTATTTAGAAGAAAAAATTGCAAATAATTTTTTTACATATTTATTTATTTATTTGCAATTTTTCCTTTTTATTTCTTTTTTTTTTGTTTTTTCTTTTTCAATCTCTCCTTTCGCCAAATTTCAATAGCAAAGGAACAATTGTTTTCAATTTCAATTCGATCACTCTATTACAACGCAAAAACAATTGAAACATTTGCATTCGATACTTTTAAATAATTCGTGTGTGAATTCAAAGAAACAAAAAAAAAAGAAAAAGAAAAAAGAAAAAAGGGAAAAGAAAAAAATCATCGCGAATACAAATCCTGTAATGGATATTTTAATCATTACAAATTTCAAGCTTCACGAATATATGACGCCGGAAGAAGTGATGGCAGTCTTCCACACGGATCATAAACAAGGTATTTAAATAATTTTTTTCTATTTTAATCAATTAAAAACTTAACTAATTTATATAAGTTTTATTAGGAAAAAAGAAATTGATTCAATATAAAATAAAATAAAATAAAATAGAATAAAATAAAATAAAATAGAATAAAATAAAAGAAAATAAAATAAAATAAAGTAAAATAAAAGAAAAGAAAAGAAAAGAAAAGAAATTAATTCAAAAAAAAGGAAATTAAATAAAATAAAATAAAATAAAATAAAATAAAATAAAATAAAATAAAATAAAATAAAGGAAGAAAAAGAAAATTATAACCAAACTAAAAGTATTTTAAATCATCCAGTCGGGATATCCAAACCCATCGTTTACAAAAAATTCCTTATTTTAATTGATTAATTAATTCATTCATTCATTCGTTTGTTCGTTCGTTAGTTCATTCATCTATCCATTCATTCGTTCACCCACCCATCCATCCATCCATTTATTCATTCTTTCGTTCATCCATCCATCCATTAATTAATTAATTCATTCATTCATTCCTTTGTTCGTTCATTCATTCTTTCATTCTTCCCTTCCTTCATTCTTTCATTCATTCAATCATTCATCCATCCATTCATTCATTTCTTCATTCAATCAATCATCCATCCATTCATTCATTTCTTCATTCAATCATTCTTTCATTCTTTCCTTCATCCATTCATTCATTCTTTCGTTCATCCATCTATCAAATAATTCATTCATTCGTTCGTTCGTTGGTTCATAAATTCTTCCATTCCTTCCTTCCTTCCTTCCTCCATTGATTCATTCTTTCATCCATTCATCCACCCATTTATTCATTCCTTCGTTCATCCATCCATCCATTCATTTATTAATTCATTCATTCATGCATTCATTCGTTCGATCATTCATTCTTACATCCCTTCCTTCATTGATGCATTCATTCATTCATTCATTCTTTCGTTCATTCGCCCACCCACCCATTCATCCATTCTCCCATCCATCCATCCATCCATCCATTCATCCATTCAACCATTCATTCATTCTTTCGTTCATTTATTTATCCACCCATTCATTAATTCATTCATTCATTCCTTCGTTCGTTCATCCATTCTTTCATTACCTTCCTTCCTTCATTGATTCATTCTTTCATTCATTCATCCATTCATTCATTCTTTCGTTCATCCATCCATCCGTCCATCCACCCATTCATTCATTCATTCCTTCGTTCGTTCGTTCATTCATTCATTCCTTCATTCGTTCATTCATTCTTTCATTCCTTCCTCCATTCATGCATTCTTTCTTTCATCCGTTCGTTCATTTATTTATTATTAAAGAAAGGAAAACAAAAAACAACCAAAGGAGAAATTATTATTAAAAATAAGGAATTATTCGCAGTACCGGATTACGACGTAGTCCCGATAAAACACACCGCCCATCGAAGGGATCTCGAGGAAAATCAAGAGATACAATTCAAAGCTTTCGACCGTGACATAAAATTGTATCTAACGCCAACGGAGGGAACGCTGGCCAGTGAAAATACCCCTGTATGGACCGTCTCATCCGATCCAGATTATCCCGAGGGATTGAGATACGAGCTTATACCCGACGTAAGTGCGTTCGTTCATTCGTTTTCGATATCATAGATCACCGATAGATCATCGGATAGATCATCGATTCGATCCCGATCGATTATCGACATTTTTTTCTATTTCTTTTTTTTTCCTTTTCCATTATCTCGCGTAAAGTTCGCGCCAATTTTGAAAAACGCAAAAAGATATCAATAATAACGCGCAATAAAAATTTAAATCAAAATCGAAATCTATCTGCGTCTTCGAAAATAATTTTATATTTTAAAGAAGGGAATTCTTTTTTTCTATTTTTATAATTGAAAATTATTTTATATTAAAAATAGAAATTCGATTTAAATTTATATTCTCATCCATTTAATTAAATTATCATTATTATCATTATTATCATTATTATTATTATTATTGTTATTATCATTAAAATATCATCGGAACGAAATTTTTTGCGAACGACCCAGAAATAATAGCATAAAAAAGAGAAGAGAAAAAAGATGATTTCTCCGTCGATCAAATTCGTGTCGATCGAATTTGAAGGTCGAAAGATTTCTAGGGAAATAATACGAAAGTAATCGTTTCTTACAGGCGATGAAGGACATCGGTAAAACGTATCACGACATGAATAAGACGGCGTCGGTACTCATGAGATTGGATGCCAACAGGAGATTGCGTATTGTGAGTGTGATTTAAAAAAAAAAAAAAAAAATGATTCGTATTCGAGATTAACGAATTAATAAAAGCCCCTCGAATCGATTGGATTATATCGAATGAACGAGAAAAAAAAAGATTTTGTTTTCTCTCTTTTTTATATATATATATATATTTATTTTTTTTCATTTTTTTCCATCTTCTCAAGGACGGAATCATTTCATCGATGAACACGGTTATTCGATCATTGCCAAGACGCCTTTTTAAAAAGATATTTTACGGCGGTTTGAATTTAAACGAGTCTTCTACTACTTCTCCCAATCGGGAGCAAAATTTAAACGAGACGGACGATTTCGAATACACCCATCATCACGTCGTTTACGAGGTACCGAAGAACAAGGGAAAACAGTACGAGGACTTCAGTAAGTTAGAAAAAAAAAAAAAAACAAAAAAAAATCGTCGATCGGCGAGAACCAATCAAAATTACTTGGTTTTACAATTTCATTAAAAGAAAAAAAAAAAAAAAAAAAAAATTCCTACTTCGCGTTACATGTTGTTCTTTTTTTTTCGAAATGATGCAATGACTTTCGAAGGATTAATTAAAAAAGATTATATAAAATGAACTGTTATTTAAAAAAAAAAAATTTTCTACTTCTCGTTACATTTTTTTATTTTTCTTTTTTTTTCGAAATGACGCAATGAGCTTAGAAGGATTAATTAAAAAAAATTATATAAAATGAACTGTTATTTAAAAAAAAAAAATTTCCTACTTCGCGTTACATTTTTTTCTTTTTTTTTTCAAAATGACGCAATGACCTTCGAAGGATTAAGTTAAAAAAATTATATAAAACGAATTGTTATTTGAAAAAAAAAATTTTTTTACTTCGCGTTACATTTTTTTCTTTTTTTTTTCTAAATGACGCAATGACCTTCGAAGGATTAAGTAAAAAAAATTGTATAAAACGAATTGTTATTTGAAAAAAAAATTTTTTTACTTCGCGTTACATTTTTTTCTTTTTCTTTTTTTTTTTCGAAATGACACAATGACTTTCGAAGGATTAATTAAAAGAGATAGAAGAATAAAAGAAAATTAAAAAAAGAAAAATTAAAGAAGAATAAAAAAAAATATTCTGTTTTTACCGCTTTTTTTTTTTTTTTTAAAGAGCGAGTCATTTTGAGACTGGTTTTAATAGAAGTAGGTAGGTTTTATTTTTGCGGTAGTTCTAAAGTCAAATCATTTTCGAAAACGTATACAAATTTTATCGTCGCAGTCGTTTAAAATTTTTATCGTGCTTTTTTTTTTTTTTTTTTTTTTTTTATTTAGAATTGACGGATCCGAGCACGTACGACAACAACGTTAGACGAAAGCGGAGCTTACCGGACGTCATCTATCCGGAGATGTTGATCATAATGGACAACAGCGAATACGCGTAAACATAACATTTAATATTTAATATTCAATGTCAATCTTTTGTTCGTTCGAATGCGATTACGTCGAATTCAAAAAAAAAAAACAATTTTATTCCTCAATAACGTTTCAGATTGGTCGGTAATAACATAAAGCATGCAGTGAGATATATACTTTCGTTTTGGAACGGCGTAGATTTGAGATACAGATTATTAAATAATCCAAGAATTCGATTCAACATTGCCGGTATAGTAATTGCCCTGGTAAGCATATTTTATTTTATTTTAATTTGTTATATTTTATTTTAATTTATTTTATTTTATTTTATTTTATTTTATTTTAATTTGTTATATTTTATTTTAATTTATTTTATTTTATTTTATTTTATTTTATTTTAATTTGTTATATTTTATTTTAATTTATTTTATTTTATTTTATTTTATTTTATTTTATTTTATTTTATTTCGTTTTAATTTATTTTATTTTATTTTAATTTGTTTTATTTTATTTTAATTTATTTTATTTTAATTTAGTTTATTTTATTTTATTTTATTTTATTTCGTTTTAATTTATTTTATTTTATTTTATTTTATTTTGTTTTTTTTTTTTATGTTTAAACTTACTTATCGGTAAGCTCATTTTTTATTTTACGTTTCTTGCAACTTTATTTTATATTTTCTATGTTTTTTTGTTTTTTTTTTTTTTCTATTTTTTTCTCTCCTTTTTCTTCTTCTTCTTCTTCATCTTCGCTCATTCAATATTTTTCAAAAATATATTTCGTATCAGGATAACAATGCAACTTCGTACATAGAGAGGAATCGTTTGAATAGTGAATCACTTTTGGTTGACGTCGATAAAGCCTTACGTCAAATGGCGGATTATATTTATAGAGAGACGAGATTCCCCGTTGGTTTCTATGATATAGCGATCACTATGACGCAGTAAGAATACACACACACACACATATATATATTTTATATTCATCTACACGCAATAGAGTAGACTAATAAAATGTTTACGAAAAAAAATATTCAATCATTTTCCAGATTAGATATATGCAACATGATTGGAGATTATTATTGCGATGATTCGACACTTGGTACGTAAACCTGATTTTATGCCCTTTAATATTATATCATATATTTGACATTTCAATTTATATTCATATTGATTTGAATTGAATTGAATTAATATTTATATTAATATTTATATTTAATAGAATTGAATTTAATTTATATTTATATTTAATTTATATTTATTATTATATTTATATTTATATTTATATTTATATTTATATTTATATTTATATTTATATTTATATTTATATTTATATTTATATTTATATTTATATTTATATTTATATTTATATTTATATTTATATTTATATTTATATTTATATTTATATTTATATTTATATTGAATTGAATTGAATTGAATTGAATATATATTTATATTTATATTCAATTCAATTCAATTTAATTCAATTCAATTTATATTTATATTTATATTTATATTTATATTTATATTTAATTCAATTCAATTCAATTTATATTTATATTTATATTTATATATAATTGAATTTAATTTAATTTATATTTACACAGGTTACGCTTATGTATCAGGAGCATGTAACAGACAAGACGATAACAAAACTTCAGAAATGGCAGGTATCGTAGAGGACAACGGTGGTTTCAGTGGAATAATACCGGCTGCTCATGAGATTGGCCATTTGTACGTTAAGCTCTTAGCTTAAAACACAAAAATCCTATTCTGTTCTTATCAATAATTGAAAATGTTATTATGTTATTGTTAAAATTTTAGAATTGGAGCAAGACACGACGGTAATCCAACCTACGCTACCGATTGTTCAGAATATGAAGGATTCATAATGACAAGCGGACTGATGTTGAATGAAAATGGATTTGAATGGTCCAACTGCAGTATAAATGCGTTCTATACGTTCCTCAAGTGAGCTCAGTCGTACAAAATTTTATTCGTAACAACGCTAACAGAACACACACACACATATATATACATGTAAAATTACTATTATTACAGCGAGGACAGAGCGAAATGTCTTTACAACGAGCCTGTGAACGGTCGTTCGTTACCTCGCATTCTACCGGGCAAATTAATGTCACTCGATTATCAATGTAAAAAAGTACACGGTCCTGAAGCGAAAGCATGTAATGTAAGTTTACGATTATAAAAATATATATGTATGTATGTATGTATGTATATATGTATATATAAAATATATTAAAATATTTATACTTTTCAGACTGATCATACCGCCTGTACTAGATTGGATTGTCTGATACCAGGAAGTACGGAAGTGTGCACGGCCATAGCTCCAGCAGCCGAAGGTTCTCCTTGCGGGAAAGGTGTCGTAAGTATATACAAAATTGAACACATTCGCATCCACTAGTCGTTCCAAAAAAATTGAAACAATTTTCTTCCCGTCGTAGTATCCAATCCTTTTCCTTGAAATATTTTCTTTGTCGATATGGATAACCTATCTTTGTATATTTTTTCTTTTATCTTTTCAGTTTTGTCTCAACGGTAAATGCGTTCTGGAAGGATCGTACATGAAGTCTACCAATAAGAAATTCTGGCTAAGACGTTTCCAACCATTGTTCAAATTACAAAAGATCGTGCATTCGTTTGGCTAACAAGAGAGACCCTTTTAACAGCGAATAATAAATTAATATATATATATATTTATATGGAAATTAAGATACCTTTAAAAATTTCTTTATCCCAATTGCGAAAAATAAATGAAAATTTATATCGTAAAAACAACGCTCATCACTTAACGACCTTAGGATCTATACCTATTTCGTCGTACAACTCGCTTTTAGTACCGGGATAATTTTCTAAAATGCAATCTATTATCTCCGTGCACAATCTTTTACGTTTGGTATATTCTCGTGAGTACTCGTCCAGAGAGGATTGAGTCTTTCTTTTCGTTTCGGTTAAATCTGTACTACCCGTGGACTCTATGAGTTTATCCAATTTTTTGGTTAAAACGTTAACACTTTCCAAAAGCGAAGCTTTCTCCTGACGTGCTTCTTCTAACGTAACGGACGACTTCAAAGATTTTAACAAAATTTCTTGACTTTTAATCTGTTTCTCCAGATCTTGATACGTAGTCTCTACGTCGTTGGCATGAGCCTGTAACTCTTTATCGATTCTCATTAATTCCTCTATATCCTGAGTCGAGTCCTGAACGACGCAATAAACTTTTTGCTTTCCGTATACCTAATCAAACATAAAAAAAAAAAAAAACGCTTAACTAATATACACATATATGTATATATATATATATACGTATGTATGTACGTATCCGCAATTACTTTTATTACAACGAACATTTAAAAGTCCACTTACTTTTTCAAATATCTTTCCTTCCGCCAGTAAGTGATCGACGGCTTTTTGAACGGCAGATTTTCCAAATTCATTGTGCAAATTCAACACTATATCGTTCACGCTGTAAGGTCTGTTTTGAATTTTTAAATGTTTGTATACGGTATCCATGGCCATTATTTGTTAACCGATACCATTTCTCTATATAACTTACATCAATTTTAAAGCTGTAGCGAATATTAATTAAAATAATATATATACATATATATATATATAGATATACACACGCACACAACAATGATTTTGTATTACTTATATATTAATACAAATTAGGTAATCATCGCTTACCATTTGAAACATAATTCGTTTATAAAAATAAAAACGAAAATAAATATTAAAATCGTACAAACGCAACAGTGGAAACCAGCATCCAGCGCTTATTAGAATATGAAACTAACGATTTTCACGATTATCGACCGAAAAATCATTACTATAATACTAAATTATTGTGGTTATGATTCAATACGATGTAACGCATACAAACATAATGAATATGCGTGTAAAAATTTAATATACAAAGTTGTAACAATTCGAAATATATAGGTTATGTTATCGACGCTACATAGTAAATCATAAATTATCGACCGTTTTTTATTACGTACGTACGAATTATTCACAACTCGAATAAATAAACGAATAACAATATTATAATTGCATAAGCATACTTTCAAAAGATTATTATTTGTCGATGAAAACTTTATGAAAATCTTATGTCGAAACAAAGCAGCCGGCTATCTTGACGTCGATGATGGAATCAATATGTCTACTGAAACGTGATTGGTTATCGTCTTAATCCCGGTCACGTGACTTCAAATTGACATTTTTTAAATCTAGCCAAATACGTATTATTTCATAAGAAAAGAGTTTTCATTCTAAATTATGAATGTTCATAATAAATGACCAAAAAAAAAAAAAGTACGAAGTAACTGAAAAATATTTTCGTTACCATTATTCAATATTTTCATCAATATTAAAAGATAAATAATAATTAGAAATATTTATTGACCATTGAATCGGGATTACTTTTTACAGCTGACAAATAAAATAATCTTGTAACGTTAAGCAATAAAAAAATTTATTGTAGAAATCTTGCCATAACATGTTACAACTCTTGCCATTTTTTGGACCCAATCTTGATGCTTTTTAATTATAATACCGAGATCTAATATGTAAAATGCGTCTTCTTCATCCCGAGTAGTAATGATTTTTTTTATAATATAAATTCTTCTATCTTATCGTCATATATTTGAATTTCATTGACGTTAATACAAGACATGTTTGACGTAAACTCTACAACATATGCTATTGTTTCAATGAGTCATTTATTTATGAACTAGTATTACCACCGATAATAATAAAATTATGAGTTATTATCACTAAATTATTAGTCAGACGAAACGGAAAAAACATTCGTCTAATGTCCTTGAGGTATAATGCGCAAATAATAAATAATAATTATCGATCTTACTAACATATTGTTTGAAAATATAAACTCTTACACCCATGAACGATATAATCAGCGAATACTTATATAAGATCGACGCTTCTAGGATAAAATTAAATAGCAGAAAGAAATAAAAATTTTAATAACGATTTGAAACCGTTCGAACCACTAGAACTGTTTTATAATATCATCAAGCAATGATATTATCGACAACAACAGCAGAAATAAATTATAGAGCTTTAGGAAATAGTAACGACGATTGTTTATTATCGAACCAATTAAACATACAAGTTTTCTTGAAATCTCTATTATTATTATATTAAATTATTGCGATTATGTTTCGAATACGATATAGAATATAAAAACGTAATGGATATGCGTGTAAAAATGTAATATATATGAGAGTGTAATAATGCAAAGATATTGGTTATGTTATATCGCCATTACGATATAAATTACCGACCGTTTTTTAATTACTTATTTACGAATTAGTTAAAACTAAAATAAAAATCTAATAACAATTATATTAGTATAAACATACTTGCAAGGATGATAATTTGCTAATTAAAAGCCGTAGATAATCAAATATTTAAACAGGATTATGGACTATCTTGACGTATCTCGATGCCATTAATGAAATCAATATTTTAACTTTAACGTGATTGGTTATCTTATCATAATGGCGGACATGTCATTTCGAATTGATATTTTAAATCTATCCCGGCAAATGATGTTTCACAAAGAAAAGAGTTTTCATTCTAAATCCTAAATGTTCGTAATAAACGACCAAAACAAAGAAAAAAAAAATGAAAAGGAAAAAGAAAAAAACAAACAGGCACGAAATAACGACTAAAAAATACTTTCGTTGTCGTCATTAAATACTTTTATTGATATTAAAGGGAAAATAATAATTAAAAAAAAAAAAAAATATTTATCGAATAATTACAATTATCTTCTTCAAATAAATAACATAATTTAATACAATGGTTCGTTTTTCGAGCGTATAATACGATCGAGTCAAATGAAATAATTGTTTGTAAAATTTGTAAAAATATTAAATATATATATATATATATAGTAATATGTACAATAGAAATATCGGTGTTTCTATTGCGAGGAACGTCGTTTTATTATTATTGTTTTTTTTTTCTTTTTTTTTTTTCATTACAAATATATAACTTCTAATGGAATCCAAATCGTCAATTGTTTACGTCACGATTGGTGATGGCCGAATAATTTTTCCTGAAAGGAAATATTTACGATATTTACGATAAACAAATAAATAAAAAAAAAAGAGAAAAATTTGGCAAAATTCAAATTTAAAATCTCGTATATCCATATTGACCATTGACTTTTTCTTATAAACAGATGAACCGCCGGAGGAGAAAACCCATTGAATTCGCATGTTCTAGAAGCCGCATAAGCGCCCATATCCTTCCATATAAGCCAATCGCCTATATGATATTCTGGCAATAATACCTCTTCGTTAATGCAATCACAAGAATCACAGGTCGGTCCCCATATTGTGGAATAATATAATTTATCGGATACGGGCTGCAACAAATTCGTTTTCAATAATAAACATATATACATATAAATATTTTGAATATATTATACGAATAATAATATACTTTGAACAGCGATATTGGACAACGTGAATTCAACTTGAAATATTCTTCTATAAATCCGCTATATACCCCGCAACTGACGTAATACATATGTTTCAAACTGTTTCCCATGGATATAGTTTTCTTAGAATGCACGATGCCGGCCAATGTAAAAGCGGATGTTACGTAGTATCTACCCGGTTCGCTTATTATCTCGATCCTTGGATCTATACCTTTGATCGCATCCGTGATTACGTACGAAACCTAAACGAAATAAGAGAATAATATATATGAGAAATATATATGTGTGTGTGTGTATGTGTGTGTGAGCCGTTTATTTTGAAAGTGACCTAAGTCCATTTGTCAATTATTAAAAATTGTCAATTAACGAAGCATTCGAGTTTACTTATATTCCGAGTAGGTACGATAATTCTCTACACGTAAGTCTTCAGAGTTAGTTAAACAAGTGAGCTGTTTACTTTGAAAATGGCCTAAGTCCAGTTATACTTAAATTAAGATATTAATTATTGATAACGTCCGAAGACACTGACGATGGTAATTTTAATTAATCGGTATTCAACGAGTTAACCACAGTTTTTGGACAATTGCCTTAGCTGAATAATCAGTACGTTTAATTAATGCGGTTAAACGAATTAAATATGAAACTTGAAAATTGATATTAAATTTTAGAAATTGTTTCACCCGTGGGGAGGAAGAAAACGACGAGAACATTCGGTTAGGATTGCGAAGAGGAATCAGTAACTAATGATTTCAAAGAAAATCGATAAAGAAAGAGAATCATAGAACGATATTCTTTTTCGTGGGATGAAGATACGAGTAACGATGGTTAAAAAATCGATCAAACGTACATCCGTAAAGTGCGAAAGATTAAACGGAATTCGGGAAAATGATATTTTACCCGAAACCAGAAATATTGTCCCTTCAAAAGTTTTCCGAAACAAAGATTGCCGTTGTCCATTCAAGACAAAAAGAATCAGCTAAAAAGTCATTAAAACAAGATCAGGAACAAGTATCGCGTAATTCAAATCATTATATCGCTTTTTCGTTCGACTTGCAAAAAGCATTTCCTTGTTGTTTCGAATTATAAATTACGTTTTCGAAGTGTCATAAAGATACGTAAAATAAATCGAGTATTGTTCTTTACAATTCGAAACATCTTAAATGACGTTCCAACGGGTTTTGGGCTCCTTCAAATTTTACAACGTATCCGTTCGTTAATTTTTGAAAATGGCCCAACTCCATTCTCGATAAGTAAACGCACATTATTCGCTTAATAATTGCCATTATTCCAATATGAACTACAAATTATAACACCTTTAGATACACTCAAGCGGCATAACTCATTAGTATCCTCTACGTATATTCTTAATTGCTTTGAAACACAAACCGTTAAATATCTCGATTTAAGTACAAATGGACTCAGACCGTTTTCAAAATAAACGGCTCGTATATTAATCGTTATCGTTATCACAGTCAATAATGTTTATTAACGCTATCAATGCTACGATCGCCATTGTTATTATTTACCAATACCGCGATCACTATTGTTCTCGTTCGCCAATATTAATATCAATACTGTCACTGATATTATTCGGTAATACCGTCGTTATCAATGATTATAATAAAATTAAAGTTTTATTTTACGAATAACAAACGAACCTCGTCGATTTGGCATTCACTATCTCCGGGGAAACCACCACCGATATCGATCACTTTGATATCCTTACACCCGATAGATTCGGCAAAGGTGATTAATTTCTTGGATATTTCGATTCCACGCTTGTAAGCGTTGAATTCGTCGCATGGACTGCCAACGTGAAAACTGAATCCGTATAAGGTCAAACCCAAATCAATCGTTAACCTAATCAATTCCTTTGCCTCCTCGTCGGGCTCGCATCCAAATTTGCTCCCAAGTTTGACGCATCTTCTTAAAACGGAATCGCAGTCGCAACGAAAGCGAATGAATATTCTGTCGTTGGGAAATAAGTTAGAACGAAGTTAGTTGTCCGATTGAGAGAGAGAGAGAGAGAGAGAGAGAGAGAGAAAAAAAAAAGAAAAAAAAACGACGATCGACCATTTTTTTTTTCTTTTTTTTTTACACTTACCTCGCTTCGGGATACACTTTTTGAATTTTATACAGTTCCAATTTGCTGTCGGCTATCATCCTATCGACGCCTACGCTTCTAGCGAACTTTATATGGGATAGCCACTTGTACGGTTGCATGAATATTATTCTATCCGGCGATACACCGCATTTCATGACTTGTTCGATTTCTTCCTGTTTAAAAACAAACGTATTCTAGATGATCCGACAAAATTTATTTCGCTTTAATGCTACCCAAACCAAAAATAGAGCCGTATTTTTTTTTTATTTTTTTTTTTTTTTTACCTTGGACGCGCAATCGAAATTAACGTTCATGGATGCCAGAACCTTGATCGCCATCGGATGTGGATTACATTTTACCGCTGGACAATTTAAAATTCTCCCATAAGTAATGTGTTTCTCTTTGAAGTTACAAAAAAAAAAAAAAAAGAAAAAAGAAAAAAAAATAAAGGATATTTCGAAAATACTTACCGTAGTAAGGGGTGATCCCTGGCATCATTCTCATCCAATCTCTCTGCCTTTCGATAATATTACCAAGATCTAATGTATAAAATGCATCGTCCACTTGGTCTCGCGTATCGATGACGTTTTTAATTACGTCGTACTCCTCGACCCCGTCATCGTAAATTTCTATCTCGTCGATATCAACGGAGGACAACATTTTTTTCTTTTCTTTTTTTTTTTTTTTTTTTTTTTTTTTTTTTTTTTTTTTTTTTTTTTTTTATATATATATATATACACACGATCTACGTCATGGAATAAAATTTCGTTTCACGAAATCCAACTTACTTTCTTGTCCTATTACGAGAGTCGTTCCGTTTTTATCCCATATAACAACGAAACTTTATTGCGACGTAACGATAATCTATTGTAACCATAACGATAATCAATTAGAGTTCGAATGGGACACAAGTCGTACGAATAATTTTTTTTATATTATTTTTTCTTTTTTTTTTTTTATATGCGTAACAGCATACCCTTTTATACGGGGTGTTTCAGACAAAGGAGGCCACTTAAATATCTTTTTTTTCTTTTTAATTTTGTTTTTCGTTTTTTGTGATACGATGACGCGTTAAAAAGAAGTATGTTATGAATAGTTTATATATATATATATACACAAAATGTAAAATAGTAATTTCAATTTTATAAATTTATTTTCGATAAAACAACTAAAAAAAAAATGTAAAATAGTAATTCCAATTTTATAAATTTATTTTCAATAAAACAAATAAAAAAAAATGTAAAACGGTAGTTTCAATTTTATAAATTTTTTTTTTCTTTTTCAACGAAATATAAAATTAAAATCACTATTTTACATTTTGTTCGATGAAAAAAAAAAAAAGAAAGAAAGAAAAGACCTGCGACAATATCGGATATTTTAAAAATATTAATTTTCACATTGTGTTCGATGAGAAAAAATATATTTCATATAGACATTAAATTAAATTAATCAAATAAATCCTACTTACTTACAACGTTATGTACGTTATAGGCGGCCCGCTATAGTTAAAACACCCTGTACGTAACTATTCTTACCGTAACCAGTCCGTTGAAATTTTCGTAGGGCTTAACCACCAAGGGAACGTTTCGAGATATATCCTTTGATTCGCTTAAAAACGAATATAACGCTTACGAAAATTTATATGAAAATATTATATCACATATATACATGCAAAATGTAAAATAGTAATTTCAATCGTATAAATTTATTTTCAACAAAACAAAGAAAACAAAAAAAAGAATCAAAAACCGTAACTTCAATTTCATAAATTTACTTTCAACGAAATGTAAGTTCGAAGTCACTATTTTACATTTTGTTCGCGTGGAAAAAAAAAAATAAAATAAAAAAAAGAAGAAACTTAACGAGACGACCGATGATAAATTTCTAACGAGACTTACGCGGAATTAAACGTAGTTGCCGGTAGTAGAGATCTAACGTGACTGTTAAACGATTTATATTTTACCGTATAAATTTCGATATCGTTTCGAAACGATCGATATGAGAATTCGTTGTAAAACGGGAAACGAATGAGAACGGGAGAAGTTTAAATAAAAATGCGCGTGGGTTAAAAAGAGTGGTGGTGGTGGAGGATGAGGAGAAGGAGGAGGAGTCGAAGGGGTGGGGGTGGGGTGGGGGAAAAAGCAATATTATTATTCGACGATGGGCGTGTCAGTATAATCCGTTCGAAACAATCTCGTACGCGTTATCCTTTGTCCCCCTTGGCTATCGTGAAAATCCATGAAAGAGAGAGAGAGAGAGAGAGAGAGAGAGAGAGAGAGAGAGAGAGAGAGAGAGAGAGAGATGCATTGATACACGTATGCACTCGACAAATATGCATGAATTAGGATGATGTACCGAACTAACCGTCGTGTTGATCTCGTCTCACAGCAACTTCAAACATTCGCGTTTCGTTCGTTCGTTCGTTTGTTTGTTTATTCGTCAGGAATCAAGATCAGGTTGCTCGTGTTAACACTTTGACTGTCACGCTAATTATCGAAAATAAATATCCGTTGATTTAACGAGCCCTGTTATTACTGGGTTAGACAACAATGCCAAACAACAAATATATAAATATACCGTGTCAACTATTTACTTATCGTGCAGATAGATATTATCGTTTGGCTTAGGTAAGAAATTATTGTCCTACGACCGGGATAATCTTTTTCGGAAGATTATTTTGATGGGGGCGGGAGGAGGAGGGGTTGGGAGGGGTGAGGGTGGGGAAGAGGGTTCTTCGTTTCTTATCTTCTTATTACGAGAGATAAGCGCGCGTGGAACGAAACGTTCGGATGAAGGTTTTGTCTTTTTTTTTTCTTTTTCTTATTTTTTTTGTCTCTTTTTTTCTTTCTTTTATTTTTTTTTGTTTTTTTTTTTCTTTCTTTTATTTTTTTTCGTCTTTTTTTTTCTTCTTATTTTTTTTTCTTTTTCTTATTTGTTTTTTTCTTTTTCTTTTCTTTTTCTTATTTTTCTTTTCTTTTTCTTATTTTTCTTTTCTTTTTATTTTTTTTTCTTTTTCTTATTTTTTTTTCTTTTTCTTATTTTTTTTTCTTTTCCTTATTTCTTTTTGTCTGTTTTTTCTTCTTTCTCTTATTTTTTTTTTTTTATTTTTCAAGAACGAAACATCCAAGAGAAAGTTATTTCTTCTTCGTTGGATATTTTTTTTATTTTTTTCTCTTTTTCTTTTCTTTTTTTATTTTTTATTATTTTCAGTAGTAGTGACAGCGACGAATAGTTGGTTTCCTCGCGTTATTGATTTTTTTTTTGTGCGCGCTCAATCTTTGGCGGTTACGTCGAAAAGGGAATAATCGTAGGAGAGAGTTCTTTTTTAGCTTTCAAAAAATCATGCAGCGGTTTGAGCGAGATTTTTCGGAAAAAAAGGGAAAAAGTTCGAGAAATTCCGGAATTACTTCACGGATCCTGACAAATGTTTGTCATTATTCGAGCGTTACTCAATGCGAGGATAATATTTTTGTTATATTTTACGAAACATCGTTCGTGGTGAATGAAAGGAAGGTTTATACCGAATAATGAACAATTCGATTTAACGATCGGAACGAATTTAATTCTCGGCAAAAGTCACGTTTTCTTTTACACCGAAAATGCGCCTGCCTTATTGGGGAATTGCCTGTTTTTTTTTTTTTTTTTTTTTTTTTTTTTTTTTTTTTTTTTTTAGTAAACTTTTATAACAATACAACAGTCGTCTCATGATTCCGTAAAATATCTTTCAAAATATTTACTAATCGACTATGTAAGCAACAAAGTAAACGTCAAAGCGAAATACGACTGACGAGACCTGTTCAGAATTTTTGCCGTCGGTCGCATATGGCTTTAAAAAAAAAAAAAAATAAAATAAAAAAAAAATAAAAGAAAAAAAAAATTAATCCTCAAGCACTAAGGTACTAGGGGGGTAGACGATGTATCGTCATTCGCGGCTAATAACCAACGAGTACTCTAAGGCAGAGGTCAATGGCAAGGTCAAAGGGCAAAGGTCGAATGCCAGTAGTGATACATCGAAAGCCAATAGTGATATATCATAGGCCGATAGTGATATACGATCTTTTTGGAGAAATTAATGTAAATAATTGTTAGGAGGCACGTGTGATAATATATAATGCGGGAACGAAGTTTGGCTTTTCTTTTTGTATTTTCCATTTTTCTTGGACTTCTTCGAAAGTCCAGGGACACGAGGTACGAATGTAGAAAAATATTAAAATAAAAAAAAAAAAAATAAAAAGAAAATTATACGAGTTTGTACACCGGTATTTTACATTATCAATATTATGTTTAATATTATTAATATTGACAATTGAATTATTGATTTATAAATATGATATAATATTAATGATAACATGAATTATTCGATTTCTAATGGCAGTGGTCTTTTTTTTTTTTTTTGTTAATACTATGAATAAAATATAAATATTTATCGTTCGCTTTATCACGAAGGACCGATCGATCATATTTAATTTATAACAATCATTATTCTACATTCCATGGTATATTACGCTGTTAATTGAAATTCTTGGAATTTGATAAAATTTAATATTAACACGTTCAATGTCGCGCGATAACCTGTGCCACGTGTCATTGTTTTCATTTAAATCAAGTATAATATCTATAATCGAAACCGTCAACGTCCGTTCAATGTCCCAATAAACGTATATTTTGTAATTAAATATAATACCGAGGAATGTATTTAAAACATAAAAAGGAAAAAAATAACAACAACGAAAGAGGGAACGATACGAGAACTGTATTATTGAATGAAACGCAATTGCGAGAGGATGATAATTCGTTAATAAAAACTTCTAAAAATTCGTATGATGAAATAGTACGACAGGGATGTCTTGAAATCAACGATGAAAACAATATGGCGACTGAAACGTGATTGATTATCGTCTTGGAAGAGACAAGACACGTGACGCAGAATTCATTTTTCAAGATATTTCGAACATATTCGAATATTAAATGGCGCACGAGAATGAGGCTATCATTATAAATACAAAATGTATAGAATAATATCTTGATGTTAAAGAAATTCTTTCTTTTTGTAATTTCGTCGACGAACATTGTCGGTAAGTCAGTACAATCGTCGGTAAGTCAGTACAATCGTCGGTAAGTCAGTACAATTGTCGGTAAGTCGGTACAATCGTCGGAAAGTGATAATAAAATTTTCATAATTGAATAATAATAATAATAATAATAATAAGAAAAAGAAAAGTGAATATTGTTTAAAATATTAGAAATATTTAAAAAATAAAAAAAAAAACGTATATATTTCAACGTAATAATTAACACGCGAATTTTTATTTTCCTTACATATATATATATATATATATATATATATATATATATATATACACATACACACACCTTGTTAATTACTTTATTGTTTGTGATGGATCAATAATAGAAGAAGATGAAGAAGAAGAAGAAGAAGAAAACAAATAGCAACATAACCGTATATACACATATTATGTAGATAGAGATGGTAGATATGTTATTAGGATTAAAGAAAAGAATAAGATATATGTAAACCTCATGTGAGGACGCAAGAGAGTACATATATACGAGTCAACAGGTATTGTACATATATATGTATATATATATATATACACACACACACACACAACTTTATTAACATTGGGTATATACTCGCAAACAAAATCTTAACAGAGGACATTAAGAAGGATACATATTGAACCGTTATTTGTGCGAGTTATCTCGATCACTCCGTAGTAAGAAAGTAATAGAAATCATAACCGGTTCAACTTGGAATGTGCTGATAATAATGGGTGATCTAGTTAATTTAGTCGTTATTGAAATTATTTGTTTCCTATTTATACTACTTTCTATCGTATACTTTCTAATTCGTATCAAATGATTCAATATTTATATACGAGAAATTTTGATATAAGGTATAACGAACGAAATTTTCATCGTACCGGGTTTTTTTTATTTTTATTTTTTTTTTGTCATTTTATTCGCGGGTGAAAATATGCCACGGACGAAGCAATATCGATCGTTTACGAATTTTTGGGTGACAATATTTCTTTTATTAATTTTCTCTTCTTTTCTCTTGTTTGTTCCTTTTCTTTTTCTTTTTTTAGTTTTAATTTCTTTCTTTCTTTCTTCTTCCTTCGAGTCCTTTTTAAATTAGTCGCGATATTAGAAATTTTTAACTGTACAATATTAACCATCCTGTTTTACACTTACTAACAGACGCATAAAACGGTTCTAACGTTTTAAACGCGAGTAAACTATCGTTGTGTGTTTATTTATGATAGACGATAATTTGAAAATGACTGATCGTTTCTTACTTCGAACTAAGCAAATTTTCTCTAACCGTTAACGATACTTCGTGTGATGTGTATGTATGTCCGTGTTAGTGTACACAAGTGTACATACGTGCGTGTATACATATACGTAACATTATATATATATATATATATATATATATATATATATATATATATATATAATAAATATACATATATTATTAGAGATAAAAGATAACAATGATAAAGGCGTCATATAATACTTAAGATTTTTAATGACATATTAATGCTACTTTATTATTTCCCCCCCCCCCCCCCACATTAAAAAAGTATATATATATGTAACGACGTGATCGTTATAATTACTGATAACGTTAGAAATATCTCAAGTGTTAGGATGTTATTGTGCAAAGTAGCCGATATCAACAGCCGCCATTTGCAATTTCAATAGATTTTCCATCGTTTCGTTCGTCCATTCCTTTTTTTCTTCTTCTTCTTCTTCTTTCATTTTATTTCTTCTCTCACTCTCTCTCTCTCTCTCTCTCTCTCTCTCTTTTACATTTCTCGCTCTGTTTTATCGACATGCCGTGCGTTAAATCCATTGCAGATTTATTTAATAGATATTGTACCGGGCGAATGTTATACGTTAACATAGCCGCGTGTGTATCCATATCATTATTATTCCTTGGATTATCAATCGGATTACGTACGAGTAAATTCAAAGGTAGCGATATATTGGATATGACACCGCTTATAGATGGGTAAGTCTATAACTGTTTATCGATCAATCGTCTATCGTCTTGAACCATTTTATTATAACTCGGTCGATAATCTATGGTCGTAATTATATTATATTATTATTATTGTTATCATTATTATTGTTATTACAGGCACAACGATCTGCCGACCAATATATACGAAAAGACTAATAACAATTTGAAGAAGTATCCGTTCGAAAGGTTACTCGTTACCGACCCCGTTTGGGGTAGACAAGCATGCCCAACATGTTTCACGGATTTGCCGCGTTTGCAAGCTGGGAAAGTCGGTGGTCAGGTATGAAATTCTTCTTCTTCTTCTTCATTTTCGTATATATATGAAAAAAAAAAAGAAAAAAAAAACATATTCCTCTCACAGTTTTGGGTCGCATACGTTGGCTGCGACTCGCAGTACAGGGATGCGGTACAGTTGACGTTACGCCAGATAGATCTGATCAAGAGATTCATCAATCTTTATCCGGAACACTTGGAATTGGTCAGACACGCCAACGGTATTCACGTGGCATGGAGGCACGGTAAAATAGCGTCGTTGATTGGCGTTGAGGGGGGACACTCGTTAGACTCGAGTTTGGCCGTATTGAGGATGTATTACGATTTGGGAGTTCGTTACGTCACATTGACACATAGCTGTAACACACCGTGGTAAGTGTTCCGTTACTGCTTTACCGACCGACGATAATAACGTCGTAATTCGTGATAAATCTTTCACACATCCTGATGAAAGTCCCGTTACTGCATTACCGACCGACGATAATAACGTCGTAATTCGTAACACGTTCTTCACACGCCTAGATAAGAGTCCCGTCACTGCATTACCGACCGACGATAATAACGCCGTGATTCGTGATACGTTTTTCACACGCCGTGATAAGAGTCCCGTTACTACATTACCGACCGACGATAATACAATCATAATCCGTGATCATTCTATTTTTTGTCCCTTTCTTTTTTCACCCCTCCCCTGCCCACCCTCCTTGCCCATTTCGTATTCATTTTGTGAATATTCAACACGCATTGACTTTTAAATCGCTCGTAATACGTCATCAGAAGTCAAACTGTCTCTCTCTCTCTATCTCTAAATATAAATTCTTTTCTTTTTTTTTTTCTTTTTTTGATTCTACCATTTAAAACTTTCTTCCACTAAAATATTCTAACATCGTTCGTAAGGCTATTAAATTATTCTTTTTTTTCTCTCATAATAATCTCAATTCCTCGTCCCACTCATTGGTACATCTTTATGTACACGCTTAATGACCTTAATCTTTTACAACACGTAATTATTTATCCCTTACGTCGAGACAATTAATTATTAAACGTTAATCATTAATAATAATTAGATTGCATTACTACGATCTTCTCTGATTCTATCTTTCTGTTTTTTTTTTGTTTTTTTTTTGTTTTTGTTTCTCTTAAAGGGCCGATGCGTCTACCGTTTACAAAGGATCCGTACATAATCTTACAAAATTTGGAGAAGTATGATCCGATTTTTTTTTCTTTTTTTCTTCCTCCTCTTCTTCTTCTTCTTCTTCTACTACTTATTCTTCCTCCTTCTCCCCTCCCCCCTTGGAATAACATTATTTGATCGTTGATAACGTTAAATTGTTTTTCTAGAACTTCGTTTACGAGATGAATCGTCTCGGTATGTTGATCGATCTCTCGCACGTTTCCCATAACGTAATGAGACAAGTACTTGCCATTTCACGAGCACCCGTTATATTTTCACACTCCTCCGCTTTCACACTTTGCAACGATTATCGAAACGTACCCGACGACGTATTGCGCATGGTAGTAAGTAATTATTGCGATTTTAGTTTCCCCATAAAAAAAAAAAAATAATAATGTATCTCTTATGACCCGACCACCATAAAACTTCATCAATTTTTATATCATCGACAGAAGAAAAATGAGGGCATCGTTATGGTCAATTTTTATTCGGAATTCGTTAATTGCGACAAATCTAGAAACGCAACGATGCAGGATGTCGTAGGTACGTTGTATTTATATATAAAATGTAATATATAATATATAATATACAGGGTGTTTCAGATAAAGTGGGCCGCCTATAACATACATAACATTGTATATATATACGAACTATTCATAACATAACTTTTTTTAAACCATTCAAAGTATGAAAGAAAAGAAAAAGAAAATATTTGGACGGCCTCCTTTAGCTGAAAACACCCTGTATAATATATAATTAATATATAGAATTTTTATATATTTACATATAAAAATTTATCATCACTATCATCGATCAATTAAATCTTCCTGTTTCGTATATATATATATAAATATATATTATTTTTTTATTTCAGATCATCTCAATCATATTAGAAAAATTGTTGGTGTAGAACATGTTGGCATCGGAGCCGATTACGATGGTGTAGATAAGTAAGAATAAATTAATAATAACAATAATAATAATAATAATTATTATTATTATTATTGATTTATATTGTTGATTAATATTAATAATTATTATTATTAATTTATATTATATTTAATTATAAATTATTCATTATAATTATTTAATTATAATAATTATTATTATCATTACCATTAATTTATAATTATGTTATTAAATAATAATAATTATTATTATCATTACCATTAATTTATAATTATGTTATTAAATAATAATAATTATTATCATCATTACCATTAATTTATTATTATGTTATTAAATAATAATTATTATTATTATCATTACCATTAATTTATAATTACGTTATTAAATAATAATTATTATTATTATCATTACCATTAATTTATAATTATGTTATTAAATAATAATAATTATTATTATCATTACCATTAATTTATAATTATGTTATTAAATAATAATAATTATTATCATCATTACCATTAATTTATTATTATGTTATTAAATAATAATTATTATTATTATCATTACCATTAATTTATAATTACGTTATTAAATAATAATAATAATTAATATTATTATTATTTATGATTGATTTTCAACGAATAATTCGCAGATTACCGAATGGTTTGAAGGATGTTTCGAAATACCCATTATTGTTTGAACGTTTGTACGAAAATCGTGCGGGCGAACAGGAATGGTCTAAGGACGATTTAATGGATTTAGCTGGAAGAAATTTTATGACGGTCATGAACAAAGCAGAAAAGGTAAATACTTTTGACGTATGACAAATTCCAATGATCAATTTGATTCGTAAAAAATGACTTTACTTGACCCTCTAATTAATTAAATGATAGGTCCGCGATTCGATGTCATCCGAACTGCCAAAGGAGGATATAATTAACGTCAGAGATATAATTAAAGGTCAAAAGGAGTACGGATTGCCCCCTGGATTTTGTCAAACCGGAAAGGAGTAAATATCATCTTAAATATACTTTCGAAACGTCAATATTTCATACATACATATTTTGCGTTAGAGAAAATTCGTTTCAAATCCTCGCGTATTACATTTTCGTTTGTCCAATTATATTTTTTTCCTTTTTCGTTTTTTTTTTTTTTTTTGTTTACAGATGGGACAAGTTTTTCGCAAACGCCGCAAACAAAAATAAATCGACCGTTCCGAAAGTATAATATTATTTATGATGGTGGATAATAATTAATCGTGCATTTTTAAATTCTAAACGAAACACGCGTTAATGTTCGTAGGCGTTTCTTTGTTTTTTCTTCTTCTTCTTCTTCTTCTTTTTCTTTTTTTTTTCCTTTTCTCGTTTACTGTGCGATACAACGTTATATTATTATTATTATTTTTTTTTTTTTTTTCTTTTTTTCGTGTGTGTGTGTTTTTTTTTTCGTAAACGACGCGTCACGTTTCTTTTCGCATTCAATTCGTAAATTATTTATTCTAAATTAAGGAGATAACAATTGACGTTACGTCCGATGATGGCACAAAAGTCTTTCCTGAAAACGAAATATATATAAATACGTAAGATTGATGTAAAAGGAAGGAAGAAAAGAGAAAAAGAAAACAAAAAAAAAAAGAAAAAGAAAAAGAAAGAACAATCGAACGAAAGAACGAACATAAATCGACAATACTTCCATAGTTTTACATCTAGAATATTAATATTAACCATTGGCTTTTTCTGATGAACGGATTAACTTCGGGGGGCAAAAACCCATTAAATTTGGAAGCTACAGAAGTCGTGTAAGCCCCCATGTCCCTCCATACGAGCCAATCGCCTATTTTATATTCCGGCAATAATACATCTTTGACGATGCAATCGTAGGAATCGAGAGTTGGTCCCCATAAAGTTGAATAATACTTTTTATCGGATATTGGCTGCAACAAATTCACTTTCAGTGATATATATATATATATATATTTATATATTTATATTTACATTTATATTTATATTTATAAATTAATTAAATAACATATATATATATATACATATATATATATATATATATATATAATATTTATATACATATATATATATATGTGTGTGTGTACGTATTTATAAATATAAAAATTCTGAATATATTATATAAATTTATATATACATCGAATAGTGAATTTGGACGGCGTGACGTAAAACTATACAATTCCTCGATAAAACCGCTATAAACTCCGCAGTTGACATAATACATCTGTTTAAGATTATTTCCCTCTTGTATAGTTCTTTTAGAATGCAGGTAGCCGGCCAATGTAAACGCAGACATTACGTAATATCTACCTGGTTCGCTTATTATATCAATAGTCGGATCTATCTCATTGATTGCATCGTTAATTATGTACGAGAGCTAAACGAAACATTAATATAACAAACCTGTTAATATATTTCACGTATATGCATATATATAAATATATATATATATATATATATATATATATATATATATATATGTATATATATGTATATTAAGAAAATTTTATATAAATAAACGGACCTCGTCGATTTGAAATTCGCTATCCCCAGGTATACCACCACCGATATCGATTAATTTGATATCGTTAAATCCAATCGATTTGGCATAATTAATCAATCCCTTGCATATTTCAATTCCACGTACGTAAGCGTCAAATTCGTCGCAGGGACTCCCAACGTGAAAACTAAATCCGTGTAAAGTCAAACCCAAATCCATGGTAGACTTTATCAATTCTTTAGCCTCTTTTCCCGGTTCGCATCCAAATTTCATTCCTAGCTTCGTATAATTCGTCCTTTCGGAATTACCGTCGCAACGAATGCGTATTACTATTCTATCGGGAAGAACGATCGAACGTACGAATGATTAATACGATTTGACTCGATAGAATCTATTTACGGATTTTATTACGAACTTACTTAGCATCGGGAAACAATTCATTGATTTTATATAATTCGAATTTACCGTCCACCGTCATTCTGTCGACACCCACGCTTTTGGCAAATTTTATGTGAGACGGATACTTCGTTGGATTGGCAAAGATTATTCTATCCGACGATACGCCGGACTCCATAACTTGTTCTATTTCTTGCTGTTACGAACGAACGTTTTTTATAACACAAAATAACGATTTAATTTTCAATAAATAAAATCAATTTCTACCTTTGATGCGCAATCGAAATTAGCGTCCATTGCTGCGAGAACCTTTATAACCATCGGTTCGGGATTACATTTTACAGCTGACGATTAAAATACTTGTGTGAGATATTCTTGTAACGTTACGCAATAAAAAAAAAAAATAAATAAATAAAAAAAAAATAAAATAAAATAAAAAATAAAAAATAAAAAATATATTTATCGAAAAAAATCTTACCGTAATATGGCACGACCCTCGGCATTTTTTCTAACCACTCGCGATGCCTCTTAATAACTCTACCGATGTCTAATACGTAAAATGCATCCTCCTGATCGCGAGTTTCAATGATTTTTTTAATTACGTCGTAATCCTCGATCTCGTCATCGTAAATTTGAATTTCGTTGACATTGATCGACGGCATGTTGTCGCGTGTAATACTCTATAAATAATAAATAAAATAAATAAAATAAATAAAATAAATAAAAAAAGGAAGAAACGTCGCGTGCTACTGCCTCGAGATATTAACAGGCATTATCTCCGACACACGGCGTTTCGTTAAATTTATGTGATCACATTCCGTATTTACACAAAGAAAATTATGAAATATTAGTATTATTATGGTTGGTCAGTAGTGACGTAACGTGTAAGAACATTCGTTTTTAATGTCCTTGAGATATAATATACGTTAGTAATATGTAATTATTATTCGAGCCTGAAAAACATAACAACTCTAAATATAAACTTTAACAACCGTAAACATTAAGTTCGTTCATTTCTAACGATGATGTCGATAGACCCTTCAACGATTATATTCCGTTGCACCAATTTTATATGCATACGTTTTTATCGTATATAATAAACGTTATTTTTAATATTATATCACCGTATATCGAGATTATAATTCAATAAAATATATAAATATGACGAATACAATTGACGCGTATGACAATTGGGTATACAATTTTTTTTTTCTTTTTCTTTTTTTTTTTTTTTTTTTTTTTTTGACGAAACAAAATACTTTTTGTCGAATGTTTCGTCAAATGTAGCCGTGAAAATCGTCTTATCGTACAATCGAGCAAACGACATTTATCGACAACGACGACGCAAATAAATTATATCGCTTTTAGTTAATTGTACTGACAATTGTTTATTATCGATCCAATGGAACGTTTTTTCTTTTCTTTTTTTTTTTTTGAAATCGTAGTTACATTTCGAATACGATACATGGAATATACGAACGTAACACCACGGATATTCGCGTAAAAAAAAAAAAGTGTGAGATAAAAGATATGTGTAATAATTACAAGATATCTATCATGTTATCATATTTTACGTTGGTTCAAAAATTATCGGCCATTTTCCATATCACCTATACGTACGAATTATTCGTGCAACGAGAATAAAAAAAAAAAAAAAATATCAAAAATAAAGAAATAAAAAAAGGGATGATAATTCGTGTTCTGTTCGATGCCAACGATGAAAGCAATATGGTGGCAATAAATATGATTAATTGTCGTCATTTTAACGACGGACGTCTAGAATTAATTCGTTACGATATATCGCGAAGATCGATTTGAAAAAAAAAAAAAAAAAAAAAAAAAAAGAGAAAACAATAAGCTCTCGTGGGAAACATATCACGTACGAAGTAATATATCGTTCGAAAATATTTTTTTCAAGACAACAATGGCGTCGACGATACGGTACAACGTTAATTAATATCCGAACGAGTAATAACGCGATCGGGTAAAATAAAAAAGATGTATCATAAAATAAAAAATTAAACGTGGATATTTCAAAAATTAAAAATTTTTAAATGATCAATATAATTCGTAAACGTTGGATATACAATTGTTTTATTATTATTTTGTTAAATGTATCTTTTAACGGAATACAAATCGTCCATTATGATCTATATAATCGAATTATTTACGTCAGACGTTCGGTAATCGCACAGAAATCTTTCCTGAAAGGAAAATTTTTAACGATTGAGTATCATCGTTAGAAAAATTTCTGATAAAGTAACATCATGTGATCTTAAATATTCGCATTAACCATTGGCTCTTTCTGATAAACGGAATAACATTCGGTGGCATGAACCCGTTAAATTCAAAAACTATTGAACTTGTATATGAACCCATATCGCACCATACAAGCCAATCTCCTATATGATATTCCGGTAATAATGCATCCTTGATGATACAATCATGGATATCGGTAGTCGGTCCCCATAAAGTGGAAGGATACATTTTATCTGATATAGGCTAAAACAACATTCAATTCTAATATAATATTCTCATTGTATATAACGAAGGATAAAATAATTTCTAAATATAATTCTATACATTGAAGAGCGAAATTGGATGGCGCGAACTCAGTTTGAGCAATTCGTCTGAAAAACCACTGTATACGCCGCAGTTGATGTAATACATGTGTTTCAAATTATTTCCCTCGGTCATAGTCCTTTTAGAATGTAAGTAGGCAGCCAATGTGAAAGCAGACGTTACGTAGTATCTACCTGGTTCGCTTATTATTTCTATAGTAGGGTCTATCCCTTCGATAGCATCGTTAATTTTACAAGAAAGCTATAGAAAACGTGAAGATAAATGTTAACGTATTTTGTATGTATATACATGTATAATATATTTGTATTTATATTGAAAAGATTCATATTGACAAACAGACCTTGTCGATTTGATATTCACTTTCTCCAGGAAAACCGCCACCGATATCTATTAACTTAATATCTTTACATCCTATCGATTTGGCAAAGTTAATCAATTCCTTACATATTTCAATTCCTTGTATGTAAGCGTTGAATTCGTTACACGGGCTACCAACGTGGAAACAAAATCCGTACAAAGTTAAACCGAGATCCTTCGTAATTTGAATCAATTTTTTTGCCTCGTCTCCTGGGTCGCATCCAAATTTAATTCCAAGGTTGACGTAATTGGCGGTAACGAAGGTACTGTCGCTTCTAAAGCGAATAACTATTCTATTGGGAATAACATTTCAATGAATTGTTTGTACAACCGTAAGATGATCGACTTGATACAAGAATATACTGAGCAAAATTTACTTACTTCGCTTCGGGAAACAATTGCTTGATTTTGTGTAGTTCCAATTTGCCGTCCACTGTCATTTTGTCGACCCCCACGCTTTCGGCAAATTTTATATGGGACGGATACTTCGTGGGATTCGCGAAGATTATTCTATTCGGCGTTATACCCAACTGCATGACTTGTTCAATTTCTTGCTGTTATAAAGAAACAATTGGAGAAAATACAATAACGTTTTATATGAAAATAAAATCGTTTCTACCTTGGATGCGCAATCGAAATTCGCGTTCATAGCTGCCAGAACCTTAATCACCATCGGATCGGGATTACATTTTACAGCTGACGATTAAAATTCTTCTATAAAATATTCTTGTAACGTTACGCAATAAAAAAATTTACCGTAAAAATCTTACCATAATATGGCGCAACTCTTGGCATTTTTTGGACCCAATCTCGATGCTTTTTAATTATAACACCGAGATCTAATATGTAAAATGCGTCTTCTTCATCACGAGTAGTAATGATTTTTTTTATAATATCAAATTCTTCTATCTTATCGTCATATATTTGAATTTCATTGACGTTAATACAAGACATATTTGACGTAAACTCTACAACATATGCTATTGTTTCAATGAGTCATTTATTTATGAACTAGTATTACCACCGATAAGCATCATTTCTTACAATATATACGATAGAATTTTATATTTACTCAAGAAAATTATGAGTTATTATCACTAAATTATTAGTCTGACGAAACGGAAAAAACATTTGTCTAATGTCCTTGAGGTATAATGCGCAGATAATAAGTAATAATTATTGATCTTACTAACATATTGTTTGAAAATATAAACTCTTATACCTATAAACAATATAATTATAATATAATGGAATACTTATATTATATAAAATCGACACTTTTACAATAAAATTAAATAGCTGAAATAAATAAAAAATTTAATAACAATTCGAAACTGTTCGAACTATGAGAACTGTCTTATAATATCATCAAGCAATGACATTATCGACAACAACGACGGAAATAAATCATAGACCTTTAGGAAATAGTAGTAACAATTATTTATTATCGAAACAATTAAACATACAAGTTTTCTTATAATCTCAATATTATTATAATATTGAATTATTGCGATTATATGTTTTGAATACGATATAAAATATACAAACACAATAGATATGCACGTAATGACTTAATATATAACAGAGTATTAATGCAAAGATATTGGTTATGTTATATCGTAACTACGGTAGTTCATAAATAATCGGCAGTTTTTTGATTACTTATGTATGAATTATATACAAGCCGAATAAAATCCTGATAACACATATTTATATCAGCATAAATAAACATACTTGAAACGATGATAAATTTGTCGATTAAAAGTGTAGATGATCGAATCTTGAAACAGGAAGGCCAGCTGTCTCGATGACGTCGCAATGATAAAAACAATATGGCGGACTGAAACGTGATTGGTTATCATCTCGACCAATCTCAACGATGGACACGTGACTACGAATTAATTTTCCAAAATATTTTAAACGTATTCGAATTTTTTAAAAGCTATGGTTGTATATAAAAAACCAAAAAAGGTACGAAACAATATAGCGATTGAGAAAAATTTCGTCTTCGTAATAAAAAAAAAAAAAAAAACAGCGCCTAATCCGAATGAATAATGCAATTGGTTAAAGAGAACGTGTATTTTCAAATTTTCAAATAACAAATACAGGTTCGCGAATAGGCGATACATACTTTTAGTAATTTTTTTTCTTTTAAATACACTTTTCGTTCAAAGGGAATTCAAATTATCTATGCTATTGATCAACGTACGATCAATTATTTTTGTCGTGTCCGATAACGGCACAAAAATCCTTCCTGAAAAGAATTATTTACAATGTAAGATTATTGTGAAAAAAAAAATTGTAATATTTCAAAAAAAAAAAAAAAAAAAGAAATTATTCGCGTCTCAAATACTCATATTAACCATTGACTTTTTCTGATAACTGGATGTACTATCGGTGGCATAAAACCATTAAATTGACAAGCTAATGAAGCCGTGTATGCACCCATCTCGCTCCATACAAGCCAATCTCCTATTTGATATTCTGGCAATAATGCGTCTTTGACGATACAATCGTATGAATCACAAGTAGGTCCCCATAAAATAGAAGGATACTTTTTATCAGATACAGGCTACAATAATATATACATACACGTACACACACATACATATATATATATATATTTACACATTTTTTAAAATAAATAAAATAATTCTAAATATAATATATTGGTTATATACATTGAACAGAGAAATCGGATGACGCGATTTCAAGTCCAACAATTCTTCTACGAAGCCGGTATAGACGCCGCAATTAACGTAATACATGTGTTTCAGACTATTTCCCTCGTATAGAGTTCTTTTAGAATGTAAGTAGGCAGCCAATGTGAACGCAGACGTTACGTAGTATCTACCTGGTTCGCTTATGATTTCTATAGTAGGATCTATTTCTTCGATCGCTTCGTTAATTGTACACGAAAGCTAAACGAAACACGAAGATAACTGTTAACATATTTTGTACGTATATACATATATATATTGAAAAGTTTCATATTAATAAACAGACCTTATCAATTTGATATTCACTTTCTCCAGGAAAACCACCACCGATATCGATTAACTTAATATCTTTGCATCCTATAGATTGTGCAAAAGTGATCAATTCCTTACATATTCGAATTCCGCGTACATAAGCATCGATTTCATTACAAGGACTACCAGCGTGGAAGCTAAATCCATGTAAAGTTAAACCTAAATCCTTCGTAAATTGTATTAATTTGTTTGCTTCGGCGCCCGGATCGCATCCAAATTTAATTCCAAGCTTCGTACTTTTATCGTTAACAAAGTTGTTATCACATCGGAAGCGAATAATTATTCTGATAGAAATAACATCCGTATTAATTATCATGTGAATTACGTAGGACTTGTGATAATCGACGTGATGTAAGAATACACGATAAAAATAAATTTGATTACTTTGCTTCTGGAAACAATTTTTTAATTTTGTAAAGTTCTAATTTGCCGTCAGCCGTCATTTTATCGATGCCCAAGCTCTTAGCATATTTTATATGAGACGGACACTTCGTGGGATTAGCAAAAATTATTCTATCCGGCGATATACCCAACTGCATAACTTGTTCAATTTCTTGCTGTTATAAACAAACGATTGGAGAAAATACAATAACGTTTTATATGAAAATAAAATCGTTTCTACCTTGGATGCGCAATCGAAATTTGCGTTCATAGCTGCCAGAACCTTAATCACCATTGGATCGGGATTACATTTTATAGCTGACAATTAATATTCGACTATAAAATATTCTTCTGACGTTAGATAATAAAAAAATATTTTAGAAACCTTACCGAAGTACGGCACAACTCTTGGCATTTTTTGGATCCAATCTTGATGCTTTTTAATTACAATGCCGAGATCTAATATATAAAATGCATCTTCTTGATCGCAACTGGTAATGATATTTTTCAAAATGTCATGATCTTGGACCTGGTCCTCGTAAATACGAATCTCGTTGACATCAATGAAAGACATTCTTTTACATATTATACTCTACAATCTACGCTAACGTTTCAATGAGCAGCTCATTTATAAACCGTTATAAACACTGATAAGCGTTATTGCCTAATATCATATAATATAACATCATCTTTACTTGATGATAACGTTTAAACATAACGCTTAGTGTTCTCCAAAAATAAAATGTTGAGTAAGTCAATACAAATAAAATAAGAAACAATTGTAACTTTTTAACAAAAATTATATATTCTATTATTTTAATGAACGATATACTTTTATACTGGTACAACTACTGACATGTTTTGCTTCTTACATTATATGTGATAAAATTTTATAACAATGATATATAATTAAGGAATATATTATTGAAAAAAAAAAGAATACATGTAATGAGAGATATTAAAACTTTCAGAAAAGGTTAACTTAACTTAACGTACAATTTATATTACATGTTTATATGTACAGACATTGTTATTATAGTATATAAACCAAAATTTTTCTAGGAGATAAGAATTATCATCGGTTTATTAACACATTACTTATAAATGTAAATTATTACACGTTCTAATCATTATGATGTGTCCACATTAAGGTCATTCACCTGTATTTGCCGACTTTCAATCGTACCGTATAACCTTATTTTATAGCGCGACTACAGCGACACGTGTGGACAAAATATGAACTATAAGCTCAATAAAGAATCACTGTTCCGACGACTATGCGTTTATACAAGCATCGGTGTATAAGCGCGTTAGGTTATGTTCCTCTCAAACACGAATCACAAACGAGTTAGATGTGACAGAAATGTTTGTATTTAATTGATAATATTAATATGTATATATACATTTTTTTTTTTTTAAATTAAATCTCATTTTTACTTGGGTCGATTTCATTGGTTGATCGTTTACCTTTAAACGAATCTCATTGGTTGGTCGCTAACTTCAGTCAAATACGATTGGCTCGTCAGAATTTCACGACATTACCGATACAAAATGACGCTTTACTATAGGTTATATACAACTGACGTACAAAACGCTCCTAAAATTGTCCTTGACATACAACGAACAAATCTAACCTTTATATACTTTACGTTCTAATCGAGGTCTAGAAACACATAGCGTCGTTAAACGTGCGCGATCCAAGAAACGTATAATATTAATTATTAAATACTCTACGAATAAAACAACTTGTCTTTAACAAAATGGTTAGTTATTTTTAACATTTAAAAAAGTTAAGGAATACAGTTTTCCTTTTTAGCTTTCATCCGTATTGTTCGTATAATCGTATAAACACGTGATTCTACCATTCACAAAGTCCACCATTTTCGTCAAAAGTTTTCACCTTAAGGAATACTTAAAAGGGAAAAAAAAAGCTGTTAATTCTTTTCCCATTGTGATATTTGAGTGATTTTTTTTCTTCTTCCTCCCCTTTTTATAATATTTGACATTGATTATGCCGATTTAATTGGTAACCATATTGTTTCAATTAATTAATATTGTTTTGGAATTAAGGTTTTTGATTCTATAATTGGAAAAATGACAGGTTTTGGAACTGTCCGTAGTGTGAATAAATATGGCAAAGTATCAATCAGTTCAATATAATCAACGTATCATTTATGTATATATATATTGTATAGTTTAATTTTATTTTATATTATTACAATATTAATCTCTTGCGATTTAATGATTACCAATTCAAGGCGATGATATTTTCATTCAAATTATATTATTAACGTCGCTTGTATACTTGTCTTTTCAATTAATCAAATTTTCCTTTCAGAAACCGTTGATGTTACATGGACACGAACGTGCAATTACAAAGATAAAGTATAACAGGGAGGGCGATTTGGTCTTCTCGGCTAGCAAAGACAAAAAACCGAACGTTTGGTACTCCTTAAACGGAGAACGTCTTGGAACTTTTAACGGACACAACGGATCGGTATGGTGTATAGACGTTAATTGGGACACAACCAGATTTTTATCTGGAAGCGGCGACAATACGTTGAGAGTATGGGACTGCGAGACCGGTTTGTATTCCATCATCCTACTCGTTATGTCGTTCTTCGACGTGTAGATTTTTATTATCGTCGCGTAAAATTTATCCAATTTTTTTCTTTTCTTTTATAGGTAAAGAAATAGGACAATTGCAAACGAATAGTTCCGTAAGGACGTGCGGTTTCAGTTATTCGTCAAATCTCGCGGTTTATTCTACCGATAAGGCATTGGGTCATCAGTGCGAAATGTTTATCATGGATATTAGAAACGTAGACACTAACATGTCCCAAGAGCACGCGATTTCAAGGATCTCCGTTACCGGACCTAGAGTATCCGCTATTTTATGGGGTGCTTTGGACGAGACCATTATCACGGGGCACGAAGATGGTGAAATCACTCTTTGGGACGTCAGAGTAAGTCCTCACCCCTTCTGTTGTTATATAAAAATTTCTTTGTATCATATATGTAGATATTCACAATATTTTCTTACGTCGTATAACGTATGGACTTCGTTAGAATTTAAATAAAAATAATATCTTTTCCTCTCTTCCTGACAGATGGGAAAAAAGTTGACCAGTACAAAGGGTCATAAGTCTCAAATAAATGACATGCAATGTAACAAAGACGGTACGATGTTCGTAACTGCGTCTAAGGACAACATGGCCAAATTATTTGACAGCGAGTCCTTGATGTTATTGAAAACTTACAAAACGGAAAGGCCTGTCAATTCGGCCACGATATCACCTATTTTGGATCACGTAAGTAATTTTCTCTCGTCGAATTTGATTACTTTTTTTTTTTTTTCTTTTTCATTTTAAATATTTTTTTTTCTTTCGTTATAGGTGGTCTTAGGTGGCGGTCAAGACGCCATGGACGTTACCACGACGTCGGCTAGGCAAGGAAAATTCGATTCTCGTTTCTTCCATCTGGTATTCGAAGAAGAATTCGCAAGACTGAAGGGTCACTTCGGCCCTATAAACTCCCTGGCGTTCCATCCGAACGGGAAGAGTTTGTCGACGGGCGGAGAGGACGGATACATTCGAATTAACACGTTTGATCAGTCCTATTTCGATTTTCATTTCGAATATTAACCCTTTGCACTCGGGACCGTTTTACTAACGGGGGTGTTTACTACGACACGTCTACCAACAAAAACTCCTGGGATGAATTTTGTACTCGCTCTTTACGGTGACGAAAATTTCATCACCGCCATAACCTAAAATGGATTTTACGAACAAAATTATCCCACGAACTCTTTTTATATTTGAACAGTTTTATTTATCATCTTTCTGCCCGGCTTTTCGGCACGAGTAGTATATCACAATAATCGTTTATAATATATTGTTTAATATCAAATATTTGTTTCAATATCGTTCAATGACATCAGACAATTTTTTTTTTTTTTTTTTTTTTTTTTTCACGCAACTCTCGGTAACTTCCCAAAACCATCTCGTGAAGTTCTTTTTACAGGATTTGGGAGTCATCGTTCCTGCATTATTCCAATTGGTGGTCAAGCACGCGACAAACCCTTATTTTAATGTCCTTCCATGCTTTTAAAACTAAGGTATTTTTCTTTTGCTTTATCCTACCGTAGATTTCTTGAGGAATTTTCCTTTTCGTTTGATCTTTTTTTTCTTTTTTAAAGCTTCCCATATTCGTTAAGATTGTTCCTGTCAATTGGCATTTCGATTTGAATAATTCGAAAGGCAAGATTTAAAACAACTGGTTCGTTAATATATCTAACGGTGAACAAAAATGGTGTCCTTGAGTGCCTTCAATCCTACTTACACAACTTAAAAAAGGTGTACAGAACGGTGTTCTTGATGATAAATATATATATTGGAAGGTCTCGATTTAACAATTTTTCTGTGTTGGTAAAAAAAAGAAACTTTCACGATAAGGAAGAAAATATCACGGGGATATATATATATATATATAAGTAGTACAATATTTTTGAGAGTCCGCCATTGTGTAAGAACTCTAATATATACCGCGTTTAGTTGATTATTTTTTTCTTTTTTTTTTTGGGGGGGGGGGAGGTGTGGGGTCGTAAGTGACAAAAAAAATCGAAAATTTTGAATTTTATATTATCGAGAAAGAGTTGCTGCACTTTTTCTTGGGGATTGTTTTTATTTTTTTTATTTTTTTTATTTTTTTTTTTTTACACGAAGCATCCAAAAACAAAATCCCTTCTCTGATTAATTCGTTCGAATAAAAAGGAATTGTAAAACCGACATTAAGTTCGTCGTATAAACTAGCGTAGTTTATTCGTTACGATAACTATTTCGTTTTTACGAGTTTATTAGTACAAAAAAAAAGGAAAAAAAAAAACAGTTTTGTAAAAAATCCAACGGTTGCTAGTCATCTTGGTGGTGAACGAGAGTCACCTCTCGAGTGCAAAGGGTTAATTGGATCGATGAGAAACGAAGGAAAGGAAAAAAATAAAAATAAAAATAGAAAAAAAAAAAGGAATAAAAACGAAAATAAACGTGATCGTAATAAATATACGCGAAGGAGAATATTCTTTATTTATAAAAAAATTTATCTCGACCAATATATATATATATATATTTTTTTTTAAACCCTCGTCCCCCGTTCCCACAGAGAGACACACAATACTTCTCTAAAGTGTGTTTACATTATATTACCTACGTAATCGACGAAGAAAACGTTCGAAAAAAAATCTCTTTTCGTGAAATATTTCAAACAATTTTTTCTTCTCAATGCGCAAAAGAAAATTTCGATTATAACGCTATTACAACTTATTCAACTATTTTATTTGTCCTATGTCGGAGGTAGAGCTGCGGTATTAGAAATTTGTTATTAAATATTTAATAATATGTATATATATATATATATATTAAAAAAAAAAAAAAAAAAAAAAAAAAAAGTAGAGGAAACCAAGTTATTTCAATCATTAATATATGTAATAGAAAATGTTTAGATATAATAAAAATAATAATAATAATAATAAATTGATCAAATCAAACAAATCAATGAAATCGATCGCTCGATCGATCAGGTAGCGCGCAGAGAGATATATATATATATATATGAAGGGTAAATACAAAATAATGGGGAAGTTGTAAATAATGGTGGACCATCAAAATTTGTACTTGAAATTCATCTTAACCAAATAACGAACCTTAACCTGGGCAGTATCGTATACGATGTATTCATTGTACAACAATGCCGAATTCTTTTTAAGTTTGCTCGAAACTGATGGCCCGTAAGGTACCTCAACGTTACCGTCCAACTTATGAACGACATTTGGATCCGGTTGGGTTTGTCCCTTTCCCATGGTCGAATGTTTATCCTTCGGTAATTTTTCTATATAATCGGCCTCGTATCTCTCATACATGTTACCCAACGCAACCTCGCACAACAGTAACAATCCAGTCGGATTGGAACTGTTGGTGCAACAATAATTAGCCGACTTAGAAACCATGTCGGCAAAATAAATACCCTTGCCGAACATATAACCGGTGACCGGTGCCTCAGGCGGTGCTATCCTAAGTCCCTGAGACAATATACCAGCGAAATTGGTTGTCCTTGAGCCGTGCCAAAGTAACTTCTTGTTGTGCATCTTCTTGAACGGTTTGTACCTTTGATCCTCGCCCTGTCTCTTAATCACAAACACATCCTCGATCTCTAACTCGTAATGGCTGTGAGTAGACGCGTGTGTGTTCTTAACGTATTGCTTTATAACCTCGTAATCCTTCCCAGATTTGTCCATAACCTCTATCTTCGTCTTCAATTGCTCGTAATGAGCGTCCAATGGATTCTTCTTCTCGTCCGTCTTACTGTTCAACAAACTGTAAGCAATCTCCATGTCGAGCAAGGCCTCCAACATCTCGCACTTCGATTGTATCTCCTCGACAGTTTCCAATATCTTCGGTCCTGATACACCAAAGTTGTGCGGTATCAATGTGTAAAATCTATTCGAGGCGTCTATCAGGGTCGTACGTTCCGGCGTAACGTTCTTCATCAATTCTTGCAATTCGGTTAACACCGAATAAGCCCTTTGTATTTGACTCTTCGACAATTTACCCAAAGGCATCTTATCCATGTCTATCTCGAATTCCAACATAACCTTTCTCATGTTCTCCAAATCGAATATAAGCCTCATGAGATCCTGTACGGGCTTATCCAAGTTGCTCTTAACGTCCGACTCCAAATAATTCGACGTATCCTCGCTCTCGCCGTGATCTATGTCCATCGGACACATCCTGTTCGGCACCTTGACGAAATGTTTTCTGTTTCTCCAAACGTTACCAGACTTCTCCTCGTACAATTCCTCGAATTTCGTTACGCATTGATCCAAAGGTGCCACCTCCAATTTCGTACCGCCTATCGTAGTACCTATCCTACCCCAACTTCTGAACAACCAATACTTCTCTTGCTTGTCGTGCTTCAATATTTGCAACTTGTAATAACTGTTCTTCTTTGCTTGTATATCGGTAAGTCCCAACGTGGCTGTAAACTTGTCGGTTCCTCTTTGATAAACGTGAGCGCAATCCTCCAAACCGCTGTCGGGATCTACCGTACCACCTCCCTTAACCTGCAACTTAACCTTCCCGGACACGGACTTCTCGTATTTACTTTTGCTCTTCGACGTGCCGGATTTCGCGATGACGTCGGCCAAACGTGCCTTAACGTCGCCACCCCAATCCGATATTGTTTTCTTGTTGATCAAGGCGTAAGGCGTTTCCGTATAATCCTTTGCCTCATCGACGAAATCCTCCGATATCACTTGTACGTCCAACGACTTAACCTCCTCCATTCTTTTGTTCATCTTTTCGATTTCCTTCGAACTCGATATCACCGCCGCCAAATTTTCGTGCAACTTCGTAACCACAGAACCACCCAAAAGTACTATTTCCTTCTTCAACGCATCCTTGCTTTTGTTGGTTTGGCCCAATATCACGAATTGCATATTCTTCAACGGCTTAGGCTTACCTTGCACCTTAGGACCGGCGTCGACGTTGTCTTCCTCTTTCTTAACGGACGTTGTAGTAGTAGACGTCGAGGGTGCGGTAACCTTGATCAATCTTCTGACTACTTTCGGTTTGAAAGCTCTGTCGATATATAATTTTTAAATATATATCACTAATGACGTTGAAACATATATGTGTGTGTGTGCGTGTGAACGTTGCGAGAGATATAAATGGAAATAAGAAAGAGAAGATTGTAGAAAAAAAAATAATAAACTTACAGAGATTTATACGTATTTTTCAATTCCTCCGGAACGAAACACTTCTTTCTTTTAGGATCTTGAGTGACGTACTCGCATTTTGTCCATTCCGTTATATTTCCCGTACACTTGTAACCAAGACCCGAAACGTATGCCAATTGTCCGTCACATTTTGGACACGGCTTTAACGCTCCGAACGTTAACAAATCTGATGCGTGGTCCAATATCTAAAGAGAAAAGATAGGAAAAAAAAGAAAGAAGAAGAGAGAATATTTATCCATCCGTATCTTTCGGCAAACCCAGAGATCGTTCTTTTAACGATCTTATTATTAACGAGCATACCTTGGAAACACCCTCGGGTACTTGTTGCTGGTTAGTTTCTAAAATCATTACGAGTTCTTTCTTGTCGAGCAAAGACAAGGTATCTCTCATCTTAAATATCTTCTTATTTTGCTCTTTAAGCTTTTCCTCCTCTTCGGCGTCCTCCGGTTCGTTCTTAGGTTTCTTCGCCAGGGGCGCAGAGTCCCCGTTGCTTATTTTAGGCAGGCCCTTCTTTACGGTCGCTTGATCCTCCTTAGACAAAGCTTTTATACCGGCGAGCGAATCGGCCTGATCGAAAAATTCAAGATCCGTTCTGATCTTGACGAAACAATCCAAATGATACCACCTATCTATACCGCCGTACTTCCTACCCTCCATACTTTCGAAATCTTTCTTGGATATTCTAATCTCATCCTTAACTATTTTCTCCTCGCACCCCTTGCACGTAGCCCTGCTCGACTTGGCGTATTCTATCGAAAAGTCTTGAGACGCGCCGCCGCCGCCACCGCCCGTAACCTTACCACGTTTCTTACCCTTTCCGCTGGACGCCGGAAGTTTCCCTGCTTGTTCTGTAATCAAGCGTGGGGTAGGAAACGAAAAGATAGAAAATTACAAGGTACGAGTAGATCCGAGAAAGAATTAAACATAGGAATAGACTGGAAATGGACCGAGATATCAAACCTATATTCTTTTTTATGTCCTCTTGATCCTCCCAACGGATGCTATCAAAGTTGGCTATGTCGGCGGCCGACTTCGGACGTTGCTTTTCAAAGAAGCACTTAGGGTGATACCATTTTGTAATCGTCCCGTCGAATACAGGACTCTGCGAATCGAGAAGGAAAATAAATAAAAGAATAATGAAAGAATTAAATAAAATTAAATGGAATCGCTCCCAAGCGAACAAAACACATTTGTACACAAGCGTACGATTGGAGAAAGAGATTGAATTGTAAGAAAGAAGAATAAGAATGTATTGTGAGAGAGATATTTTGGTGGGGAAGGTTGTATTGTAAGGAAAAAAAAAATGGAGAATAAAGATAATTAAATAAATGAATGAATGAATGAATGAATGAATGAATAAATACAAATAAAATGAGAGAGAGAGAGAGAGAGAGATAAAAATATACATACTTGTACGACGGTAGCAATTCGTAAGGAATCCTTCGCAATGGAAGATTTACAATTTTTACAAGAAGCACGTGAACTTTTAGCATATTCGACGAGATATGGTAATGAATCTGTCATTGTTTCTAGCTTTTATATATATACATATATATATACATACGCGTAAATATATATATATATGTATGTATGTATGTATGCGTGTGTGTATGTACGTACGTACGTATAAATTATTTTTCGTATATTGTTAAACACTAAACGATAATAAATTACAAAATTTTTGGAAAACGATACACTTATGCCACGAACGTAAATAATATATGTTCGCGAATCCGAGGACACGCTGCAAATGCCAGTTGGTGGTTACATGTTAACATCGAGTACCGGTATAAGTCGATTTTCGAAATGTCTGCTTAATTCACTGTTATAGATAGCATCACAGGAAATGACGTTTTATTTTTCTAAGAAAGAAAGAAGAGAGGGAGAGAGAGAGAGAGAGAGAGAGAGAGAGAGAGAACAATAAATATATATATATATATATATATATTTTTTTTTTTCTTTCGATTAAATCGTTGATTAAAACAGAAACGAAGAAAATGAAGACACAAGTGCCTTAGATAAATAGTTTCACATATTTCAAGGTTATTTAATCATTAGTCAAGTTCACGTCTAATTCATTTCTATCGCTCGCAAGAAAATGCGCGCGCAAATTCAAAAAAAGAAAAATGAAAGAAAATTATTTTCTACCTTTATTGTTTCTTTCCTTTTATTATCTTTTCTCTTCTCTTCTTTTCTTTCGTTTTCTTTTTCTTTTTTCGACAATGAGAATCTCTGTTCAAAGAGATATTAAAAAAAATTTTTATCATTTAAATCAATATATATATATATATATACATATATATGCATATATATATTGTTTTTTAATCTTAATATTAATAAAAAAAATATATTTATATAGATTAATAGAAATATGTGAATTGATCAATTATAATTTATTGATTGTCAATAAAAAGGGACTTATCGAACAAACAAATTCAAATATTTCAATTGGTATATTAACTTTAACGTGAACCGATTCCTTGAACCGTTAAACATTTGTAGCAGAGTATATGGATTTATATAAAAAAAAAAAAAAAATAAAAAATAAAAATAAGAAGAAGAAAAAGAGAGTTTTAATACAATGTTGGTACACTTTATTTTTGTCATCATATAATATTGTACAAATTATTACAGTAAACTATATATTTCTGCAATTATGTCTATGAATGTTTCTCGGTTTGACCAACATAGCTCGTGCCATTGGAAATGGCAAGCAAGCACAGCGCAGAGTTTTAAATAATACAGCCTTAGAGTGCAAAAACGCACTATGGTATCCTTTTTCCACCTACTCCTCCACCTACTCCTCCACCACCTCCTCGCCTCTTCCTTCTTTTCTCCTTTCGCTTTACCGAATACAGTTTTATTTATTTATTTATTTTTTTTTTTTCCTTTTTTTTGTCCCCTTTTATTTTTTTTTTTTATTATTTTTTTTTTTTATTTCTCTTTATTTCTTTTTCCTCATCGTCATCTAAAATTATTACCCTACTGTAACGTACAAAAATGATTAGGATTAAATTGAAATTATTAAATTAAACCCATTGCGTCTCGTGTTCTTTCTTTCTTTCTTTTTTGTTTCCTTTTTTTTTCTTCTTCTTCTTCTTCTTCTTCTTTAAACAACTATCTACATATCCATATAAGCCTATTTTTTTATCAAGTTAGCGTATTACAGGAAGAGAGTAGATAAAGATAGATAAAGATAGACAGATAGATAGATAAAGAGAGAGAGAGAGAGAGAGAGAGAGAAATCATTCTTTCTCCTCTTATTCTTTCTCTTCCTCTTCATTTTCTTCATCCTCATCATCTTCATCTTCATCATCATCTTCTTGCAAATACACTATCGCTACACTATAATTATTTCCTTTTTCTTATTTTGCTTTTATGTATATGTATACATAATTATAATATATATATATATATATATATATATATATATATATATATATATATATATATTTATATTTATATTTATATACGTATATATGTATATATATAATATTGCTTTAGATATATTATACGTATACATATACAAATGTCATAGATATATATGTGTTTTTTTATTTTCTTTTTTTCTTTCTTTCGGTTTTTTTTTTTTGCATTACATACGCCAACAAATTCAATTCTCCTTTTGTAAATCATATCTTTGTTATTTGTTTTTCTTCTTCTTCTCCTCATTTTTTTTTGTATTTTTTGTTACTTTTTTTTCCGTCTTTCTTTCTTTCGAAAAAGCGTGTACGCGCGCGCGCGCGCGCGCGCGTGCAAACGCGAGCCTCCTCTCTGCGTGTCTGTGTTGTTGTTTTTGTTGTTGTTGTTGTCGTCGTTTTCGAACGAAAAGAAAAAAAAAACCCCACCCCCGAACCACCCCCCCCCGCATGAAATGAAATAAAATTTAAAGAAAAATTAAAAGAAAAAAAAAAAAAAGAAAAAAAGAAAAGAAAAGAAGAAGAAAAATAAAAAATAAAAAATAAACGTATACGTTGAATGTGTGTGCCATCCTATTTTTTATTGATATACTTTGCTTAGATTACTTTTCCTACGTTTAATGTACATTTTTATTTTTCTTTTTTTTTTTTTTGTTGCTGTTGTTGCTGTTGTTGTTGTTGTTGTCGTCGTCGTCGATTCTCTTATTAGAGCAAAAAAAAAAAATAAGACTGGAGAGATTATTTGATTACAATATATAAAGACTGAAGAGCGCGCTTTAACTTATATAATAATAGATATACAATGTACAACTTTTATCTGCGTGTGGCTTATTTACTTTTTTTTTTTTTATAATCCTTATTTTACTTTTACTCTTCCTTCTCCTTCTACTTCTTCCTCTTCCTCTTCCTCCTCTTCTTCCACTTCATCTTCATCTTCATCTTCTTCTTCTTCTTCTACTACTTCTACTTAATTTTCTTCATCCTCCTCCTTTTTAATATTCCTCGATTACATTATAAATTATTCCATACACACAACTTTATGAAAATATGAGAGATAAATTATGTAATGGATAAAAATAACAATTTCCTCGTCGTCATCATCATCATTATCATCATCATCATCATCACCACCCATCATCATTATCATAATCATAATCATAATTATAATCATCACCATCATCATCATCATCATCATCATTATCATTATAATCATAATCATCGTCATCGTCGTCATCCTCATCATCATCATTATCATCATCATTATCATCATAATCATCATCATAATCATCATCAGCATCATCATTAATCTTAAATGACGTATAATAATCAAAAGATAGACGCGATATTTATCATTATTATTATTTATTCATTTATTTATTTATTCATTATTATTATTATTATTATTCCAAGAGAACAATGATAATTATATTTCATGATAATTAATTAAGTTTTTTTTTTTCATTATTATTATTATTTTTTTTTAATCATTATTATTATTATTATTATTTATTATTATTTATTATTATTATTATTTATTATTATTATTATTATTATTATTATTGTATACCAAAGGTTGGTTTCTAGAATATCCGAGGGCACTCTGGTTAGTTATTACAATTCCTGGGACTCGAGGAGAGATATATATATACATACATACATACATACATACATATATATATATATATATATATATATATATATATATATATATATATATATATATATATATATATACATACATATATAATCCATTCAGAAATCGTTTTACAAATATTTATTTTCCTTGATTGGTTTGGTTTTGTTTTGTTTGTCTGTTTGTTTGTTTGTTTGTTTGTTTGTTTGTTTGTCCGTTTACGTTCGTTTTCATTTTCATTATTTTCCCATTTTTACTCCTTCTTTTAAATTATTAATTTACTTAATTCTCCATATACCATCCGAATTATTTTATTAAATGAGATATAAAGAAAACCGAAAGAAAGAAAATATATATATATATATATTTTATAATAAATCGTTATAGGTTCGTCGTCCTTGTACGTTTTTGTCTCGTCTTTTTCTTTTTTACATTTTTTCTTCCTCTTTTATTTATTTATTTATTTATTTTCTTTCTTTCTTTCTTTCTGTCGTCGCGTGCGTCGCGTCTACGTGTTTTTTTTCCGTATCTGTCCATTTTGAAAAGTTTCAATGGCAAAATAGAATGACATATTTTCGATTATATTTTTCTCTTACAAAAAAACAATTTACACATTACAAAGAATTTACTATTTAAATTGTGTGTATGTATGTGTGTGTGTGTGTGTGTGTGTGTGTGTGTGCTTTTTTTTTTTTTATGTCGATATTACATGACGAAGAATGCAAAATACTTCCTTTTTTTCTTTCTCTTTTTTTTTAACCCCCTCCCCCGCCTTTTTTCTTCTCATTTTTCTTTCTTTCTTACTTCCTCCTCTTCCTCTTCTTTCTTCTTTCTTCTTTTAATAATAATAATAATATATACACATATATATATATATATATATATATATATATATATATATATATATATATATATATATATATATATATATATATATATACATGCATTTCGTTAAGTCCATCATCGTGTTTTTATTCTTCTTTTCCTTTTTTTTTTTTTTTTTTTTAAAGCGGGAATTACGTACGTAGCTTTAGGATAAACTAAAGGAATTAGACTGAAGGCCACGCTTTCATGTATTATTTTTTTCTTGTTTTTTTTTTTTTTTTTTTTTACAGTCTATTTCTTTTTTTATTCTTCTTTCCTTCCTTCTTTCCTTCCTTCCTTTCTTTCTTTCTTTCTTTCTTTCATTTATGGTATGTCCAATAACAACAATAAAAATTCTTAAATAAATATATATAATATATTTTATATATATATATATATATATTTATGTATATATATATATATAAATATATCGGGTGTGCAATCATTGATGGAATATTTAACATTTACGCAGTCAGCTAGGTTTTATTTCTTCCTTCCTTCCTTCCTTTCTTTTTTCTGTTTTGCAATTTTTCTTTTTTTTTTCTTTTTCATTTTTTTTTCTCATTTCATTTCTTTCGCCAAGAGGTTATCGTTGTTGTTGTTGTTGTGGTGGTAGTGGTTGTTGCGGTTGTTGTTTGTCGCTAGTTTTCTTCCCTTTCCTTCCCTTCTCTCTCTCTCTCTCTCTCTCTCTCTCTCTCTCTCTCTCTCTCTCTTTTTTTCATTTTTTTTCTTTTTTTTCTCTTTTTACTTTTACTTTTTATAGTGTCGGTAATTGCATCTTAAGCATAATTTTTAATATGCTTACTCACGCACGCACGCACGCACACACACACACAGACAGACAGTAACATACACACAGCACACAAACACACACACGCACACACACGCGCGCTCAAATGTGTAGAGTATACGCGGCGCGTAA
>OU427009.1:4310314-4312814 GCA_911387935.1 Dolichovespula saxonica
TTACTAATGTAGACTCGGTTTTAAAACTACAGAATTCACATTTTTTCATTTCTAAGTGGAATGGTTCATTATTTTCCTTACTAAATTCTAAATTCTTGATGAGTGAATTTATAGCTAATTGCGTCTCCGCAGATGTGCTACCTTTTCCCTGTTTACGCTTTTGAGTCCGTAATAGATCGGTTTGCACATATTCCTGAACAAGATTTACTCCGATTTGCATAAAAAATTTTCCCAAAGGTAAATCAAAGTATGTTATTACTTTATTCCTATCGTCTTGCCTTAAATCATTTTTGTCACTTATACTTGAAATACCTGACTCCATTGCATCCATCATATCACCACCGCCATCATCTCCGTCCTTTTTAGACCTCAAACCACCATCGTTATTATCGCTCTCTTGGTTTCTACTGTCCACCTTTTTATTAATATCCGTAGTATCCTCGTTGGTATCCTGATTATCTTTATTATCCTCCGCCATCTTTTTTAACATTTCCTCCTTCTGTTTATCCTCTATGCTTTTCTCCAATTTAGATACAAATTCCTTAAGCGGCTTCAACGGCGGCTTTTCATAAACATAAGGTACTATAAACGATGGGGCCTCAACTACAAACATGTCATCGGTTAAGGTCGGTAATATCGGTGGCAATGGAGGAGTAACCGTAGTCATGCTACTCGGTTTGGGACTTAATTGTGCAGTTTTAGATGTCATGGGTACAGGCGTTATGGTTGTTCTCATATTTGGATACATCGTTTGTGTGGTCATGTTCATTGGTACGACCGAGAAAGAACTTGGATTGGAAACTGTATGGTGCGGCTTATTGTTACCAACGGGAAGGCCGCCACGTCCTGAAAGTATGGAGTTAGTGTCTATTATAACTAGGGTAGGTTCTTTTTTGCCACCTTTGACAGACTTACTTCCAGCAGCAATTTCTACTAAGCGTTTAGTATCATTGACCACTATAGTGGTTTTACTGTTCTTCGACGGTGACTTTAGTTTAGAATTCTCTTTATCTTTACTATCGATGCCGGCCAAAGGATCTTCGGGTTTAATTTCCTCTATGTCAGAGCCATCGTCCTCCGCCTCCTCTTCGACTTCCCTCTCGATATAACTTGTTCTTTTGATATTGCGTGAACTTCTTCTAGGTGTAATACTACTAAGATCTATTTGTTTTCTCTGTTTTTTTTGCTTAGCTGTATCTTTTACGGTACGCTCTTGGGTTGTATTAAGACCATTATTATTCTTTGAACTATCCGTTATCTCTTCTATTTCTGGACTATCGCAGCTACCGTTCTCTTCGCATATCTTCACATCTGACGTATCCATACTGCTTTCTACAATATTGGCAGAAACATTGGATTGTTGAACGTTACTACTACATGACAAATCTTTACCCTCGTTTGTGTTAGACTTTTTTAATGCGAACACATCATCGTTATCCATTCGTACTCTCGTAATACTTTCATCCAAACATTCTACGTCAGAGTTATTACTCTGTTCGTCGACATCCATAGCCTCGCGAGATGTGTTTAGACACTTATCTTCATTTCTAGACACTTCACTTGTATCGTTCATCTCACTGACACCATCGGAAGATTCTGAAACCATGGAGTCATTTCTTGACTCGTATAAGCAACCCCCCTTACTCCTATTCTTTCTCGATTCGTTATGCTCACTATCTTCCGATTGTATACCCCTTTCCTCGTGCTCAAAGTGTCTTCTTTCCATAACATCTTCGTCATCCTCCTCATCTTCATCTTCCTCCTCCTCCCCATCCCCTTCCCCCTCTTCTTTCCGTTTACTAACTGTCTCGTTCGATGTATTGACACCGTCAGATTCTGGAAATTCTTCCTTGTCAGTACCATACTTTCCATTGACACCATTTGGAATGACCATGTCTGGAAACAAACAAATAACGCGTTGAAATTATACCGATATATGAAAAAAGAAAATAATTATAAGAATCATTAACGTACTGACGTTAAAGAAACGATAAAACCCATCTAACCGCCAAGAAATCTTTAAAGAGTACAAACGTTAGCGCTCTTAACCGTACGCTTTCCGACAGCTTATATAATTCTCGACAAACTACTTAATGAAAAAAAAGTTAAGTCTTTTCTTGATTTTGTTCCCCCTTCAAATATGTCGCTAAAGAATAAGAGAACGCTCTTTTGCTTTCCACAGAACGCCGAGCTCGTTCCCTTTAAGTAAAAGTGAATTACGCTTTGAAATACTACGAAGGAGATAAGAATAAAGGAAAAGCTAAGTACAGCCGGTACAAACGAAAAGAGTAAAATAAATAAATAAAGAAACGAATACGTCCCGAATATCGACGACTTAAAACTACCCCCGAGGATTCTCGCATCGAAGATACACGACCGCGGAAAGAATGCTAAGAAAGAAAGAGACCGACAACGATGGGAAAGAAAAAAAAGAAAGAAAGTAAATCAAAAAAGGGAAAAAAAATTGTCTACCTTTTGACACTTTGTCAGAATTGTTCTG
>OU427009.1:4317814-4325314 GCA_911387935.1 Dolichovespula saxonica
CATTCTCGACGGAAATATTCAGGGATCGATAATTGCGGGAGTGTAATTCCTTCCTTTTTTCATTTTATTTTTCTTTTCTCCCTCCGCCCTTCTTCCTCTCCTCTCCCCTCTCCCCGAAAAAACTTAATTGAGTCTCGGTAGATGTTAAAAGGGGGAAAAAAAAAGGAAAAAAAATCGTTCGCCAAATTTTAATTTTTGAGGTTAAACGTAACCTCCCCCCCACCATTATTCGATGAAGTTCGTAAAGTTGTCACGAAGGAAAAATTAAAAAAAAAAAAAGAAAAGAAAAATAAGAAGAAAGAGAAAGAATTTATGACGTCTGACGTCTTTAAGGACACGATCTTTGTCGCGAATGATATATATATATATATGTATGCATGTATGTATGTATGTGTGTATGTGTGTATGTATAAAAAAAAATTATTTTTCCGAAGATCAAATTTGAGGTTAAACGTCACAAGTAACACATCTTTCGGTTGAAGGCGAAAAAAAGAAAATAAAGATTTTACGAAATAATTGTGTTCTCAAAAACACGAAAAAGTGACAATTTTTGATGAACAACAATAATAATAATAATAAAAATAATAATAATAATTATTATTATTATAAAAAATCAATCCGAAGATTAAGTTTCAGATTTAAACGATACGAATTAACCCTTTCCTATGAGATCTGTGAAGCATTAAAAAAAAAGAAAAAAAAAGAGGAAAAGAGAAGGAAAGAAAAAAAAATTAGAAAAAAAAGAACACAAGAATTGTCGTCAATTAGGAAGAAATAATACATGGCGGGGGTAGGGAGGGGTGCAAATAGGAGATAGGTACGGCCCTGGGGTATTGTGTTATTAAGTATATAACCGTAGAAATGAGAAATTCCATAGAGAGATCAATTGTAAAAGTTGAAAAGATATGTATATATATATATATATACATGCATATATCATATATATATATATATACATATCATATATACATATCATATACATATCATATACATATCATATACATATACATATATACATATATATGATATATATATATATATATATACATATATATAATTTTCGCTGACTCGACTGCGAGATTTACTTTACCTCGCTTTAAAAGAAACGAACTTTTATCGTTGATATCGTTCTTTCTAATAGTAAAGATTTATAATGATCCCGCCATTTCTCTTTAAGGGCTGCCTTTGGCTCGTCGAACAGCTGCCGTGGTGGTCGACGTCCGATCGCGATTATCCCCCCAAAGAGGACCGATAATCGAAACACACACGCATCTGAAATGCCGCGCTATTTAAATTCACTGACCGTTTCGTACACTGACAAATGTCGGACACGCTTAAGACTCGTTCTACACTTCTTACACACCGTTATTGTATCGATATTATTCACATATATTTGATGTTTATTTGGCTTCGACGTCATGGATCTTTCTTACCTCCGTCGTCTAAAACTGCCAAGATGGCGACCGTAATCACGTGACCGCAAATTTTATGACGTACGCGTTATGTTAAAAGGGGCTCCGAAACGACCAGTAGCGTTTCTTCTAAATCATCACGTGACCATAGGCACGTGCGCGTCCAATGAGAGACTCTCCTTAAGAATAAGGGCAATCTGCAATCGCAACAATGTACGAACTACGGGGTTGACATTAAGGTATCCGCCCTTTTTCTATTTTAAGCTTTTACGTTCACACCATTTTTTCCCCCCTCTTTCTTTCCCTTCAAGTTTTTCCTTTTTAATCATTAATTATTATTTTCTTTACGTTCGGAAAGTATAGTTCGTCGTTTGCCTTTTCTTTTTTCCTTAAACGTTAGTTTTATTAAATAAGTTTTTTCTTCGGGAAACGAAAATAACTTTATTAGAAATTTTACAACGCCCAATCGTGACCATATATATATACATATATATATATATATATATATATATATATATATATATATATATATATATGTATATATATAATCAACTGTCAGTAGTTCTTCGATATAATATTAATCAAATACGTTACATAAATTATATTTATCGAGTAAATATCACATATACAATAATTAATTAATTGAAATTAATAAAATTTCAATATTATCACATTAATACTGACAATTATGTCAGAATAGTTTGTACATAAAGTATCGTAGTAAAAAGTGACAAAAATACCATTATTATTGGTATTATACTCTTAAAAAAAAAAAAAAAGCTTTTAGTAAAAAACTTTAAATCTATGTGACTACACGTGTCAATGATTATTGTCAAGAAATGTGTGCCAATAATGTTCTATGTAAAGTATTGTCAAGAACTATGTGTAAATGATGTTCTACATACATGTTCTACATGAACCCTTACACGGTGTTATACGTAGAGTATTATAGAGGAACGCGTGTCAATGTTCTTCTACATATAGTATCGTCATGAAATATTTGGTAAGTGGAAATAATAAATAAAGTAATAATATTTACAAATATATTAAATCTTATGCTAAATTCTCGTCGTCCTCATCGTCAAACGATAGAACGGCTTTCTTATGTTTACTCTTTTTAGTTTTCTTATTCGCTGGCCCTTCGACCGGATCTGAATTCTTCTTTTTCACTTTGTCTTTATTGAATATGACCCGTCGTACCGACAAATCGATGGGGCCCTCATCTTCCTCTATAAATTATTAAAAAGAAATCATACGGATTATAATGGAATATTAGGTAAGAAACTAATCTTATATGAAACAATATATATACCTTCTTGTTGTTTTTGTTGCTTGTAAGATTCCGCTTCTTCCGCAGTTAAATCTCCAGGATTTAATACAACAACGAGGGGCTTCTCTTCGTTTGTATCCTCCTCTGCTGCGTCGTCAGAGACGCGGGGCAATGTTTCCTTCTGTTCGTGAAAAATCAAAATTGTTATATATTATTTCTTTTTAAAAATATTTTTTTTCTTTCTTTTTTTTTTTTTTCTTTTTACCAACGCGCATCTATCTTTCCATATTAAACATACACATTATATACTATATCATATAGAGACATAATCGATATGTAAATTATCTTACGGTAGATTGATAAGAAATTAATGACAGTTTTCGAACTTTATCTTAAAAAAAAAAAAAAAAAAAATAATCAAAATAAGTTTTTCGATTTCGATGTCATTGATGAAAAACAAATGAATTATTCTTTTCAATTCGGTCGATAAAGATTTTCCCTTGCAATTGGTGGTTTAGATGTTCAAAAAAGTTGTAGTAGGATGGTAGTGGATGGTCCTGAGAATATATGTCTGTATTCATTTGTCACCCATATGTCTAGCTTCTTCGATTTTTCTAGATGTTTCGGGTGGCGACAATAGTTGTGTGACACACCTACCGCCTCTGTATGTTGTTCGTCGGCCGTTGTATTTGGACCAGCTTCAACCAATTGATCGTTGGTATCGGTAGAAGACGATGGTCCATGGGCTTCTTCTTTATCTTCTATGCTCTCATCGCCATCATCCTTATTCCCCTCATCGCTATCTTCATCATCCAAATTTTCATGTCCGTTTTGAAACCTTGAAAACCACCTCTGAACGGTACGTTCACTCACTGTATCCAAACCAAACGCATAATTAATTCTACTAGTCGCTTCTGCAATGGTATGACCGAGTTTAAACTCGTAAAGGTAGATAAGTCGAACTTTCTTCATGTCCATCTTGAAATCAATAATTTGAAGTGAGTTCGAATTAATAGTAAAAAAAAAGCATACCTAGCAGCATAAAGAGTGACATCTGAATTATAAAACGGTATATTATTAAATGAATGTATTAATGCGTGAGATTTTATTTAAATTTGAAAATTCGAAAACGAACATTGATTTCTTATCAATCTAATATAAAGAAAAATATAAATGTACGAATAAAAATAATATATCTATCGCATATATTTACCTTTGTATTTATTGTTGGTCCCTCCTTGTATTTAATTTTTTCTTTTAATTCCCTTAAAAATTTTGGCTCTTCGGGCCTAACGTACGATACCATTTTTCTCCTAGACATGCTTTATAAATGTATGTAGAAACTTATGCAATTAAAATAATAATAATAAATATTAAAATACAAATAATCAGTAAATTAACATAACCTCCACTGACACGTGATAAATTAAATACGACGACGTTCGGTCGAAAACAATTCTTGAGCGTCCTCTAATAAACGATCTCGCTTCTGATTGGTCGACGCATTAACCAATCAGGTAGAGCAATGTTTCCTAATCTTTTAAATTAAAATGCAGTATAATACAAATCAATATATATATATATATATATATTTTTTTTTATTATATATATATATATTTTTTATTATATATATATATATATATATATATATATATATATATATATATATATATAATAAAATAAATACTTTTATATATTATATAAAAAAATATTTTTAAAAACGTTTTATTTCTTTTTAACGTTTTTCTTTCAATAAAAATTACAAAAAAAAAAAAGAAATATACAAATGTACAAATGATATTCTCTTTTTTTTTATTTTTTCAACATTTATGTATGGGGGAAATTGAGTAAAAAATATACACACGTACTTTATTTTACTTTTCTTTTTTTCATTTATTCATTTATAATGTTTAATTCGCTTTGTCCATGGAAGTGGCTAGCTAATATGTTTAATCGTTAGCTATTGATCGGTGTGGGTCCTTAAAAAATTTATCAAACTTTTATTAGCCTCTACGTTGTTCAAAGAGACAATTCCGAGTGCAGTTTTGTATTTCTTTCATCGTAGAATAATATTACAGTCTTGTCCTTTGGAAAATGGACACGAAACTATGGTATAAACGAGTAAGCATTGTCAACGTTTAATTATTAGAGGGGAAATACTTTTCATTGAAATTTTCATAAAAAAAACATAGATCACGTTAATATGAATTATATTAAACTCTTTCAGGATATTATGATCAGGCGTCTAGATAAAAGATACGAATTTATTCGATATAAAATTTTCGAACGTATTCATAGGTTAAACGACGAATACCAAGCTTTAATAATAAAAAAAAAAAAAAAGGATCGTTTGGCAAGAGCAGAAAGGACCACCCCACGGATATGTTACAACGCAAATTTTATATAATATCCCAGCGTATAAGGAAATCTAATTGGAAATAATAAATTCACAATCGAGTTACCTCCGAGCTATTAATCGCTCTTAACTTCCCTTCGGAATGACTCGAACGTCGATGTCTAATTTGAGCGTGATTGCCGGCGACGTAACTCGACTCCTTGTGTTTCTCCAATTGAACGACAGGTAAAAATCTTGGACTTGGTTCGTCCAAACATTCGCAGCTTATACTACCGTCTAACTCATTTTGATAAGGAGGCGGTATTAGAAGGCTTTCGGTAGATTTGGTAGGTTGAAAGTGACGAGTACTGGCGTTGGAATAAGAAGTACTGCTACTCGTTCTTCTTTGTACCGTACCGGTGGGTGTCTTAGCGCGACCGTGACCACCTTTGCCGGGTCGTTCCGCGCTGTGGGTCTTTATCGTAGCCGTATCAAGATAACCATATCCAAATCCGTATCCACCGAAAGCTTTCGTGGTTAAATTATCCCAAGACTTGGGTTTGGCGTATTGAAGGCACGGCGGCGGTCTTTGGTGAACGGTTGGATCCCAGTAAAGCGTGTCTGTACTTAGACTAGTGGAACAGGAAGCTACGCTATCGGCGGTGGTAGATACGTCGCTACTTGTAATGGAATGAAGACTATGACCGGAAGATCTGGAACAATTGTGCGTACCGTGTTGTTGTTGTTGTTGTTGTTGTTGTTGTTGCTGCTGCTGCTGTTGTCCTTGTTGTTGCTGTTGTTGTTCTCGTTGAGCCTGTGCCGCGTGTTGTTGTTGTTGTTGCTGTTGTTGTTGTTGTTGTTGTTGCTGTTGCTGTAATTGTTGTTGCTGAAGATGATTTTGTTCGTTTCTAGCTCGACGTTGTTTCTCACGTCTTCTACGGCTTGGAACGCAGTTCGGATCGCAGCATGGACTGGCTAGATCGTACGCGTCCAAACTACCGGTGTCTGATTGTTCACGTCGACGATTGGCACTCGAGATACAAGCGACGCATAGGCTATTCTGTTGAGAATGATGAACCGACATGTCTCCTCCCCCCGACGAATTCTGTTGCTGCTGACAAGATTTGTGGGACTTCATTTTCGCTGGTGTACCGCTCATACCGTTTGCCTGATGATAACTATGACGTGAAGAAGTGGACGCACCGGATTCGCTAGGCATCTTCGACAAAAATTGATGATGATCGCTGCGTGAACGTGGTGGTCCTACTGTTACCAAACAAGCTGCGCGTGGTATCAAACAAGGTCGACCATCACCGAACTGAAAACAATAAATAAATGTATATATATATATATATATATATATATATATATATATATATATATATATATATATATATATATATATTAGAGGTTTAATCGATTGTGGATAATGCCAAGGGAAAAAAAAGAAAAGAAAAGTCATATTAATTATAATCGTTATAATCACCAAATTGTAAAGCAATAGATGTTCGGTGGATGTTGCAGGTCGACAGCACTGTATAGTAGACGAATTGAAACTCGAAGATGGAGATGGCTGATTGGGATTACTCGTTATAATACTGCTCGGTGTTCTCTTACGTGCTGGTAACGAATGGGTCTTCCAACGACCCATCAATATTGAACGTTCTCTCTCGCACAATCTTTCAAGCTCGCCTAAGCGCAACTGCAGGGCACGCTGTAACTCCAGATAACGCATATGCAATTGTACCTGCGGGGATAAATCAAATATCATTGTCACGACATCCCTTTTTCTTTCAACCCATAAGGATCTTTTTTGATTGTCCAATGGGAACGGTATTACTCTCATCGTTATGAGTTATGCCAAGGAGAAATAATTCAATAATTTGACGGCTACAAACCGAAAAGGATGGAAGGAGTCGTGAAGATTTTGGGAAAGTACGGAAAGAATTATTTGTAATCGTTGCCTCTACCTTTCTCACGCAATCCTCAAATGACACTACCATTCTCATTCTTGTATCGCAATTCTTTATAAAGTTCACAAGGGTAGTATGATCGGCTCTATCCATTTCATGACCGTTTATTGAAAGTATTACGTCGCCTTCCCTCATGCCGGCCTTAAATGCTGGCCCGTCGTATTCTATGTAATCAACGTAAGTTATCATCTCTATCTCCTGTTCTCTCTTATAATGTATACCGTAACTCTGTAAACAAAAACGTTACAAACAAGAAAAACCGTATTATTGACAAATTATTTAAACAATTAAAATATACATATACATATACATACATATGTATATATATATATATATATATATATATATATATATAGGGTGTTTCAGTTAAAGGATGCCACCTATATAACGTACATAACATTATATATATATAATAGTGTATAAACTATTAATAACATATTTCTTTTAAAACGATACATAGTAAGAAAAAAAAAACGAAGAAAATATTTAGGCTGCCTCCTTTAACTGAAA
>OU427009.1:4330314-4345314 GCA_911387935.1 Dolichovespula saxonica
ATGGTGGTGTAGGTATATCAGGATATATGTGGTGATGGTGTAGGTGTATCTGGGTGTATATGGTGTTGGTGTGTACGGTGAGGAAGTGGGAAGAAGATGGAGGAAGGGATCGGGAGGGAAGGGTTGTTGATCGAGGGAGTTTAGGGGGGATCGAGACGAGGAGAGGGTTGTGTGTATGTATGTGTGTGTGTGTGTGTGAGAGAGAGAACCTCAGCGTAGTGCGCTTGCTCTCTCTCTCTCTCTCTCTCTCTCACTCTTTCTCTATCTCTATCTCTATCTATCTATCTTTCTCTTTACAGGGTTCTATAGGGTGGGACAAATGTTTCCTATCTGAGGGATATACAATGGTATTCCAAATGTGATTTCGTTAAATCAATTTCTACCACTTTACAAGACATATTTTTTCTCTTTTTCTTTTTTTTCTTTTTTTTTTTATTTATTTATTTATTTATTTATTTCGTAAACTTTCGTCAGCTTCCGTTTATGTAATTGTAAATTATTTTTCTATTCGTAGTCCTATTTCTTTTTCTTTTTCTTTTCCTTTTTTTTTATATACATAAATCAAAAAAAACCAAATACTAAAGTATGTACGATGTACGAAGTTAAATTATCGAAAGGTGGCAATCGATTTTGGACGTTACTTACGAACTTTTGGCTCACCTTGTAGATATTCTCTCTCTCTCTCTTTCTTTCTAAAAGACATGTGTATTCGCATTGGGAGAAAATCATTTCCGTTGAAAGATTTTATGTATTTTCGCGTCTGGACGGTATTTTTCGAGTGTTTCATTTTTAATTTTAGCTTTGAACATATATATATATATATGTATATATATATGTATATATATATGTATATATACATATATATATGTATGTATGTATATATGTATGTATATATGAATGTATATATGTATGTATGTATGTATGTATGTATGTATGTATATATATATGTATGTATGTATGATATAAAAATTATTATCAAATTTTCCATCCATTTGACTATCTATGTATTATCATCATCATCATTATTATTTTTATTATTATTATTATTATTGTTATTATTATTATTATTATTATTATTATTATTATTATTGTTATTATTATATATCATGTATTATAATTATTAATTAAATAATCGAGTTAATCTTTCTAGAAATGATATCCCGAAAAGTAAGGGTATTAATTTAATGAAAATTCCTGGGTAATTGTGAAAATTTAATAATCGTCTTTGTAATAACCGACAATTAAAATTAATTAAGGCTAATGTACAGTGTAACGAATTTAATATGTATTATTTTTGAAATACCAAGAAACTTTGTATTGGATTATGAAAATGAAATAATTTTTTTTTTTTTTTTTTTTTTTTTAATTCTAATACTATTCTCCAATCTTTTTAAAAATCATTGCAGGACGATATTAAATTCTTTTTTCCTCTTAAAATGTAGATAAATTATAAATAACAAATATATATATATATATTACATTTATATGTTTGAGAGTCTATAAATATTGTAAAATATTCAATTAATGTGATCGTTAATATATTATTATTATTATATATTTTTTTTTTTGTTAACAAAATCATTTTAGGAATATTAGGTAAATATGTAGAAATTGATTGTTATTATAAATGACATGTAATTATTATTATTATTAAATTATTAATTAATTCGATTATTCAAATATATTATACCAATTTATTTTATAAAATTACTTTAGCAATATTATACGATAATACATATACATATACATATACATACACATGTCAAATTATCATATATTATTATTATACTTCTATGAAATTATATCACAAATATATTACACAACAAATTTTATTTCCTCTATATTTAATTATTAAGATATAGTAATTAAAAAAAAAAAAATTAATCCGATTCTTTTATAAATACTATGATTATATATATATGTTTTTTTTCTTCTTATTATTATATAAAAAATTAAATGTCAATAATAAAATAAATATATATTAAAAATAATATATATGTACATGTATATACTTTGACTTACCTATACACTATTAAGCTACTACTTATTCTTCGGTGAATGCACTCGGGTCGACCCCGACGAAAATAACGTGCCACGACATTGCGGATGCACTTTCCACTTTCTTGATCTAGAGGTCTATTATAAATAAAACGACAGAGAAATAGAATGAGAGGGTACATGCACACACACAAATATATATATATATACACACTCTTATATATAAACTAACATAACTATAAATATAAAAATAAATAATATAATATATTTCTTATAACTTCTATTAAATATATATATATATATTAATTATTATGAAATATTAATCATAATAATAATAAATATATGTTTTGTTTAATATTTTTAATATATTTATTTTAATGTGTGTGTGTGTCTGTAATAAAATATAGAGAACAGATTGTTTCAATATTATAATAGCACAATTGATAGTAACCACGTTAACTATCGATTTACCTTTATATAAAAGTAATATATTATATTATATAATAAAAAAAAAATATATATACACATTTTCCGGTACCGGGAATCGAACCCGAGCCTCCTGGGTGAGAGCCAGGTATCCTAACCACTAGACTATACCGGATATATTAACCTTGTGTTTTATTTTATGTATATATACATAATATATTCTCATATAAAAAATATATATACATATACGCAATAATAATAATAATAATAATAATAATAATAATAATAATAATAATAATAATAATAATTAATTAATTAATGCAGTCTTAATAAATTAGAGAAAGGAAGAATAAATTCTCTCGATTTTATTTCAAATAAAAGATCATCGTTATTATTATTTTCTTTTTATTTTTTTTTCTCTTTTCATCCTTTTTTCTTTCCTTTCTTTGGCTTTTTTACATTATTTTTCGTTTTCTCATCTTTCTCAGCAATATTGTTGACCGTTTCCTCGCAGCTCGATAGAATTTCCATTCTTTTTAATTTTGGTATCGGTGGTGGTTTTGGTTTTGGAACTGGTCCGTGTCTATAGGGAAAAAAAAAAAAAAAAAAAAAAAAGAAAAAAAAGAAGAAGAGAAAAATATCAAAAAGATTAATAAATGTGATAGAGAAAGAAAGGAAGAAAATAAAAATAAAAATAAAAAAAAAAAAACAAAAATAGAAAACAAGGAAATACAATTTTTTGAAGTATAAGGAATAACTTTCATTTGAAATCTAATATAATAAATTACTTGACGGCCATATGCAATTCCTGAGTCATCTTGTCCTCTATCAAATTTACCCAAATATTTGACTGAGTCTTCGGTCTCAGGCACAAACCCTTGTGCAGTCGACACCTGTAATCCTCGAGTTCGTCCTGCGCTTGACACTTCCTTTCCCAATCCTCCTCCCACTTGCGAAATTTTTCCTTAACGCAAGCCTCCTTCTTTTTAGCCGCTTTCACCTCCGAGGATTTGGCATTCGACCCTTCCTTCTTCTTTCCCTTGCCGCTCTTTCCCTTATCCTTTTTCTTCTTCTGACGTTCGGCCATTATTATCTGCTACTATTGCTGTCTGAATAATTTTTTTTTTATCCTATCAATCATTCGCACGATCTCCCATCGTCCATTAGACGCTCCTTCCCCATCGTTAACAAAAATATTTAATAATTTTGAAAGTAATTAATTGGAATCATGATTTGAACGAAAGTTTGATATGGTCTGGTACGGTGACAAATAAATAAATAAATAAATAAATAAAAAAAAAAAGGAAAAAAAAAAGACTGAAATAATTGTCAACAATTTCATGTCGGTCGATCAAATCTTAAAGTTGAGTTCATACCGAAGAAAAAAAAGGAAAAAAAAAAAGAATTACATACATATACATATACATATATATATATATATATACATATAATAAAAGAAAATACTGCTATAGGATTTGAAGAATATTCAATAGAGATGATTTCTTCACTCGCCATTTTATTTATTTATTTTTTCTTACCCCTCTCAAGGGCTCAACAACAGGTCCGCCTACAGCTACAACCTGGTTCCTCTTTAATAACGCATCCGCACTTTCTTACAGGTTTCTCTTTAAATAATTCGTCCAAATTGTTTTTCTTTGTGCTGCAACAGGGAGCGCAGGTCTTTTCTTGAACCGTTTGGGGTGAACAACACGATGGGCAAGCATTCGTTGTGGCAGATTGTGGACGTACGCATGTCGAAACTGGTTTCACTGGTTGCACGCAAGGTGGATTAAGGGAACAACATTTTGAGCGCTCTTGTTGAAATTGTTGTTGTTGCTGTTGTTGTTGCGGTCTGAAATAGGATAATAATGGTAACATTAAGATCGACAATAATTTTGTTCGATAAAATAGATCATAAGAGGTTAAATAATCTGAACCAACTTTGATTACCTGGTACTAATGCAAACCGGTGGCAGAGGTGGACAACAAGGCGGAGGTTCAAAATGTGGTTGTTTACACTTGTCGATTTCAGGTTTGACGGTGGGTGGACAAGTCGCAGGACTTGTTTTTGGACGGCAACAAGGCCTCGGACAAATGTCTGGACATGCTTTTGGACGACAGCAAGTCTTACCCTCGCCGCTACCATCCGTACTCTTGCTCGTTGGACAATTGCACCGTATGAATTTTGGCAGACACTTCTTCGAAGGTATCTTTTTACATTGAAACACCGGACTGTCGTCGGTCCCTTTGAACAAATATGGTTTCTTATTGTGGGGTATCTGAAATTGAGTTACTATTTTCTTCCCAAAACAGGATACGCGTATGAAGAGGGTAACTTCGCCGACACACTGTCCAGTGGCTGTCGCTATCCTGAAGGTACTCTTCAACGATTTGCACGGACTGCCATTTTTGAATATACGATGGCTCAATAGATCATTTATCAAATCTCTCAATTGTATCTGATACGTGCCGATTAACATCACATCTGGCAATATCCCGGGTGGGAGCTTTTTATATACTGTCATAGTCACGGGAAAACTATGAACAGGTTTTTGAAGTACGCTATTGGGCAGGGCGAACAGACAGGATTTTCCTTTTTTAAATACTTGAGTGTCACCGCTGTTGCAAGCGCAACCGTCGCTTGATGCTTCTTCGTTAATATTGATAGGTGGCAAATTAAGGATCTGTTTTACAACGTTTCTTTTACAAACGACTCCATAAGATCATATTATTTCTAATAACAATAATAATAATAATAAACAAATGTAACTTGAAAAGAGACGCAGGTAGTCACTGGTAACATTTCTTCGTGTATAGCACGTACAGCCGGGATGTTAACTTTATCGACCAAAAATTCGATCAGAAATAACTGTTGACTTTCATCCATTTTGTCGCATCAAATTATTGAGTTCAATTGATATTGAGGCTATTTATTGATTTACTCACAAATTTTTTGCTTTTTTTTTTTTACAACATAATGACGTATCTAACCATTGCACTACAATTTAAAACTGTCATTGGAAAAAAAAAAAAAAGGAAAGAAAAGAAAAACAATGTTTATATATTATTTAAGATAATAGATGGCACTCTTTCGGATAGAATTTATATAACTATATATTGCACGCTTTAATTGTATAAACAACAGAATTATTCAAGCTATATGGATTTCCTTATTTTTTCTTTTTCTTCTTCTTCTTCTCCTTCTTCTTTTTCTCTTCTATGTCAGCTTGTATCTCGCGCGTTTCGTGCCTGATTGGCGGTCTCCTTTCCGGACCCTTGGGTGTTCTCATTTCCAATTGCAGGTCAGACTTCTCGCCGGCACCGACAAGTCCCTTCTTACCGATTCTCAAAATGAAAACGTCATGTTCCGGATCAGACTGACAGTCTGGTCCGGTCGCATCGCATTCCGGCGAGACGGTAACAGTCGGTTGCTTTTTATCTTCGCCGTCCAACAGACCAGAAACTTTAAGAACGACGGCTTTCCCGCAGGCTTGAGCAGGACCTCGACTGGTTTGAATGGGTCCAGCCGGTTTACTCGCATCCGCGCAAGGATCCTTCTTAGGCTTATCCTGTAATATACTAGGCGGATAACAAGCCGGTTTGAAAGCTTCCGTGTCGCACGAATCGTCCGGCTTGTCCTTAACTCTGGCGCCGGTCGCTCTACCGCAAGGTAAACAAGCGTGTTCCTCCAACACGCAAGCTCGACAAGGAATATCGACGGTCGACTCCGCGCAGACGTTACCTGAGTCCACGACTTTGCATTTATAAGCCAATGACTTTTCGTTGAGTTCCTCGCCCTTGAATACGTAATCGGATTCCTTGTCTGTGGACTCTGGTGCTTGGAATTCCGTGACGATTGTCTCCCCGAAGGCAGACATTCTCACGTAGAGAAATACCTTGCCGACCTGCTTGTCGTTCATCATCAACGGTACAGAATCCTCGAAGGTCTTAGGCGGTGGTACCTTTCTGTGCCAGCATTGCAACAATTCCTTTCTCAATGCTGCGAATTGTTTGCTCAGCTCGAATTCACCGACACCAACCAATATGTCAGGTTTAATGCCCTCCGGCATTCTCTTCCTTATCGTCATTCTTACGTTCAATTCCAACGTCTTGTCCCTTGTACTGTCAAGATCCATAGCGAACATAATCGATTTACCGGAATAAAAGTATTCAACGTCGTCGGCTATACCGGCTTGAGGTACGAACAAAAGATCGACCGGAGTTATCTCGATATTTTCCTCATCCTCCTCGGTGAATTGTAAAAATTCCAAGCCAACGCTGGTTGGTACGAAAAACATTTGATTCAATTTGGCCAATCTCTCGCCTGTGATACGGTGTATAAAGAATTCCAACAAAAACAAATATTGCTCCTTGTAATCGTCAGGGAACTCCTCCCTAATACCGAAAATCGGCGGGGGTGACGATTTTTTCCCGGTCATATCCAATTTTTTCGTCCTGTCGCCCCCGTTCTTACCCTTTTTCTTTTGCCCCATCAATTTTTTCACTCTCGTCGGTGGGACTGTCGGAGGGGGTTGGGGGGAATGGACACTTTCCCTCGAATACTTAATATTTTTATGATTAATAATTGTTACTTGGAAATCTTTTTCTCTCTTTACTCGGTATTAGATTTAGTATCGATCGTTGTTCGTAAATTCGAGATAGATATATCGTATCGTTTGTAGATACTTTTTATTCTAATGTTTTATTTTATTTATTTCTTTTTTTTTTTTTTTTTTTTCTTTTTAGGTTAGATCGATAAAATAACCATGAAGTTGACGGTTTTCATCGTATAAAAAAAATAATTATCTGATCCATGCGTATACGTATGTATGTATGTATGTATGTATATATATATATAGTTTTGAATGTTTGTTTGAAAGTGAGCATAAAAAAGTGGGGTTATGTTTCGGAATATTTTCGATAAATTTATATCAATAGAAGTATTTTGATCGAAAAGAAAATTTCAAGTGGGCCCCGCCATGTTCATGGTATTCCAATTATTTTTTGTTCTTTTCTTTTTTTTATATATTATTTTTTTCTATTTACCGACATCGAAACACGCAATACTTTTATTTGTTAAAAAACAAGATAAAAGTCGATGAACGGAGAGAGAAAAGGAAGAGGGATATTCGAGGATTCATTGAAATTAAATAAAAATCGAAAATATCATTGGCATGGATTCGTTCAATTTTTTAATTATATTATATCATTTATTTTTTTATTTATTTATTCGTTTAAGTATCCCGAACCTCCCCCGATCGATTACGTATTGGACGACGTCTCGTTGACGGTCTTATCCGACGGCATTTTTTTACACGGCGAGCCAGGGCCGACACATAAATGTCTGGGGAAATATCCTCGTCCAATAAAAAGAAAAATCAGTAAGTTAGTTGGCGATTGAAAATAGAACGAGAGCTATTAAATCAAAATAGAAACGTTTGTCTCGCATCGATGAGTAAGCAAGAGCGAGAGCGAGAGCGAGAGAGAGAGAGATAGTGTGTGCTGCGTGTCGTGTGTACGTAAGAAAGAGAGAGAGAGAGTGCGTGTCACGTGTATGTGTGTGTGAGAGAGAGAGAGAGAGAGGTTCACTACGGTCGATTGCATTTAAACAACCGTCGTCTATCTCTCTATATAGTGCAATCGAATTAAGCTGATTGGATTAATAAAGGTCCCACGTGATTGTTCGCAGCCGACCCCGTGGCGCCACCTACTGAACTCGATCCTCGTACGTTAAACGCGTTTGCGGAAAAGGAGAGTTCTTGGTACGCCCAATCGAAGGACGCCTTCCTTATTTACCAATTTTCATCATCAATTAAACGATTAAAGTCTTCCAAACAAAATGATAGTATAGGTATGTATGTATGTATATATATATATATATATATATATACATATATAAAATATTGAAGAGATTGAAGGGATTAAGGTTGATTATATTTTCGTATATCAAAGATAGGATTCTTAGAAATAAATTTTATATATATATATATATGTATGTATATAATTTTTTTGTACACACACACACACACACACACACACACACGCATATGTAATATATAAAATTGTTATCTATATCCGTTATTGGAGAGCTTGTGGTTGATTATATTTTCATGTATCAGATATGGGATTCGTAGGAACAATTGAGTATCGAAAGTTCGATAATATTGACATACAATCGAGGATAGATAAGTGGATCTTAGAGATAATCTTACTGATAATGTAGTTCTTTTTCCGGTTTTTTTTTTTTTTTGGTCTCCCTTTTCTCTTCGTTCGATATTAAACTCTATCTTTCGATGTAGATAATTATTATATTTATAGGACATATTTTTGGTGTACTTATATTTCCATATATATATTAGGTTGGCTAAAATCTATCTTTCAGTCATTCTTTGGCCTTTTTAAAGTGCATTTCTTAACAGTCGGTGTTCGAAAACCGTAACCTTCTTGACACAATTATAATTAACAGCAGAGAATTTTGTCGATTTTGTTGCTATCTTTTTTGCAAAAACTAGTTGGATTTATTATCCTTTCGTTCTCAGGTCCGATATTAATTATGTTGTTAAAAATGATTGAAAATGTAATACTTATATAATACTTATACTTCATACTAAGTGATCTACATAAAACTTTGATCGAACGTTGATTAAAAATATTGTTTATAAAAGATAAATTTCATCGGTTTATTTAAATAAAAAATCCAAAAAAGAATATATATATATAATATTATTATATATTAATATTATATAATATTATTATATATTAATATTATATAATATTATTATATATTAATATTATATAATATTATTATATATATAATATTAATCCGTATAATTATGATTAACTTCAATTTGTCCAATTCAATCACATCCCCACTCCTAGGAATCGTGGCTTTATTATCCCCACCACTCCTATGTGGGCGTGGCCTAACTACCCCCTCCACTCGTGATTAAAATCATAGAAGCGTATATAGCATTGTTTATTAATTAATATTATGGTATTGTATATACTTCGTTTTATTTGGTTTTATTTTTTTTTATTATTATTATTATTATTAATACGATAATATTATTTAACATAACTTTTTATTAATTAATAAATACCAATTTTTGTTTCGTAAGCAATAGTATACTTTATTTTTATTTAATTTTATTATAACACACACACAGAGAGAGACACATATACACAATAAAGTAATTCTTTAGTATTCTCGTGTTTTTTTTTTTTTTGAGTATTCTAATTATATGTATATATATATATATATACCTCAGGAGCGTATCGAGTAGGTCCCGTAGAATAACTTTTTGGAACACCCCGTATATGATCCAGATTGTGCAATAATGATCATAAAACGAATCTCTGGACTTAATAGTCCTCGTCGAATATTAATTGTTCTCAATTAAAAGTAATCGAAATACAAACACACACATACATACACACATACACACACACACACACACCAGGCACATCATCGCACACACGTCGAAATAATGAAATGCATAAGCAATTTCGAGCAATTCGAATATTAACCGTACAAACGACATAGACTGATTAGAATTCCAGGGAAAATTATTCTTGAAATACCCTAACGACACTAATTTTTTAATGACTCACCAATTCACCGTATCTTCGTTCTACAGGGTGGGCCAAAAGTTTTTTCTACGTGAATCGAAAGTCCCACTCTGGGCTGTATCAAAAAGTCGACTCATGTATTTTATAAATACCCATTATCGTGTATTCGCGGTTAAATCCGTGATTATATTTTATTTTTTATTTTTTCGAGGTGGCCTTGCAGTTTTAATATCTAAAGAAAAAAAAAAATAATAATAATAAATAGAAAAATAATATTGACCCAAGGAGGAATTAACGCGGAGTCAATCTAAAGATGACTTTTGACGCGTTTGAACACTTTTGTCACACCCTATATTAACGAAATTATCTCTCAACACTTTCATGCAATTTATCAAATTAACGCATTCCTACGGATCCTCTTCCTTTCTATTTTATTCTATTCTATTCTATTCTATTCTATTTCATTTCATTTCATAAATTCTTTTTTTTTTTCAAGGCCCAGTATCAATATTTCCAAGATCAAAGAAATACGAGTATCATCATATTAAGGAGAAACGTTTGGAAAGTTTGCCGAAGGAAATATTTCTTGACAAATTTCAATGTGGCGCGAAAGATGAAATAAAGGAAAATGAAATATCGAAGTAATACATTCGGAATAATTTCTTTCTCTTCCTTTTTTTTTTCTTTCCATTTTATTTTTATTTTCCTCCATCATTTCCATTATTTTCATTTTTTTTTGGTAATTTGAGTGCTTAAGAAAACAAAAAGAAAAAAAAGAAATTTTTTTGCTTCCTTACGTACACACGAATAAATTAATAATAATAATAATAACAATTATTATTATTATTTATTGTAATAATAATACTAATACTAATAATAATAATAATAATGATAATTAATTAGATCCGACGAGGAGCAGCCATGTTACACTTTGAAGCCGCCATTTTGGTGGAAAGATAAAAGCGATAAAAAACAATTGAAACTCCCTGTAGGTTATATCAACGATTATGCATACGATCGATCGGAATACACTGTAAAAGGATTTGATTATGCCAATCACGAGATTGAGGTTCGATTTTTATAGTACAAATTTATTGACCTAATTTCTTCTTTTTTCATTTTTTTTTTTTTTTTTTTTTATATACATATATATATATTCTTTCTTGGTTATGTACTCTTTTTTCTTTCCTTTCTGTTCTTTTTTTCTCTCTCCTTCTCCTTAGATACCTCCACGTTCTTTAACTAATCAATTTTATGGATAGAAACAATTTGAAGCGTTTTATGAGAATGATCGCGTGAGAATGATCGCGTTGGTGTATGTAATTAAATATCCGGTGTCGTGTTTTATTATGAACGTTTCTAAAAAGACTCTTTCTATTTGCCAAGATCAAGTTATAACCTTCCGTTTTTTTCTCGTTTTGTTTTTATTCTTCAAATATTTCTTTAAATCCAGTCTTTAAGCCTTTTACTTTTTATTTATTTTTTTTTCTTTCTTCAAAGCGACTTTTCAACATCCTCTTTATCGAATTTACCGAAATCCTTCTTCCGACCAAATTCGTAACATTCTTTTATTTTTACCGAATTTTTCAAAATCTTATCCATTTTCTTTTAATATTTTAAATTTTAATTTTTATTATTATTATTTTTATTATAGTTTATATTATATATTGCGTAAGGATATTTTATGATTTTATGTAATATACAGGGTGTACCAAATGGTTTGACCTATTATTTCAGGAGCTTATCGTGGGTATCCTATGAAAAAAGAAAAAACTTGTTACGCTCCTATATCCTATATATATATATATATTTATTTATTTATTTATTTAAGTAATTAGTATTGTTATTTTTTAAATTAAAAATTTACGACATATATATTCATCGATCAATTCTAATATTTTATTTAGACTGTAAAAAAAGATGTCGAGGATATTGCCAACTGTCGAGAAAAGAAACTAATCGAGGATGAATGCCCAATAAAATGTTCTATCGAAAAAGATGGTAATTATATATATACATATATATTTATTTATCTAATTAAACGATTTTTATTACTTACGAAACAAAAAATATTTTTATTTATCGATATCATATATATATATATATATACATATATATTTATATATTTATTTACATATATATTATATGTTTATTATAGAAAAATTCAAATCTAATTGCCTAGACGTCTTTTATTTTTTAATTAATTAATTAATTTAATTTAATTATTTTTTTTAAGGTTATACTGCAGAAATGCCGGACGCCGAAACAGAAACAAGATGGCAGCCACTTTACAAATTAACCCTATTCCCAAAAACCAATAAGAAACGTAACGAAGAGTTACGAATGCTTACGAAGCCTCATCTTCACGAATTGAACACGTGGTATGCCAAAAATTTACCAACGAAGCTTCGTTTGCCAGTTAAATGGGAAGGGAAACGGCCAATACTGGAGTGGCGATTTTCGCACATGTAACTTGTATCGTAATGTGCGCCAAAACACGAAAAAAAAAAAAAAGAAAAAAAAAACATTATTAACGATTCGTTAGCGCGTACGCGCACTATTACGTAATTGGGTGATAAAAAAGGAGGAAAAACAAATTTCCTCCATAAATTATAACTCTTCATTATTTATTTCGATAATCCGAATAAAATATTTATTATATCATTATATTTATTAATAATTTAATCATTCCTTTTTTTTTTCATCCAATAAAATTATACCTTCGTTGCGAACTATCTGTTCCAATACTTTTCACTCACCCTATACGTAATATACGTAATTATCGAATAATCTCGTGTCTGTATTTAAATCTAAACCAAAAACAAAAAAAGAAAAAAAAAGAACGATCTTTTCTTTTGAATGTTTGCTTTGAATTAAATGCTTTTTCATTATCACATTATAAACGTATCGATTAATTTGTACGTTTAGCAATTTCTTTCTTTTTTTTTTTTTGGTTAAGACATCCTATATAAATTAATTTCTTTTATTTATTTAATATAACACCTTTTCTAATATAACCTCTTTTCTTTATTTATTTACTCGTTCATTTTACATGGAATTCGTTCGGACTGAACAAACAATCTAACCCCATATAAACTGTCTTATTTATTTATTTATTTATTTATTTAACATAACCTCTTATTATATAACCTCTTATTATATAACCTCTTTTCTTTATTTATTTATTCGTTCATTTTATTTCGAAACGTTCAAACTAAACAATCAATTTATTTTCTTTTTTTTTTTTTATTTTTGCTTTTTATCGGGGAGACACCGCGTGCATAGTTGAAAGTAAGAAAGAAAGAAAGAAAGAAAAGGCAATTAAAAAGAAAAAATGAAAAAAAGAGAAACGAAAGCAAGAAAGGAAAGATAAGAAGAAGAAGAAGAAGAAGAAGGAAAAAGAAATAGTCGCATTTGCGCGTCTTTTAAATTCTCCAACACTCGATTATTATTCGACTCGCGTCCACATCGAGTCGGAAATCGCAAGAGGAGAGAGATCCGATTATATATATATATATATATATATATATATATATATATATATATATATATATATATATATATATATAATAATATATCGATAGTCTCGATATATATATATATATCGATAGTCTCGATATTCAATGCTACGACGAATGCGTAAAATCGATGCGCAAAACGATTCGATAGGAAAGAAAGAGACAGACATACAGAGAGAGAGAGAGAGAGAGAGAGAGAGAGAGAGAGAGAGAGAGAGAGAGAGAGAGAGAGAGAGAGAGATAGAGAGAGAGAGAGAGAGAGATAAAGATAGATAGATAGATAGAGAGAGAGAGAGAGAGAGAGAAGGAACGCTCTACAGTAACACGCTCTATCGGACGCACGTGGTACTATTTTACTACGTGTTGCTACATATATATTGCATCATCCTCTTTAAAGGAAAAACATCGTAAGCAATTAACGAGAAAGAGAGAGAGAGAGAGAGAGAGAGAGAGAGATACAGCACAGTTAGTAATCCTCTCTTTTCATCGTTAAAAGAATTTTCATTTGTTGCGATAGAACTTCCTCATGTTCGTTCGATAAAAAAGAAAATCGTTGCTATTTTGTTTTTTTTTTTCTTTTTTATCTAAAAAGGAAAAAAATAACAAAAAAAATATCGTAGAAAAAAAGGAACAAATGAACATAGGTACTATATTTGTTATTTAATTAATTAATTAATTATAATTCGCGTATCGATGTAATGATAATTCGAACGTATTGTTTATCAATGAATTATTATTATTATTATTATTATTATTATTATTATTATTATTATTATTATTATTTCCTCTTTTTTTTTTAATGTAATATTAAATATTCGTTGATATAAATGATATGTGTGTGTGTGTGTGTATGTGTATATATATATATTTTTTTTTTTTCTCCTCTTTCGTTTTTTCCTCTTTCCTTATTCTTTAACCTTACCTAACGTTAAGTTATCTTTTTAGTATACGCTAATATATCATCGTCGAAGATCACGTTACGAGTGTTTGCTGATACTGTGGCGGATACATTCGTGGAATTTGAAAACTAAACGGTTGCAATGTAACCCGACGCAACTCAACAAATAAACATAACCTCCTTTATTGCGCCGTCAATATTATTTTCCCTTTTATGCATATTTAAAATAAATATGTTCCCCCCTATTTTTACTCCTCCTCCTCCGCCCCCGTTTTTATTATTCTTTACCTTCCAACCAAACCACCCATCCACGATTTTCGAAATCCTCGTCGAATTTGTACATTTTCTTTCGGTTTTCTTTTTCTTTTTCTTTTTTTTTTTTTTTTATTTTATTTTCATCTTCTCGTTCGTTTATTTTTTCGTACGAAGAGAAGAGAAAAAAGAAATCGATTCGATCGATAAAAAAAAAAAGAAAGAAGAGAGAAAATAAAATGTATGCTGTGTTGCGGAAAATTTCTCTTTTTTATTTTTTTTTTTTTCCTATTTTCAACTCATACGAAGCGCTCCGAAAAAAATTTCCGTGAACGACGA
>OU427009.1:4350314-4402814 GCA_911387935.1 Dolichovespula saxonica
TTTTTAATTTATAAGTCGAACGGTTAAGATGTTAATCAAACGCTTTTGTGTATATAGAACGAGCCAAACAAACATCTCATATTTCAACTAACCAACCTCCGGTCGTCAGTTTCCGCGTCGATAGAAAAGTGAAAGAGACATCAATCATTATCTAACAACAACAAAAAAAAAAAAAAAAGAAAAAAAAAGAAAAGATAAAAAAAGAATCGAAGGTCACGCGATTCTAATACTTTTCGCTTACGTTAACCTCGGTAAATATAACGATGATATTTGCATCTCTGTAACAAATACTATCCTACTACAATCCTAATACGCGTCGATTTATGTTTTTATTACGTGTCTCTCCTCCTACTCTCATAAGCAGCAGCAGACATATACGAATCCCATAAAAAAAATCCCATAAAAAAAATCCCATAAAAAAATCCCATACACGTTTCCACGTCCATCGTCCAAAACCCTCGGAAAATATCTGTAAACGCGCGAAATCTCTAATCGACGAGTATTTTAAATAGAATCCCCTTCGATCATGGCGGATTAACTTAACCTCAATTTTTTTTTTTTTTTTTTTTTTTTTTTTTTTCGGGGACTTCAATGGCCGCCGCAGACGATAGGTAGAAGTAGAAGTAGAAGAAAAAAAAAACAAAATGGACGACGTTCGAACGTTCAGCGACTCGCCGTTTTAGGTTATTTTTTTCTAATGGTGAAAGGGACGATGAAATTCGTCGAACGGTATGATACAAAGGGTGGGGGGTGAATGGTGGGAGGGAGGGGGGTGAGACAGGGGAAGGAATGGAAAGGTGGACGAGGGGAACGGGGAAAGGGAACGTTTCTCGTGACTCGTGATCGTTTAAGGAGAGACACGCGTTATACTTTCGTTCTCATGGGGATTGGAGATGAAAAATAATCGGTTTATTGATTAGTGCGGTTCATTTATTTTTTTTTTTTCCTAATTTTCTTTTCTTTTTTCTTTTTCTTTTTTTGTCGAGAATTCGTCAGAGTTTAACTTTTTATTTTGTTGGATTGTTGTTAGTTTAGCGTTTTGGCGAAGTGATTCGTGCGATTCGTGAATGGGGGAAAAAAGAAAAAGAAAAAAGAAAAGAAAAGAAAAGTTTCGTAACGTTTGACGAAATTTTGGAATAAATTCGACGATCGGAAGGAAAATTTGTCCGATTAGAAAACGTCGGTAAGAAACGGAGTGGATTAGATAGAAGGTGTTAGATAATATTAGAAAAAGTGAAAGGTGGTGACATTAGAGAGGATTTGAAAGGGTCGGGAAATATTGGAAAAATAAAAGGTTGACGTTAGGAGAGATTCGAAAGGGTTGGAAAATATTATAAGGATAGAGATATTGGAAGAAATAGAAAGCATTAAAAAAAAAAAAAAAAAGGAAAAGAAAAACAAAAATCCGCGATATAAAACGTAAGGGAAAAAAAAATAATTAGAAAGACATTAGAAATAAGGATAGAAATTTGATAAAATAGAAAACGTTAAAAGACATCGAAAGAATTAGAATTGAAAATACGAAACATTGAGAACATTAGGGAACAAGATTAGAAATCAATTAGTCAACAATTTTCGAATCGAAATTTTTTTTTTCCTTTTTTTTTTTTTTCCTTTAAACTTGAAGCATGGAATATCAACGAAAAAGAGTACACTGTTGGTACTCGTTGGATTTCGAGTTTCACTTATATATTAGAAAAAAAAAAAAAAAAAAGAAAAAGAAAAAAGATTGCATTAACCCTTGAAAAAAACCTAGCAATTTTTATTCAAAAAATATTTCTTACGAAACCGCAATAAAATCGGATATACTTGTTTCGTATCGTATGAAATGAAGGACAACACACCGTATAAAATTTTTATATTATGAAAATAAATTTATATACGATAGATAACCACGTATCTATTTGCGATAAATAGATAAATGTCTCTCTCTCTCTTTCTCTCTCTCTCTCTGGTTTGCATTCCGTTCCGTTCCGTTCCGTTCCGTTCCGTTCCGTTCCGTTCCGTTCAGTTCATAGAAAACTATCTCATTTTCTTTTTATCTCTCTCTCGTAAAAATTATCTTATCGAATTGTCCGTTAGGTTATGTAATATTCGAACATGAATTAGCAATCATACTCTAAGTGCTTATGATAATTATTATTCTTTTTTCTTTTTTTTTTTATTTATTTTTTTTCTTTTCCATTCTTTTTCCGTTTTCTTTTCCTTCTTTTTTCTTTTTTTATAATATCCGTACTAAGATAGCAACTTTTCCATTATTTATTTTTTCTTCTCCATTATTTATTCGATTGTCTTATTATTACTATTATTATTATTATTATTAATATTACACGTAATCATCGTCATTATCATTATTATCATTTCTTTGTTCTTCGTCGTACATTTTTTTCTTCTCTAAATTGCAATTAACATGAAAAGGAAATTGAAGAACACTTGAAACATATTTATTAAAAAAAAAAAAAAAAAAAAAAAAAAGAGGTTAGGAAGTAAAAAATTTCTCTTACGTTTTTATTTATTTTGTTTCCTTTTCGTCTATATAAAGATACGCACACACACACACACACAAAATCACACTACAAACGTATTAGCGTATGCATAACCTGTTTGTTCATTCGTTTTTTTTCTTTTTTTTTTTTGAAATTTTATTTTACTTCGATTATTTTCTTAGTAATCACGGCGAACGAGAAACCGCGTCGCCATTAATAATAAATGATTATCATAAAAAGGCTTGGTTACTTAAAACATACGCGTTGTTTCGTTTAAATAAACGTCGATTAAAAAAATATAAAAAAATAAACAAAAAATTAAAAAAAAAATTAAAAAAAATTAAAAAAAAAAATTAAAAAGAAAAAATTTTATAAAATTAAAAAAAATAAAAGAAGCGTCCAAGCACATACGCGCGTTGTCTCGACGATTAAAATTTTATTCCCCCGCCCCCTTAACCCCCACCCCCATGTAGATTACTAACCACCCGAGAACGTGTACGGCCCTGTTCCGCCATCTTCTTCTTTGTCGTAATATCGTCATATTGTGTGCGTGTTTCGCGTATATGCGTTCGTGCAAGCGTGTTAAAAAGAGCGTTTCCTTACTCTACTGCAATAGCATGATGCAATATCGTTTAGTGTTCGGTGATACTTAAATATTAATTGTCTTTGCGTTATATTACACCTAAACGATTATTCGAACGAACTTTTTTCTTTTTTTTCTTTCTTTCTTTTTTTTTTTCTTTTTACACGATCGTCATTAATTTCTTTTTTTTTTTTTTTTTATCGTCGTCGAGAAAAATTTTTCTCTCCCCAAAAAGTCATTCTCAATATTATTTTCGACAAGTCGAGAAGATTAGTAAAATTATACGCGGTCGTGTGTGATCGTTGCTCGTTGTTAAAATTCAATTTTATCATTGAATTTTTTGGTCAAATGAGGAGGGGAAAAAAAAAGAAAAAAAAAAAGAAAGAAAACAAGAAGAAGATTAAATTGCACTTTAACGAGACTGGATAATCGTAATTGGGCCTTTGCAATTTTACAATTTCAATTTCGTCAAAATCAGACGAACGAAATTTTAATAACCAGGCCAATCGAATTGTTCCGCTTCAAAAAAAAAAAAAAAAAAAAAGAAAAAACGACCGATCCTGTGTACGATTAATTCGATTAATTTTATTTCACCCGTGGGTCGTTTTAATTTTCAATCTTTAACGAGCCTGATGTTAATCTTATCGACTTAAAAAAAAAAAAAAAAAAAAAAAAAAAAAAAAAAAAAAAAAAAAAAACGAAAGAGAAAAGAAAGAAGGCAAGCAAAAACGATAGCTCGCGTCACGCGATATAAAGAGTTATGAAATTAAAAGTGAGACTTACATGTGCACGTTGACGAAAGTGGGGGGTGGGCGGTGGGAGGGGGAGGGGAGGTGCTTTGAGGTGCAACGAACCTGATAGATCACGTTATCGAAACGATCGAGTATAAATGACCGTGAAATTGTTATCCTACTCGTAATACATACACACATATATATATAAGACAATTAATAAAACAAGATAAAAAGATAAAAACGTTATTGAATTGTTAACACACCGACGAGCACGCGTATCGAACATGGCGATGTGCAATTTATGCAATTGAAAATGAAATTTTATATGAAATTTGTATTTAAAAAAAAAAAAAAAAAAAAAAAAAAATTGAATTTTTTTTTTCATTTGAATTAAATTATTTGGGCATGTATGAAGTGGGAATATTATTATTATTATTTATATATAATAATTGTATGAAATTATTAATATTAAATATTACGATTAAATTACAGGGTCCCATCAAAGATACGTATGAAGAATTTGCATATAATGATTGCAAATAATAAAATTAAATAATTGTTATAATGATATTATGATTTTTTTTTTTTTTTTTTTTTTTTTTTAAGACTCGTTACTTAGTGTCAATTTATAAATCAAATGTCAGACTGAGTTAAAGTTAATGGTAATAACAAAATTCCAGTTGGAAAAGGTCGCGTGATGAAACAACGATGTTAAATTGATCGATTTATAGATCTTCGATTATCGTTGTTGGCCATGGATCATGATGCAATTCTCAATGCGGGTTTCTTATTTGTATACCTATATATATTTATATAGTATATATATATATATATATATATATATATATATATATATATATATATATATATAAATAGCAATAAATATAAATATAACAAACCAATAATAATCCAAATTTAATCTAAAATAATATTTTCAACATAATTAATTAATTAATTAATTAATTACAAAAAACGTCCAATTTTAATTGACCAATTTCTCGGCACACTTTTCAATGACATTGCGACATTAAGATGCACTAACTATACTATAATATTCGTGATGCTCGTGCCAATAATCTCTCCTTCTCACACACAGGAAGCAATTTTATCTTTGCGGCTCACGCGATTGACTATAAAAAAAAAAAAAGAAAAAAGAAAAGAACAAAAAAATCGTCACGGAAAGAAGTAAGAAAAGTGTATGTAATTTTAACGATTATCACACGTTACAAAGTAAACGTCTAATTTTAAATTACTAAAAGATTACGTTTGACACGGTAACGTCGCCATTTTTTTTTTTTTATTTATTTATTTATTTTCACTTCGGCCATCTTGTAGGGGCCGAACGAAGGATTTTTACAAAATTATTTTTATTATTATTATTATTATTATTATTATTATTATTATTATTATGAATATTATTATTATCATTATTATTTGTATAAAATTAATATGATTTAATAATGGTCGGATCAAAAGTCCCTAGGTTAGGTCAAAAGTTTTTAAATGATTTTAAAACATCGATTACTCTCTAATCGAATGATCCTTCAGACGTTATCTTTTCTTCTTTCTTAGATCGTAAAATTTATTATCAACCCCAAAAGATTTCGAAAGGGAATAATTGATTTTTAAAATCGCCCGAATACTTTTGATTACTTTTTTTTTTTTTTTTCTTAGACGTCACCATATAATCCACCTGCAAATCTATTTCTTATACATAATAACAACGAAGATGGAATAAAAAAAAAAAAATAATAAAAAATAAAAAAAAATAATAATGACAATAATAATAAAGGATGCAATTGATGAACACGTTCGATTGGTTTACTCCTTTAATTTGTGCAACGACGTGTGAACGAACTTCGCCCACGCCAAAACACGTCATCTAAATATAAATACCTTCTAAGCGTCATTTCTCGATCGATTAGGACGCGAGGTAAAAATAGAAAGGAAAAAAAAAAAAGAAAAAAAAACAGCTGTGCGTGGAAGAAAAGAAAAAAAAAGGAAAAGATTTTAAATTACAATGAAATAAGTAAATAAATAAACACAAAAATATACGACAAATCGATCGCGGATTGCACCGTCGATAAGGTGGATTCCTCTATGGAAAAAAAAAAGAAAAAAAAAAATTATTATTCGATTATTGATTTCAGTTATTTCCTATATAATTTCATAAATAGATTGGTTTTTTTCTTTATATAAATATATATATATATATATATATATATATATATATATAAAATCATTGGATTTATTTACTAACCAATAATGTTATTTATGTAATTATTTTGAACGTAAATTTCGTAAACAAACTACAAACGAGCAGCTGTGGTTTTAAAGCAAACTCTTTTCAAAAATTAATTTCTTATTGTTATGGTTATTCGTCAAATCCACTCTTACGTATTAATACTACATTATACCACATTATATTATGAATTTATATTCGTATCTGTCATCGTAAATTATTTTTAATATATTCGGACAGAATAACACACACACCCACAAATAGAGAGAGAGAGAGAGAGAGAGAGAGATGCAAAAATATGTGTACACAACAATAAAAAATCGTAAAATCGTAAAAGGTTTTTTTTTTTTTTTTTTTTTTTTTTTTTTTTTTTTTTTTAATTTTAATTCGACTCCCAAATTTGACATTAAAATTAAAACTTAAAATTGAACTTTAAGAAACGTATGAAGTTATTCGAACTTCGAAGGAAGAATTGACAAAAAATATTTAAGAAAGAAATGATATTAAAAAAGAAAAAAAAACAAAAAACAAAAACAAAAATAAAAATAAAATTAAAAATAAAATGTAAATGAAACGCCCATGAAGCAAATAACTTAACTAACTCAAAGTCAGCGATAATAATTATCATTATTGACGTCGAAGTTATCGAACAAATATTGTATTATAGATACACACACACACACACACACACACACACACACACACACACACACACACACGTACACACAAAGAGACGTGTATGTATTAATAGGTCGACATTGATAACTTGTTCTATCGTATTTTAAAATAATCAACTTCTCCTCTTAACGAACGAGTCCATCTTAATCGTGATATTAATCTATTATACGAACGATTAAAAAAAAAAAAAAAAATACGAAGAAGAAGAAGAAAAGAAAAAAGACAAAAAAAATTTTCAAATTAATAGAATATTTGTCGATAAATCGGATCCCTGCGCGACGCGAAAAATTCGATTTGAATTTAGAAAACAATTTTTTAACGCAATATTAATAATGATCGACCGATAAAGTAGGAAAAAAAAATAAAACGAGTTTTATTGAATGAATAAAAAATAATAAAAAAAAAAAAAGAAATATCAATCGTACTTTTCAATTAATTCGAAACAAATTTATTTCTTCGTTTTCTTTTTTTTTTTTTTTTTTTTAAATTGAAATAAAATCGAAACAAAATTGCATTCAAAGTAATTACTTCGACTCTTTCGTCCGTCTCCTAATCGTGTCTCATACGTCATAACAAAATGTTATAATTGTTATCTTGACCTTCGGTGAATTTTTCTTTTTTTATTCTCTCTCTCTCTCTCCCTCTCCCTCTCTCTCTCTTTTTATTTCTTTTTCTTCTTTGTTTTCTTATCATAATTCCTAGGAAAGAAACGATTGTGGCATTTAGAACGATCTCACTGTTTTAAAATATGAGAATGTGGAATAACAGTTCTAATCGCTAACGCAATAAATAATTCGAAGTAATATTTGATAATTCTGATGGGAAAAAAAATGGAAGAAGGAAAAATAATTGCACGTTGATTGCAATAAATCAAACGCTATTGCAATGTCAAAAGTTAAATTAGTAAAATTTCTGTTAATCGTTTTTACTTTTTTAATTAATTTTATTTATTTATTTATTTATTTATTTATAAGTAATGTTTACGTATGTATTATCTACTACAATGTTTTATTGAATTATTACTTTATTTTATCTTGTTTTATTTTTTTTCTTCTGAATTATTAAATTTAATGTTTGAGCAAAAATATTTAATAAATGTATTTGAATGAATCAGAAAAAGGGAAAAAAAATCGATCGGTAAAGTAGATCATCCATCCTTTTGACGATAATTTTAATTGAAAATGAAAATTAAAAATTAAGAATTGAAAAATAAAAAGAAAGAGAAGGAAGACTATTTTTTTATACCAATTTGTGATTTATATACGACCTTGTTTCCATTTTTTTTTTTTAGTTCGTTTTTTTTTTTTTCAAACAAAAAATTCGACTTTACGACATTCTGAAATAAAAGTAAATAATAATAAAAAAGGAATAATTAACTTGTAATTAAAAATAATTTCCATTAAAAATAAATAATTAGTATCTGTTGAGAATAACTACGCGTTCACGGTTGTGATTTTTACAACGCGTTGTTAATTTTTTCTCTTTGTTTTTCTTTTTTTTTTTTTTTTATTCTGGTTTTTAAATCTTATTTTCCGTAATTTTCATAATTAGTTACGTTTGAAAAATGATTACGATGCAATCGATAAATTAATGAATTATTAAAAAAAAAGGAATAATAAAATAATTAAACAATAATAATAAAATTAAATTAAATTTAAAAAAAAATAACGCTAAATAACGAGCAATAATTGATAAGCGACGGTATAAAAAAAAATAAATAAATAAAAATTTGAACAATAATAATAAAAAAAAAAAATAAAGTAAAAGTTATTTATTGATGAGAAAAGATAAGAAAAAAGAAAAAGTAAAGCAAAGTGACAACGAATTAAATACATACAGTCAAATAAATATATAACAATTGCACTTATTTTTTGTTACATCAAATAAAACAATAATTATAACAACAACAATAATAATAATAAATGATAAAAAAATATATGTGTATATGATGTATGATAAATGAAAAATATGGATGAAATTGTTGAGATAATTGTATTCGACGAGGAATAAGGAACGAAATATATTTAAAAAAAAAAAAAAAAAAAAAAAAAAAAAAAAATAAGGGAAACAAAAAAATAAATAAAAATGAACAAATGAAAAATCATCTCATTGGGTCGACTTTTTGAAAAATCTTTGACCGTTAAGATGCCCGAAGATATATATCCCCGTGAATAGCTTCCGAATAATCTTACGGTTAAAAATACACATTAGGTGAATACGCGGTAACGTGAATTAGTGTAACCTCTACGATCTATAAATAATCTCTCTTTGCACTCTCTTCGTGACATAGGAAAAGAACAGAAATCCTCGGAGAGTCATACTTCGGAATATTAAAACGGACAGTTACAGGATCCAAAAATAATATTACAAGATCCATTAATAATATAATTTAATGATAAAATTAGAAGTAAACATAAATCGAAGAGTGTTTAGAAAGATATATACGACAATTAATTTGTGTACGCGGAAGAATTAAATAAAAAAAAAAAAAATTGTATAAAAAAAAAAATAAATTCAATTTACAAATTAAAACAATCGAAAATTTTCGAAGAAAGAAAACGAGGATGAAAAGGAGTGCATTTAAAAACAATTTTTTCTTTTTTTTTTTTTTTAAATGGATCTCTACCCATTAATCCACGTGTATAAGAATTAAAAAATTAAATTAAAAAATAAATAAATAAAGATAAACAAATTTATTCATTAAACAAAATGTTTTTTATTCTTTAAACGAACAAAAAAAAATATATATATATTATTAAAAGAATAAAAAACATTTGGTTTAATGAATAAATTTATTTTTTTTTCTTTTCTTTATATATATATATATATATATATATATATATATATATATATATATTTTTTTTTTTCTTTCTTTTTTTGAAAATCGATAAGATCGACGACTATATATTTGGATCGTATCGATTTAAAATATTATACCCTATACAATAGAATATATTTCTATTTATATATATATATGTGTGTGTGTATCCTTTGTACGTTAAAAAAAAAATGATAAACAACCAAGGTCGTCGAGTTCATAACATCGGAAATAGTTCGCGTCAAGATCTTTCTTTTTTTTTTTTTTGTATAGATAACACAGTTCATACTTAATAATCTACATATATGTATATATATACATATATATTTACATAAAACATGCATTATCTATCTATACACAGCAGACACACACACACACACACACACATTATTTGTATATTGATTGTTTTCGTTATTGTTACGATAAAATTTCATTATTGCTATTTAAAAAAGGAGGAATAGATTGTTATCGTCAAAAATATATGTACACGTAGTACCAAACAATTAAAAAATAACTATTAAAACAAAATGGACGATCTTTTTTTTTTTTTTTCTTCGTAATCCAACAAACGAGACGTCAATAGTGAAGTTTATCAATAAAACTATTTATTATCAAGAATAAACCGTATTAAATTTTCCGTTAAACTTTGAACGTAGGAAATACGTCTTTAACATACTTTATATATATATATATATGTATATATATATGTATATATTCATAATTTACAAAATAACAAGTATGTAAGAAGTCTGATAAGACGTCAAACGAGAGAGAGAGAGAGAGAGAGAGAGAGAGAGAGCGCCATTTTGTTATTTAAGTATCTTGAATCAATATTAAAAGACGAAGAGTCTGAAAACCGTAAGTCGACCTTTCTCGATAAGATTTTATTGTCAAATGACAAAGTGCATAACTAATGGAAAACTACAGTAATAGGAAAAAAAAAAATAAATAAAATAAAATAATATTAATAACGATAATAAAATTAAATGTGTGTGTGTGTGTATATATATCTTGAAAATAATTAATATATAAAACTACAGTAATAGGAAAAAGAAAATAAATAAAAAAAAAAATAAAATAAAATAATATTAATAACGATAATAAAATTAAATGTGTGTGTGTGTATCTTGAAAATAATTAATATATAAAACTACAGTAATAGAAAAAAAAATAACATTAATAACGACAATAAAATTAAATTTGTGTGTCTGTGTGTGTATCGAAGATAATAAATATATACAAAAAATAATGCCCGCCCTGAATGGAAGAAAAAATATAAATAAGTAAATAAACAAATAAATAAAATTAAATATATGATTAGAATGATTAGATGATATACGAAAAGGATAATATTAAATAATTGCCCAAAGGTGTTTAAGCTATTATTAAAAATTAATTACTCTTATTCAAGACCTCGTGGTTAATTAATTAATTAATTAATTAATTTATTTATTTATTTATTTTTTTTTGTAAAGTGTAAAACTGCAAACGTCCCTTGTAAAACTACAGAGTGCGATTATGAGCTTAAAATAAAAATAAGAAATAAGAAAGAAAGGTCTACGAAAAGAGGGTAATCGATTTTTTTTTTTTTTTTTAGAATGAATGAAAAAAAAAACTATATATATATAAGAAAAAACTATATATATATATATATATATATTTTTGAGAAATAATCAATGAAAGATAATTATTTTATTTATTTCTTTATCTACATTCTATTAGCAAAGATTTCGTTATTGTAAATATTAAAAAAAAAAAAAAAGAGGGGTGGATAAACAAAAAAATTTCATTTGCACAGGTGATCTCGTTCGTGCCGAACGGAAAAAAAAGTGCAATTTACACACACACACACACACACACACACACACACACACACGATAACTTTTATTCGTTAGCCAAGATTTGATAACTAATTTAAAAAAAAAAAAAAAAAAAAAAAAATTATTAAAGAAAAAATTTATTTGCTCAGGTGATCGCGGGGTCTAGAAGATAAAATCAAGATAGAGGAATAATAATCAAGATGGTAAGTTTGAAGAACATTTTGCATATTATAAATCATTGTTGTTTATCACACGTGTTTTGTAAATTTTATATCTTATCTCAATTGTGATGTCTTCCTGTTTCGTTCTTATTTTTTTCTTTTCTTTCTTTTTTTTTTTTTTTAATTTTTATTTTTATTATTATTATTTACCTCCCTCCCCCTCCCTTTATCTTTTTTTCTCTTTCTCTCTCTCTCTCTCTCTCTCTCTCTCTCTCTTTTTCTCACACATTTGTTCTCTTAACACACACAGGCGGACGCTAATAATAAACCACCAACAGAATTGGATACCTTCCTACCACAAGATGAAAATAATACAATAAAAGATGGTGTTCTACCGGCCAAGTAAATAATTATCTATTTATTTTTAACATTTAGATATAATAAAGGATAAAATGATTTGATCTGAAACTTTCTCGTTCAAATCTTCCTTTTTTTTCTTTTTTTTTTTTGTTTAAATACATGTACATATATCATTTATTATATATCATATTATATCTCATTTGTGTTATATATATATATATATATATATATATATATATATAATAAATTTGATTTATTATAAAAAAAAAAAAAAAAAAAAAAAAAAACATGGTTTCCTTTTTATTTTTTATCAATATGTTCACATCAAATAATAACGAGTATAATAATTTCTTTCTTTTCTTTTTCTATTTTTCTTTTTAAACACGATTCACGTTTAATCAATGAAATTGTATGTAAAATTCGTCGGATATAAAATTTTGAAAGAATTATAGAAAAGAAATGAATATATTATAATAATGAATGTCGACGATACCTTTGATTCATTCGATAATGTATAATAAATGTATTTCATTCGTATCATTCAATCTTCCAATGCGCCATTAATTAACATTATTATTATGATTATCAAGAATTAAAAATTTGAAATTGCCAGTCAACGCCGAAGATGTGACATTCTTATCGAAAACATGTATCAATATTATATGACACACACACACACATATATATATATATATGTTTGCACAATTGATCATATTTTCTTTTATCATATTATTGTGCACCGTCGAAAAGAAAAAAAAAGAAAAAAGAAAAAAAGAAATAAAAATAAATCATATCTTAATCAAATGTTATATAATAAATGACATTGTGTGTACAACGAGAGAGTTGGTTTTGCGTTTTAGAATATATATATCAAAGTTAATTGACCGTTAAAATAGTTAATTTCATACTTTTTTTTTTTTTATTTTTAGATACAAAGTACAAGTCGCACCGAAAGATGTCGAGGAGGGAAAACCCTTCAATCCTTTCACGGAGCGCAAAGTTGACAATCCCACGACGTAAGATAAATATTGAAACTACAATAGACATTTGTTCATAATGAGGCAAACAATTTGAAAATATTCTGAACTATTGTTTTTCTCTCTTTTTTTTCCCCCCTACTCTCTCTCTCTCTCTCTCTTTTTTTTCTTTTCTTTTTTTTTCTTTTTCCAAACACACATATTTAGGGATTGCGATACACTGACACATTTATTGAAAGCTTCTCTTGGGACAGGTATATTGGCTATGCCTGTCGCTTTCAAAAATGCTGGCCTTCTTGTAGGAATATTCGCAACGATATTCGTTGCCTTTATATGTACTCATTGTGCATACATTTTAGTAAGTAAACGGAGGGGATACTCTCTTCGGTAATTATTTCTAATAAGAGTTATTAATACAAATGATATCTTATTTGCTTTACGATGAATGCGTTAATGATAGGTCAAATGCGCACATGTTCTTTATCATAAAACGCGAAGGACTGAAATGGACTTTGCCGATGTAGCAGAAGTAGCGTTTTCTATGGGACCACGATGGGCAACAAAACTTGCCAAGCCATCTAGGTATATACATACATATACATATATATATATATATATATATATATCATTAAAATTATATGTAATAATATGTTAACGTGTTACTGTTCGACATTGAAAAATTATATATACATATATATATATATATTTCTTTTTTACAGATATATCATACAAATTAGTTTATTCACAACGTATTTTGGCACGTGCAGCGTGTACGCCGTCATCGTCGCTGCCAATTTTGAAAAAGTAATTAAACATTACAATCAAAGCGACTCCGAGGATACAATTATACGCGAGATAACGGCTTGCCTGTTAATACCCTTGATACTACTCAGTTGGGTACCCAATTTAAAATATCTCGCACCTGTGTCCATGGTGGCTAATATATTTATGGGTACCGGCTTGGGAATAACGTTTTATTATTTAGTTTGGGATCTTCCTCCTATCAATACCGTACCATTGGCAGCGCCAATTCAAAATTTCCCACACTTTTTCAGCATTACGGTTTTTGCCATGGAAGCTATCGGTACGATTATCATCACCCTTTCTATATATATATATATATATCCGTGTAACCGTAAGAAATATATTAATAGAAAAAAAAAAAAATAAATAAATAAATAAATAATGTTCTTGCAGGTGTAATTATGCCGTTGGAGAATAATATGAAAACACCGCAGCATATAATTGGAATTTGTGGGGTACTCAATAAAGGAATGTCAGGCGTTACTCTCATATATATTCTCCTTGGATTTTTAGGTTATATCAAGTATCAGGATTTAACGATGGACAGCATTACTTTGAATTTACCCACCGAAGAAATGTAAAAGATTTTATTTTCTTTATTTTTTAATATTATATATATATATATACGTTATTCATTAAACGACAATATATTTGATCGATGTGTCTTGATAATAAAACAATATAATCGTATTATTATTTTCATACGACAGACCGGCTCAGGTCGTTCAAATTTTGATCGGATTAGCGGTTTATTGTACGTTCGGATTACAATTTTACGTTTGCTTGGACATCGCATGGACCGGTATTAAGGATCGTTTTCAAAAGAAACCACTTTTGGCTAATTACGTTTTGAGAACGACTATGGTCACTGGAGCAGGTAAAAAATATTCTTCGATATTTATATTTACAATTATATCGGAAAAATATTTTTAATGTCATGTTCGATGATTGATTGATTGATTGATTGATTATTTTCCTTTTTCTTTTCTCCAGTATTACTTGCGGTAGCTGTGCCAAATATTGGACCTTTCATTAGTTTAATCGGGGCATTTTGCTTCTCCATACTGGGACTTTTCATGCCCGCGCTCATTGAAATCGTCACATACTGGGATACAGGTTTTGGACCAGCCAATTGGGTAGCAGTGAAAAATATTATCATATGCGTAATTAGCATAATAGCGTTGGTATTCGGATCTCGTAGTGCCCTAATAAAAATTGTATATCCAGATAGTTGATTAAATATAGAGATCATTGATGAAATAGATTTCTCATTATTCTGTACATTCAGAATTCTTTTTTTTTTTTTTTTTTTTTTTTTTTTTTTTTTTTTTTTTTTTTTTTTTTTTTTTTTTTTTTTTTTTAGAAAGAATCGAGAGAGGCGGTCTCATAAATTGATTTTCTCATGTGTATAGGGAAAAACTTTTTTTGTTCGAACCATCTGATAATGAATCATCCACAAGTATATATTATTCCTTTATATGTGTATTCATTTTATTACGAGCGAATCGAAATTAAAATTTGGATAATAAATTGTTATTAGTATTTTTTTTTTTTTATATCGACGTATTATTCTACAATAATGACTTAGTACCGTTTTAAAGTAATAATAATTGAAATAACACGTCTGGGTCTTCTCCTGGAATGGAATTTAACTTTTCTGTAACGCATTTGACATATCGTCATGTAATTTAAGGATGTATTATTATTAAGTTACGATTGATTTCTCAAAAATTCAATTCGACTCGATTCGAGTTTAAAGAATAGAAAAAAGAAGAAAAGAGAATGATGAAAGAATGAAAACTCTATTATTCGCAAATTCAAAAAAAAAAAAAAAAAAAAAAAAAAAAACAGTAATGACATTAACCGTGTTCTATGCGCCAATAAAATTTTTGTAATTATATAATCGATAATTTCTGCTTTCTCCAACGATCGTACAAAAATATATATTATTGCACTGGATGCAAACACGCAAATGAAAGATTTATAATAATCGTCTTCTTCATCCGATATCGTTCGACCTTCACCTAATTCCTAAAGTTCATCTTTATTTTATTTTATTTTATTTATTTTTTTTTTCATTATTTTACAAAACAATACGTTATTAAGTTATTATATTTTAATCAATCGACATGCTTACTGAACGTTTGATAATTACAAAAATGATATAAAAAAATATAAGCTTAGATTCTTATACATAATAAATCTTATTACGATAATTTTTATAGATCTTCATTTAATATGAGAAACTATGCCGAACAAAGAACTTATCGAACTATCATAATATATATATATATATACATATATATATACACATATTCATTTTTCTAAAGGCGCATAATTAAGAAGTTTCTCAATAAGATCCACATGTCCAAGCAGCATTCGGCGACAGCAATATCGTTTCAAACCCAATGCATCAAGAGCATCACTGAAACATTACGCAAACGACCGTTTTACGAGAATTATCCCACAAAAAGAACCACAACATTTGTTTTCTCTAAACTTTTTTCTTTTTTTATTTTTTTTTCCAACTTTTCTTATCTCCCCAAATATCCCTTATATCGTTTGTCTTCGTCGAAAAATAAAAAGAAGAAAAGAAGTAAAGAACACGTTTTCTTTCTTTTTTTTTTTTTTCAAATAAATAAATATATAACACCGAACAGACAATATTTTATTTCGAATTTCATATCTTCGAGGTTACGTATCTACTATAATCGGATTTATATATACATATATATATATATATATAGATTTTTTTTTTAATGCGTAAGAAACTATTGGACGAATGAATATTATGAACAAATGTGTATGAATGAACGACGATTAAATAAGGTATTTCGTGTTTGATAAGTTATGTACGTGATTTGAATTCATACGTTTTTATTTTTTTTTTTTTTTTTTTTTTTTTAATATGAGAAACGTTTAAAAGAAAAATGAATATAGCGAATAAATATATTTACGGACAAATGATTAATATTAATTTCAATATTCGAGAGGTTATATGCGTAATCGATCAATTAATTTACCCTTCGGTGTACTCTGCCTGTAGTAAGCCAAGATATGCCTCCCATTTGTTTCCAATAACCTTTCCACAAGTGAAACACCTCACGGGTATGATCATGTTGATTAATAATTAATATGTCATATATATGTATATATATATATATATATCTCGTAATGGAAATAATTTCGAACTTATAATGGTCGACACGCACAAAACGTAAGTAAAACGTTCACGATTACGCCCAATACAAAATCAATCCAAGTGACATTCGTGAAAGACTGAGAAATACTACGGAACGTCCTTAAACGAGCCTTCTTCTGATTGGTTCTTCTTACGTACGATCCAGTACTACCAACCTATCAAAAATTAAAGAAAAATGCGATATCGACAGATCGTACGAAAAGACGAATGAAATTTAACATTAAAATGAAAAAAAGAAAATAATTTATCTTTCATTATTTATAAACAATAAATAGATCCTGTCGATCGAAATAATAACAATTTCAATCGCGTCTGTGCTATCACTCGCGTTACTTCCTCGTAAAATCATTAGTTCATAAATCGTCCGCTTGAACGGCGTGAACGGCGCCACTCGAGTCGGCGGCAAATTCGAATCGATGCATCTTCTCCCTCTGTTCGAACCCTTTGCGTCCTTCTCGATGAAAATTAATTAACGATATTTCGTTCATTTACTTTCAATCCTCTTTATTATCGCACTTAATGGAAACGTCGAAATTTGTTTTTTTTTTTTTTTTTTTTTTTTTTTTTTTTTATTAAGAACGTTTCGTCAACACGACCGAATTTAAGATTATTAAAAGATTATACAGTTTCTTTTTTCCCCCTTTTTCCTCGTACGTTACGTGTTTGGTGTTTCAAAAAAAAAAAAGGGGGGGAAAAAAAACAGTTCAAATGAGCTTCTTATATTTATAAAATTTAATTACGTACGCGTGATTATCACGCGACTACGTTAAATTGGAAAATAATTTCTAATAATATGTTTAACGCAGGAACGTTCGATTTCGAGAATAAAATTTAATTGAATATATCCGGAAGGAAAAAAAAAAAAAAACTTTTCGTCAATCAAATCCGTACATCCTGTACGGATCGAGTCGTGTGTGAGCGTCAGGGAGGACCAGAGAAGACCTGTTCGTTAAAGGTTATTCAAGTAAGACCTCGCATTATGTCTCAAAGCGACGAAAACGGTGAATTAACCGAGGAATCGAAGAACGATTCGAACAATTCCGAAACATCCGAAGACCAGGGCCATGACGAATATCAATATTTGAAATTAATCGAGAAAATAATTAATACCGGGGCAAGGAAAAACGATAGAACAGGAGTCGGTACTTATTCGCTATTTGGAACTCACATGCGTTTCAATTTACAAGATGGTAAGTCGTCCTTTTTTCTTTGTTTCCTCTTCGATGAAAAATATATATACATATATATATATTATTATTATTAATATTATTATATATTATTATTTATATATATACTATAATATATATATATATATATATATATATATATATATATATATATATAAGCGTTCGAATAGTTCTACATTAAGGGGGTGTAAAATTTTTCTTTTCTTTTTTGTTTTATATAAATATATATATATATATATATATATATATATATGTATATATATATACTCGAAAACTTTGTACGATTTCTCACACAAAAATTGTCCCTACGAATTGTCTTTATGTACAAGATTATTGATAAACATCGTCTGAATTTATTGATAATATTTTAATTCAAATTCATTCAAAAGCGTCCAAGTACCATTTCATTTCATTTATACAATACCACATCACTCGTAACAGACACCAAGATTTTATTCCATTTATATCATTATCGTTTAACTTATGTTTTTATAAATCAAAAATTGTTTTATACGTACGTGTGTATATATATATATATATATATATGTATACGTATACACACGTACATACACGAACACACACACACATACATCCACGTATCTCTCTGGACTTATATTTATTTGCGAGACGAACAGCTCGAAGGGAGAGAGAGATAGAGAGAGAGAAAAAGAAAAAGAAAAATAAATAAAGAAAGAAAGAAGCTTTTACTAACAATTTTCTTCTGTCTTCCTTAAATAGGATCGTTCCCATTGTTGACTACAAAACGAGTCTTTTGGCGCGCCGTAGTGGAGGAATTGTTATGGTTCATTAAAGGATCGACTAACGCAAAGGAATTGGCGGAGAAAGGGGTTCACATTTGGGATGCCAATTCTTCTCGCGCTTATCTAGACTCCTGCGGCCTAACTCTGCGAGAGGAAGGTGATTTGGGCCCGATTTACGGATTCCAATGGAGACACTATGGCGCGACGTACAAAAGTATGCGCGCAGATTATAAAGGAAAAGGCAAGTTTCCATTAGATGGTCATTTTAAGTGTTTTAATATGTTATAACTAATTTCTTTAATTTGTAATACGTTAAAAATAATTAATATAATCTGAAAATTTAGGTATAGATCAATTGAAGGACGTCATTAAAAAGATAAAAGACTCACCGGATGATAGAAGAATAATAATGACCGCATGGAATCCGGTTGACATCCCGTTAATGGCTTTACCACCTTGCCACTGTCTCATACAATTTTACGTACACGATAAAACGTTATCGTGTCAACTTTATCAAAGAAGCGCCGACATGGGCCTGGGCGTACCGTTCAATATAGCATCTTATTCTCTATTAACTTATATGGTCGCTTACATTACAAATTTAAAGGTAAATTTCATATATATATGTATATATATGTACACGATAAAGATAAATGATTTCTATATATATATTTTTTTCTTGACAGCCAGGTGAATTCGTGCACACGATGGGTGATTGTCATGTGTACGTGGATCATATACCGGCACTCAAAGAACAAATAAAACGTAAGCCGAAGACATTCCCAACATTGAAAATTAAAGGAGACGTCAAGGACATAGATGACTTTACGGTCGATAATTTTGAGCTGATCAATTACGAGCCTCATCCAAAAATTAATATGAAAATGGCTGTATGATTTTTCTATTTCTTCGTTTTCTTTTTCTCTCTCTCTCTCTCTCTCTTCCTTTCTTTCTTTTCCTTTCTCTCGTCTCCTCGCATTAGATATCTCAGGTACAAGCATTAAAGTAAGGATTTTTTTTTCTTTTTTTTTTCTTTTTTTTTTTTTTTTTTTTTTTTTTTTTTTTTTTTTTTTTTTTTTTTAAGAAATTTTGCTCGACACACGATATATTATATTATAATATATATATATATACTTTTGGTCTGACGAATATATAGTTAATAATGTAACTTGCGCTTGTGACTTTTTCTAATAAGTATTACTACTTTATAATATTTGATTCGATTTTATTATTATATATTTCATTTTATTTTATTATATTCTTTTTTTCTTCTAATAAAAGTTATATTTCTAATAAACCTGTACCTTAGAAAGTATATTCTTTGATAGCATTTTATATATATATATATATATATATATATATATATATATATATATATATATATATATATATATATATATATATATATATATATATATATATATATATATATATATTATCCATTTCAAGTCTCTGTCCTCACCCCGCCCCTCTCCATCCCGACGAACATATAATTAACAAAGATGTAATAAACAACGATAATTCCATCATGTAAGTTTTTTTTTACGAATTACATGGCAGAAATATAAGCGCCGGGCTCTGCGGGGGACAAGCATACGTGTATTTGTGTTATTTATGTGTTTGTATTTTACGTGTATGTAATGTGTGTGTGTGTGTGTAATGATTATTATATAAAAAGACTTACTATAAGCAGTTCCCAACTCTATAACACAATAACGTGACTTGTTCATAGTATAATCATAATGTAATATCTCCATCGATCTCTGTATGAAGTAATGTATATAGTGAAATATACATATATACATACACACACACACACATATATATATATATCCCTATATATAGAGAAATTAAAAATTATTTTTACAAAAAGCAAAAAAAGATGTGTAACTGAATTTTCATATAAATACATTTTCTAAGACACGTATCACTTATTTAATAATGTGTGTGTGTATAAATATATATATATACATACACACAGTGCAAGTCACATGTATTATCGAACATACCTCAATGCCATTAAGATTTTTTTTTCTGTTTCCCCCCCCCCCATTTTTTTTTCTTTTCTTTTTTTCTTTCGTCCACAAATTTTTAATGAAAAATATCGATTACTAAAAATATCCGGATAACTGATGTCTCAATTTTTCTCAATCTTACACGAGTCAAAACTGAATATATTGTCGATTGAAAATACTACCTTTATCATTAAAAAGTTCAAACTAATTATATTTGAACATTGTTGGTTTACGAAAATGACGGTAATTATGGCAAATTATTATTTAATGGATAAAAAAAAAAAAAAAAAAAAAAAAAAGAAAGAAGTAGAAGTAAAATAAAATCAAAAAGTACTACTTTTTGTGTATCGTGTATGTGCGTATTGAAATTCTATCAAAAATTAAAATCTCAAGGAAACTTACTTTTTCTCATTTATATTTCTTTGCTGTTTTCCTTTTTTTTCTTTTCTCTCCCCCCTCTCTCCCTCTCTCTCTCTCTCTCTCTCTCTTTCTTTAATTATCCACAGTAATTATAAAATATTAATAAAATATTAAATCTCTATGTACGATATAAAATATATTAATTTTTATACATCATGTCATACATTTCAGAATGCGACGCTTAACAAGTGTTTTTTTTTTTTTTTTTTATTATTTTTTTCCCCCCGCATGACTCAATATACACATTCTTTACGGGGTCTCTTATTTCCTTTTAATATTACCTCTCTTTCGATAACAAAACGAACGAACAAACAAACAGGAAAAGAAGAAAAAAAAAGGAAGAAAATAAAAGCTAATAAAAGAAAACGAAAACTAAAAACAAAAATAAAAATCAATAAAACGAAAGATAAAGGAAAAAAGAGAAATAAAAGCCTCATAATATTAAACCAACAATTTTCAAATTGGCCCAAAATCACCCGACCGATGGCTTAATATTATAATAACGTAAAAATTTGTCAGTTACCCGAATAGATATAGTAATTATTTATTTCGTTCATGTTAATAAGAAAAAGAAAAAAAAAAAGAAAAAAAAAGTAACATTAAAATAAAAGTATTATCGATAAGTGAAAAGAGATTATGTAACAAAGATATTTTTTTTCTTTTTTCTTTTTTTTTTTTTTTTTTTTTTTTTTAAAGAAAAACTAGGAATAAAGCGGATCGCTTTGAAAATGTGGAGGATAAGTCGCAATAATGTTTGCAGACAATTTTTATCTGTCAAAGGCTATGACATCTGAACATCATTAGACTGTGAAGTACTTAATTGATGTAGCTGTTGCGTTACCGCCAACGTCCCACATTCACTAACATTTATGATCACCCAGATACTGTCTGGAAAAATAAAAAAATAAAAAAAAATGGGGATGATACATTTAATCGATAGTATATATATATGTATATAAAAGTATACATATATATATTAAAGGTATATCGATGAGATATACTTTATTATAACATGATATTATTTTATTTTACCACCAAAATATGATCCGGCAGGTGTTATCATCCTCCATTTGCTTTGGTGAACACCCAAATCCTCGGGGCTTGTCAACGTTACACTTATCTCTATCGTTTCTTTAGGAGCTAACGACGGAACTGGCACTTTCATACAATCGCCCAATGGTGTACCGGCCGAATGTTGTAAGCGAACGCCGTTTGGCCAAGTTTCTGTGCCGCTATTTTGAATTCGCCATGACTTTTGAAACTTTGTATTAGGCGGAACTGATTCTCCATCGCCTATGGTGCTGTCGCACAATAGCGTCATGCAAGGGAGTTTGAAGGGTGACTCATAATCGAAGTAACTACATACCGCCGCTTGTAAATTCCTGTATGTAAAGAAAATGTTACATTTAACGTACGTATCATTTATCATTAACGGAAGTCGATGTCAATTGTATTTCAAATAATATCGAACTTCTGTTCTCCTTTAAACATTATATTATATGTGTCCTGTAAGTAACATAAACACAAGAAAGAAAGAAAGAAAACCAACCAACCAACCAACCAACCAACCAACCAACCAACCAACCAAATAAACAAATAAACAAACAAACAAACACGTACAATTGAAAGTCGTTCTTCCAAGTTTACACAAAAAGAAAAAAAAAAAAGTTTGAACAGACGACAGGAAAAGATAATTGTTGTCAAATGAGAGAGAGAGAGAGACGAGGGAGGGTGAGTCTAGGAAAAAAAGGGGAAGAAACAGAAGAAAGAAATAAAAATAAAAGGGAAAAAGAAGAAATAAAAAATAAAAAGGAACGACTGACATTGGTAAACAGACAGATAGATAGATAGATGGATGGATGGATAGGGAGTGTGTGTTAAAAGGTTATGTCAGTCTAACGCATATAAGTTTAATACAAAAGTTAACCTATATCATTAACAAGTAACGAGGGGGGACACATTACCAATTATTCATATCCAAGAAAAACGCAGCGGTCGCCTCGTTCAATTGGCTACCAGCTAACAATCTTTGTAGCTGTTTAATTAGATCATCCTTATCTGTGGTGCCCAAACAGCTAAACTGGTGTAACAAATGTTGATCCACGTCGTTGTTCACGTTCATATCGTCTACCCTTCTTTCGTATTAAGATGATCCATGCAATATGACTAACCACGATGATGACGAAACAAGAAATCCTTTTTGTTTGTTTGTTCGCGCGCGTGTGTACGTGCGTGCGTGCGTGTACGTGCGTTTACGTGCGTGTACGTGCGCGCGCGTTTGTGTGTTTGGCGAGTGGGTAAAAAAAAGAAAATAAATAAATAAATAAATAAATAAAACGAACCCCACCGAAACAAACCGTATTCACTTTACTACCCGTCCGATTTAAAACTACAAAATTTTAAATGTCATTCCTCGGGATTATGACGTTCCGTTGTATGTAACTAAGTGCATGCACTCGTGGTACATTCCGTTCCAGAATTAGAAACGAATCGAGAGAGTATATATCTCTTCTCTCCCTTTAAGTATATATATATATATATATATATATATATATATACACACAAACATGGATACTTACGTACGTATATATATATAATATATATGCGCTCGCGCGTGTACACGCGCATATACGCAACTATAGTACAGTCCAATGGAAGAGTACCATTTTACGTGAGATTATGTTCCATCTAAAAAATCACTAAACCAATAAACGTTATGTGCTAATCGTAATTGCGTGCGTGGTGGGGCGGGAGGAGGAGGGGGAGAAAAAAAAAAGAAAGAAAGAAGGAAAGAAAGATTCACGGAATTTTCCTTACGCATTTAATAATACGCGGAGGAGAATCGCTAGAGTCGAGAAAATCGTTTTTATCGACGCTAAGTCGCGATCCCCCTCTCCACCGCCACACACGCCATCCTTAATGACACTATCCCGTCGTACACGTACGTCTCGCGTGCTAAAAAAAAAAAAAAAATAAAGAAAAATAAAAGAAAAAAATTCCCTATCAATTTTCGCGATAGAGAGAGAGAGAGTGAGGCGGGGGGAGGCGGCGAGGATAAAAAAAAGAAAAAACGCACGTATTCTCGGGTGTCTTCGATATCGTTCGATATACAAATTTCGATGTCGCCAATTTTCAAATCGAAATGCTTCATCCTCCTTCTCTGATTGGTCGCATTCGCGACAACAAATAATTGTTAACGTGTCGTTTAAAAACGAACCGAGATAAAGGATAGAAAAAAATTTTAATCCCTTTCAATAATAAATTACAATAATACATACGTACATACGTATATATATATATATATATATATATGTATATGTAGAGAGAGAGAGAGAGATTAATTGTTTATATTAATTATTCCGTAAGAATGAGTTTCAATATTCGCGGGGTTTGTTAATTGACGCAAGGCTAAAAATGGCGCATGCGCGTTATCGACCAATCGCGAGGTTAACGCTTGCGTGGTAGGGACTTGATCGGCTATGCGCATGCGCGTCGGCAACGTAGCCTATTGGATGCGCGCGCATACGAGAGTCATACGTACCCGCGGAACAATCGAAATACAAAACAAACGTCTGTCGCGCGTCAACTCGCGATCACGTTCGTTCCCGATAGAGTCTTGTCATGGTATATTAACCGTTAACTTCATATAGTTAAAGATAAACGATCGTGTTTTGAAATGCGATTACGTATGACGCTCGTAAAGAAGTAAAAAATAAATAAATAAATAATTAAATAAACACACACACACACACACACATATATATATATATATGTCTTAATAATCTTTTCGAGAGAGAATCGACAAAAAAAAAATATATATATATATATATATACACATATTATAATCGAGAAGTAGGAGTGGTCGAATAAAATAAAATAAAAAAAAAAAAAATTTGAAAAAAAAAAAAAAAAAAAAGGGGTTAAGAAAAAGGAATACATTTCTCCGAATATACGTGATTAAGAGGAGAGTTTGGTGTTTCGTGTCTTCCTCCTTTCGTTTCTACGTTCGTGCGTCCGTTCGTCTGTGCGTGTACACGCGTGTACGTATGTGTGTTTATTACGTGTAAACGTGCGCATTGCCACAAACCAAAACTAAACACAAAATGGACATTGGCGTGTGAAAAAAAAAAAAAGGAAGAACAAAAGAAAAAGAAAGGAACGGGGGAAAAAAGAAAAGGGGGATTTAATATGTCGGAGATGTTTCTTTTCATCGTTTGACACACACAACGCACACAAAGGGGTTCCAGATAGAGAGAGATAGAGATAGAGAGAGAGAGAGAGTGTGTGTGTATGGGATTATAAGTGATATTCATCGACAAATTACATACGTACGTTTATATACCGATAATCCGATATACGAAGCTAAAATACGAAAAGAAAAAGAGCGAAAGAAAGGAAGAAGGAATAATTCTCGAAAGGAAGAAAAGAAGAAGAGAAGAAGAAGAGGAAGAAGAAGAAGAAGAAGAAGAAGAAGAAGAAGAAGAAGAAGAAGAAAGATGATAGGACCGTCGTCGAACAACGGTAACGTTTCGAATCACGATACCATCGTTAACGGGCAAGGTGGTGGTGGTAGATCGTCGAAGAGGAAGATCTACGAGGATTTAGATGTAAATAGTTTTTGCGAGGAATTATGGCAAAACGGTAGGAAACGTTATTTGCAAGAGTTAGAAACCCCGATGGAATTGATAATGTCGAACGATCTCATTTCGGAGGTCGATAATAATACGTCGTTTTTTACCACGAACCATTCGACGGCCATAGTTCAGGATAATAATAACGACGAACGTTCCTCATCCGTAACGCGTTTGAAGGTATTGGTTGTGGACGGTACCAATTATTCTTGGACGACGTTGTCCGATTTGGAAAGTCAACGTATACAGGAACAAGTTACAGAATTGACAAACAATTGTACGACGACGATATCATCTCCTTCGTCGTCCTCATCGTCCTCGTCATCGTCATCGTCATCGTCATCGTCGTCGTCGTCATTGTCGTCATCGATTTCGTTGGAGGGACAACCAAATCCCGATATCATTTATACCGATTTACGTACGATCGACGACGCGCAAAATAATTATCAGGAGGTAATACGTAATGGTTTATGGGAACCGATAAATCATCATCATCATCATCATCACCATCATCATCATCTTCATCATCAATCGTTGATAACTTTACCGGCATCGAATAATAGAATGAAATCCCAACATAATTCTATTCAATCTTTAACGAATAATAATGATAATCAACAACAACAACAACAACAACAGTATCAACAATTCGATGATCAAGAGGAGAATGGTAATCTTTCATGGTTGTTGGATTTTAAATTGGATCCGTTCATCGAGGCACCTGCCGACGATAAAATATATAATAATGGGATAGATATCAAGGATAATTATTATGGTAAATATCTTTATACATATATATATATTTACTTATTTATTTATTTATTTATTTATTTATTTATTTATTTATTTATTCAAAAAATTTATTTATATATATATATATATATATATATATATATATATATATATATACGAATTACAAAATTTTTATATAATATATAAATAATTGATATAAATTTATTTATATTAATGCATTTATAATATTTATAAAATATTTAAAAACATTTATTTATTTATTTATTCAAAAAATTTATATATATATATATATATATATATATATATATATATATATATATATATGAATTATAAAATTTTTATATAATATAGAAAATAAATAATATAAATTTATTTATATTAATGCATTTATAATATTTATAAAATATTTACAAACATATATATATATTTATTTATTTATTTATTCAAAAAATTTATATATATATATATATATATATATATATATATACATATGAATTATAAAATTTTTATATAATATATAAATAAATGATATAAATTTATTTACATTAATGCATTTGTAATATTTATAAAATTATTACAAAATACTTTTCGTTACATGAATTTAAAAGAAAGGAAAAAGAAAGAGGAAAGAAAAAAAGGAAATTATCTTCTAATTTTTATTTATCAGGGAATAAAAATAAAGGAAATAATAATCATCGTGGTAATGGATCGATGATCTATACGATAGATTCCAAAAAATTGTATAACAACAATCAAGACAATTCAACGGTAACTAATCAAAAATCTTCCTACGTTAATTCGGACGCTAATAATCATCATCAAGATTTTTCGTCTACCAATAACAATAACAACAACAATAACAACAACAACAACAACAATAATAATTGTCCGAAGAAGCCACCTTTTACTTACACCGAATTAATCGAACACGCGCTGCAAGAGAGAGGGGAACTTACAGTTTCGGCGATTTATCAATGGATTTCGTAAGTAAAAAGCAACAAAAAAAAAATATATATATATATATAAAATAAAATAAAATAAAATGAAATGAAATAAATTACAAAAAGCAAAAAAAAAAAATATATATATATACACATATACATATACTTATATTTTATTTTATGATTGATTGAATTTATCAGACAAATGAAAAAAAATTCAATTTGACAGAGGATCATTTTAGATGGATCCGATGTTTTTTAAATTTATAATCTAATTAAATGATTACTTTTACAAAACTACAAGCAATGATACGTATTAGGTTTTTTAGTAAAAAGAAACAAAAGAAAAAATTTTATATTCCTACGTAAATTAGAAAGAAAAAAGAAGAAAAAAAAAATACTTATATATATATTAGGGTGTCCTATAAGTTTCTTCCTTTTCTTTTCTTTTTTTTTTTTTTTTTTTTCTTTTTTTTCTCATAGTCATTCATAGGGTGGCGCGGAAGGAAGATTAGGGACACCATAATATATATGAATATATATATATTTTTTCTTTTTTTTAAATTTCGTTTTTAAATTACAAAGATATAAAATTCGAGATCCATCGAAAATTGACAATCAATTTTTCAATCTCGTTTCATTATCCTTATCGTCGATCGTAACGACAACAAAAACAACAACAACAACAATAATAATAATAATAATAATAATAATAATAACAACAACCATAATGATATGTAAATGGGACACTATAGACGATTATACTCGTCGATTTATTTTCTCTCCGATTTGAAACGGAGAGGTAATAAGAAGGGAAAAGAGAAAAAAAAAAGAGAAAAGAAAGAAAGAAAGAAAGAGAGAAAAAAAAAAGAAATAGAAAAAGTCTGAATTTAGGGGACGTTCGAAACAACGTCGATGAGTTCATAGAGAGAGAGAGTGAGTAAGAGAGAGAGAGAGAGAGAGAGAGAGTGAGTAAGAAAGAGAGAGAGAGGGGGGGTTGCCGTTGACGAAGGTGCGCTGGGTTCTTAGATGGTACCCATTGGTACCACTAACCAGTTGTTGCTTTGCACATCCTGGTACGAACTCCTTTCACCCTCACCCTCACCCTCGTCCACACCCACACCCCTCGTTCTCACCCTCGCTCCTCAACCCTCACTCCTACTCTGCCTCGTGCATTGCGGCTCTAACGCGAATGCGAACACGATTTACCGTTTCTATACTTTCACCTCTTCGATCGCATAAGTTTCTTCGAGAAAATTATGAAATAACGAAGAAATATATATATATATATATATATATATATATATATATATATATATATCTGTGTGTGTGCGTATGTATGTATACATATATTGACGATTATAGTAATTTTTTTCTATTTTCTTTTCTTCTTTCTTTTTTTTTTTTCTTTCTTCATAACCGATATTTCGTTCAAGCAAAGACACTATGTTTGTTTTCCGCGATATAATTTATTATATAATCGTTATCGTCGAGTCACAATCCCTTTCTGAATCGGTAAAAATCTTTTCCTTTTGGTTTTCTTTATTTATTTATTTATTTATTTTTTTTTATATATTCCTCTTTCCTTTTTTTTTTCTTTTTTTTTTTTTTTTTTTAATTACATTTATTACATACAAGCATCGGTGCTTTTTCGTTTCTTTCAGAATTATTGTTGTCATTGTTATATATATATATATATATATTTTTTTCTTTTTTGGTTTATAATTACATTCTTAACAATTATCTATTTAATTTTTTATAATTTTTTGTAATTAGATTTTCTGTTTTCTTTTTCTTTTCTTTTTGTTTTTTCTTTTTTTTTTTTTTTTTTTCGTTGGATATTTCATTTTTGAGTAGGTTTTCTCCTTCTTTCGTAATTTTTATATACCCCATTTTGTCACACTGATAATAAATAATTTTGTTTATTAAGTATCATACAAAGAATCATATGTTTTAGATTTATCAACAACGATTTGCATATAAATTCATTAGAAGTAATAAATAACAACAGTAACAACAATAATAATAATAATAATAATAATAATAATAATAATAATAATAATTTATAAAGAATACACTTATTATTATAAATTTTTATTATAAATTTTCCTCAATTTTGTATATATCAAATTTCTTAATTAATTAATAATAATAATAATAATAATAATAATAATAACGATAACGATAACAATATATTAACGATCATTGTAAAATTGAAATATAAAAAATGATCGTGATCTCGATAAATTATACGGGTGAACAGGAAGAGGAGGGAGAGGGGGAGAGGGAAGGGTCGTGGGTCAAAAGTTCCTAGTTAAGCGAGGCCTTGTAGTTTTACTTACTTTAATCCGACAGAAAAAAAAAAAAAAAAGAAAGAAAAAAATCAGCTCGAAAAGGTTTCGATAGAGAGAAAAGTAATTCAATTTTGCAATCATTTAATAACTTTCGACACCCCTCCCTCCCTCCCTCCCCACCCTATGTACATTTCAAAAATTTTATATCGAGGAAAGTGTGACGTAAGGAGGTAAATTATTTTCGAGCAATCGAACGGGTCGAACGTTAAAAAATTACCTTCGAACGATTCTGTTCGATTGAATATATAAAAAAAAAAAAAAAAAAAAAAAAAGAGAAGGAAGAAAAAGCAAAGTAAAGTAAATAAATAAATGAAATGAAAATAATGAAATATATAAAATAAAACAGAGAAAGAAATTAATCATATATGTGTGTGTATATATATATATATATTTTTTTTCTCTACATATTCTTCTAATTTTATTAATTAATTAATTAATTAATTTACTTATTTATTTATTTATTTATTTATTTTTATTTTTTATTTATTTATTTATTTATTTTTTTTTTTTTTTTTAATTTTTATTCCAGGGAACACTTTCCTTATTACAAAAGTAATGACGATCGTTGGAAAAATTCAGTTAGACATAATCTCTCGATAAATCCGCATTTTCGAAAAGGATCTAAGGCACCGCACGGTGCCGGTCATTTATGGGCGATAGCCAATCGCGGCGACACCAGACCACATCAAATAATAACAACAACCGATCCGACAAAATCGTCATTACGATCTATCATTAAGGACGTTGATTATGGCAATTCTCGGCGACATGATACCACCAACAGGTAAATAATTTATACATACATACATACGTGTGTACATTAAAAAAAAAAAAAAAAAAAAAAAAAAAAAATTATTACCTATGTAATTTATTTATTATACAAACATTTGATCTGATCGATATTATTTATTTCATAAAAAGTTTATCTAACGTTAAAAAAAAAAAAGAAGAATAACATAAAACAGTTCGAAAAGTTTATATAACGTAAAGAAAAGTAATAATAAAAATAGAAAAAAAAAAAAAAAAAGAAAAAAAAATTATTACATATGTAATTTATTTATCATGCAAACATTTGATCTGATCGATATTATTTATGTCATAAAGAGTTTATCTAACGTAAAAAAAAAAAAAAAAAAAAAAGAAGAATGATATAAAACAGTTCGAAAAGTTTATATAATAACGTAAAGAAAAGTAATAATAAAAATAGAAAAAAAAAAAAAAAGAAATATAGAAAAAAAAAGGGGGGGATAAAAAATTGTTCGCGCCATGATATTTTCCAATGGTGTTTCAGTGAAATGGGTTTATTAGACGAAATAGAGGCGGCCACGGCTAGTATTACGCGTCAATCTTCGGAGGAGGACACGGACGACATCGTTAATTCCGCGACATTGGAACATTGCGCGGAACAAATATTAAGCGGAATAAAGAAGGAGGTCGAGGTACAATATTTGGTACCAATGATGGTATCCAATGGTACGTGTCAGGGTACACAGCAACAACAAAGTACAACGCAAACGGCCAATTTCGATTGCACCACCATAAAGGAAAGCGGTAGGTACCCATGTGGTTCGTTTGTCCCACACTGGTTTCGTTCGTTCAATTATTATTATTATTATTATTATTATTATTTTTTTTTTTTTTTTTTTTTTTTTTAATTTACTTTCTTTCCGATAAACAAATACTCGCCATTCGATCGTTCCGTTCAATTCGTCCCTTCGTCCTCTTTCATTTATAGATTTTTTAAATCCAATTTCGAAGGAAGTGGTAGCCGAGGAATGCGGACTAATAAGCGAAGGTTTTCTCGTAACCGACATGGGCTCTAATACGACGGGTTTGGGATTAAACATGGTTGAATCCGAGATAATATCGCCGGAGAATTTGTTCGGGGAGGAATTGAATTTTCAATTTTACGAATTGTCATCCCCCTCCCAATTGCAATCGGCTTGACACACGGACGACAACGGCAATGAATTACACGTTATTTTGATAGACGAGTTACAAATACAGGACATTCAAGTATGCGAAAACATAACGATCGACAGCGATTCTACTGCGACTGGTCATGGTGTAACGTAAGGACCAACATAAGCGACAACGACGGAAATGGAGGGGACGAGAAAAAACAAAAAACAAAAAAGAAGCCAAGAAAAAGAAGAGAAAAATTAACAAAAAAAAAAAAAAAAAAAGAAAAGGATGGAAAAGAAAGGACAAGGGGCGGCGGGGGGAGGGGGGGAAGGATTAATCGATTTGATAAGGGGAATTATAATACATATATAGTTTTTACGATGCGTCCATTACCGACATCTGCTTTACCGATACGTCATCACGTACGAAATGTAAAATCTCATATCATCTCTCTTGCCTTTTGAGATCTCATATCTCGATCTTAATTAATATATATATATGTGTGTATATATATATATATATATGTATATATATATATATATGTATGTATGTATGTATGTATGTATGTATGTATGTACACACATATGTGTTAAAAATAAGAAAATATTATCATTTATATAACTACAGGATATATATTATTATTATCATCATTATCATTTTATTAGACTCCTTAATGTGTGTAAAATGTTTTTTTTTTTTTTTTCTTTTTGTCATTAGCCAAGGAAAAAAAAAATATAATATTTACAATTGTGGAATAATATAACATTGAAAGTTAATGATTTATTTATATTTGTATATGTATAATTAGTTGTGTATATATATATATATATATATATATACACATATTTCGTTATCGTTTTTGCATAGATTTTTTATTTTTCTGTTTTTAGTTTCTTTAATTTACCTTATCGTTTCCAGAGAAATTGTATTTACTCCTCTCTTCTTCTTTTTTTTTTCTCCTCGTTTCTTTTCGATTCAATTTACATTAAAGTTAATAACGGAGTGTCGTTTGAAATTAATCCCAAAGAGCGCCATCCGCTTCCCGGTTTATATCGTTTGTCACTTATTTATTTATTTATTATTTTATTTTTTTTTTGTTTTGTCTTGTTTGTTTGGTTGGATGCTACGTGCGTGCATCGGTGTTACGTAAATTTGATTACGAATTGATCCGCCAGAGCGCGCCACTGTCGCGGCCATACGTGTCAGTTGTAAAAGACTGGTGGGGGCATCATGGATTTATTGTTTACGAATTATAATTGTATGTTTTGGCTGAGTTATTTATATTGCGCTTATATTTTATATAAAAACTAAATAGACAATATACGTGGGTATTAAAGTTGACGACGACCTGCCTTTTTTTTTATGCAGGACTATAAAAAATGCCGGGTGATTTCGGCGAACAAATCGAGGTTAACTTTTTGAATTTTCTATCTCTCTCTCTCTCTCTCTCTCTCTCTCTCTCTCTTGCGCTCCTTTTCTCTCTTATTTATATTGACATTACATTAAAGTTTAAAGAGCTTTTGGGTAGTTACTTTTATTTTATTCTTTATCTTTCCTTCGTCTGCAGGACTACGAAGTTTTAAATTTACTTGGAAAAGGTGGTTTCGCTAGTGTTTACAGAGCAAAATGTTTACGCAATGGAATGGAAGTCGCTATAAAAATGGTAAATGGTTTTAATTTTCTTTTTTTTCTTTTTGGTTTGTTTGGAAGTAGATTAAATAAAATCCTTTATAGACACTTGTCAATTGGAGATATCTCTTTAAAAGTCATAGCATAGCTCCTTATAATTTGATTTTATAGATCGACAAGAATTCAATGCAAGCCGCTGGCATGTCGAACAGAGTTTCTCAAGAAGTAGCAATACACTCTCGTTTGAAACATCCAGCCATTCTGGAGGTATATACATTCTTCGAAAATAGTAACTACGTTTACATGATCTTAGAATTATGTCACAACGGCGAACTTCAACGTTATTTAAAAATGCAAGAATCTCACGTATTGTCGGAACAAGAAGGTAAGCGTCCATTTTTCTCCTCTTCCTTTTTTATTCGCTTTAAGAAGAGTTTCGTCCTTGGACGGAACCACCTTCAGCTGATTTATGATTTGGTACTTTTATAATCAAAATTAAAGGTTATAACGAGCATTAACGATGATAGCGTTTTAACATTTGAAATGTTTCTTATTTATAATCTTCATATACATATATATGTGTATATATATATATACGTTTATCGTTTAAGCTGGAAATATCATTGCACAGGTCGTACAAGGCCTGTTATTTCTACACTCTCATTTGATACTTCATAGAGACATATCGTTGTCTAATTTGCTGTTAACTAAGAACATGCAAGTGGTACGTAAAGAGAATATTATAGATCTTTTGTTTTCTCACGTAATATATCTAAACGTAACGTTAATTAAAATTTTATAGAAAATTGCTGATTTTGGATTAGCGACGCAATTAAAAAGACCGGATGAGAAACATTTGACTATGTGCGGTACCCCTAATTACATATCGCCAGAAGTAATTTCAATGAATAATTATAATTAATATATATATATATATATATATATTAATATACATATATGATATATATTAATGTATATAATATATGAAAAAAAAAAGAATGTATTAAATTTATTTCAAGGTTGCAACCAGATCATCGCACGGCTTGTCAGCAGACGTTTGGAGTTTGGGATGTATGTTGTATACCCTTTTAGTAGGTAAACCTCCATTTGACACGGACGCCGTAAAAAGTACCCTGACACGAGTGGCGATGGCCGATTATGTCATGCCGTCTAATTTGTCCAACAACGCCAAAGATCTTATAGACAAATTGTTGAAAAAGAATCCGAAGGAGAGAATACATTTAAGGGACGTCCCGAAGCATCCGTTTATAACAAGTTTGAGAACGAGTCAAGCATGTAGTATAAGCGTTAGTAAATGTTTTTATTTATAAAGAGAGAAAATAGAAAGGAAGAAAGCTCGATCTTGTCGGTTTAAGGATAATATATTTAATGAAGAATTAAGTGTTAATTGTTAATTTATTAATTTATTAATCAAATTGTTTTTTTTTTCTTTTTCTTTCGATAAACACAGGGAAAGCATGACAAAGTCGGCATGGATAGAGCGTTGTTAGGTGAGGGCATGATTGATTCGGGAGTGGGTAGAACATTGTCGTCCTATAGCCAAGCTAGGATACGTTCTCGTTCTGAAGAACGCGTATGCACAAGAAATCCAATGATGATGTCCGACGGTTTTGGTCCTATGATGATAAGCTCCAGAAGTAAAGCTATGTCAGAACCGATTACGAAGATGCATTCGTTGCAGAGGCAACATTTCACGGATTATTTTTCAAAAACAGATTCCGTGTTTTACGACGTTGCCACGTCGCCACCCCAATCGAGCAGAATGTTGTTCTCCCAGAATAACGTACAACAGAGCAACTGCGAGTCGTGTCACGAAAACAGAAGGCAGAAAGTTACAGACAAACAAAAACGAAAGGAGAAAAGTAACGAACGTTTGTCGAATCCTACGGATGTCATAGATGAGGTTAACAAGTTACAAGTCTCGCCTTTGAATTCCCAACGTTTACAACCGACAAGGCACAGAACCAAAACTGCCATACTCACTATACTCGACAACGGTGAAGTTTGCATAGAATTTATTAAACGAAGGAACGGCCTAGTACGTTTATTTTAAATTATAATTATATATATATATATTTTTTTTTTTTTTTTTTTTTTTTTTTTTTGAAGCGTTCTAATCGATAGAATAAATTTTTCTTTTTTCTCTCCTCTCTTCTGCCTAGGAAAAGATAAACGAAGTATGCAGAATTTCAGGTGACGGTTTGAGAGTGATACTTTATAAACCGACATCCCTGTTAGAAATCGGCTCGCAACCACCCCCGTTGCCGAGCTACGGTGCCGATAACATTTACTCGTATGAAAATTTACCACCGCGTCATCATAAAAAATACATTTACGCTTCTCGTTTCGTCAAACTCGTCAGAGCTAAAACGCCAAAGGTTACGTTGTATACCCAACGAGCCAAGTGTTTGTTCATGGAGAACGGTCCTCATCCCGATTGCGAAGTACACTTTTATAACGGCTTGAAGGTACGTGCTAAGTAATGTCTTTATTTTTTCTTTATTTTTTCTTAATTTTTTCTTTATTTTTTCTTCATTTTTTCTTTTCTTTGTCGGTTTCTCATACAAAATATATATACATTTTTTATTTTATATATATATTATTTTATATTATTTATATATTTTATATATTATTTTATATATTTTTTTATATTACATATTATTTTATGTATATATTATTTTTCTCTCTTTTATACAAACTTAAAAATTTTTTCTTATTTTTAAAATAAAAATAAAAAAAATCAAACTACAAAAAGGTTATGCGCGTGGATGGTGCCGTAAAGATTACTGAGGATGGTAATACGTATCTCGAAGGTGAATTTCCCACGCATTTGGATGAATTCTACGAACACTATACCGACAGTTACAAACGTTGCCTCCTATTGGAATCAACTTTGCAATCATTGGAGTCTGCGACCGGTCACGCATACTTTCCTGTAATAATTGGACGTAGGCCCTGTTCGGCCTTGAGTGATGCGCCTTGTTTGCAAGGCAAAGAGAATGTTTCCCATACCACCAACAGTACACCCGTTGTTAGTTAAATTACATTATTTCGAATCGTTCATAATGCAAAATTGTTATTACTCGTCGATTGCCGACGACCGATTTGAAATTTTTTTTTACAAAAAAAAAAAAAAAAATGAGATAAAAAAAATAATGCAAATTTTTTTATAGATGCCATCGTTCGACGCCATTTATTCGGCCGTATCGACGACTACGTCGCGTTCGAGAAAAATGAATTCCGTTTATAGTACAAATTGTGACCTTGAGAAGGTAACGATACCAGGAATTGGTATCGCCATGAAATTACCTACAGGAGATATTAAAATTGATTACAAGGATGGATCCTCTTTAACGGTAAATAATTTTATAATAAATATAATAACACATTGTCAACTCTTTTTTATTTATTTATTTATTTATTTATTTTTAAATAATTCTTCTTAAATGTTATTATAGGTAATAACGCAAGGTTACGGTGGTGGTATTAAGTACGAAACAAGTAACGGCAAGGTCTTCAAATATAGTCAAAAGTGTCAACAAAATATGGAAGTACCTTATGTGGTAAAAGAAAAATTAATAGATGTCCCGATGATTATTAAACATCTTGTGCAACCTAAGCACAAAAATTTAAGATAATTTACAGTTTTTAAGAATATATATATATATACACACACACACACACACATATAAGAGGAGAGAGAGATAGAGAGATAGAGAGAGAGAGAGAGAGAGAGAGTGAGTAGATATATTTTTTGTATAGTAACTTTAAGTTAGCTGAAGATTTAAGGGGAAAAAAAAAGAAAAATAAAAAAAAGAGAACAAAAAAAAAGGATGCGGTGGAGAGATGTAAAGGGATGTCGCTATTTTTTTTTCTACATTTTTTTATTTTTTTTTTTTTTTTTTTTGTAATCTTATTAGAATTATATTTTAATTAAAGCGCTTAAGAAATTGTGTAGAATAAAATGCCTTTTATATGATTACGTAATAAAATTATATCAAATCGATCGATGTGTATGAATGAATATCGTTGTGAACACATCGTAAAGTTAAAGATTGCTTTTAAGTTCTAATGGTTAATCTTCTTTTTTTTTCTTTTTTCTTTCCGTTTGATAACTCCAACGACATCTCTTTTTCACTTCGTTTAAACGCACTCTCGGCGTTACTGAATATGTATATAATCTTTTTCTTTGAAACTTTCGCATTCTCTCGCAACTTATTGTATTATTATCATTATTCTTAGGAAATTCGCTGACATTGAGAAAAGAAAATATTTATGTGTAACATTTATATTTCTTTCTCTTCGATGCAATTCTTTTTATATATTTTTTTATTTCTTTATTAACGCTTTCTTACAAATCGATATAAAAATGGGATAAGCGTGAAATGAAGAAAAGGATTCTATATGGAGTAAAAAAAAAAAAAATAAAAAGAAAAAATAGAAAACATAAAATAAAAGAAATTCATCTATGATTCTTAAACAGTTTTAACGATCAATTGATATTATATTGTAGATATATATTTAATCATCGACAAAAATATTTTATAGATCAGTTGAACACTTGCATCTAATTATGTATAAAATATAATCATTGATGAATCATGTCTTATATATCAAAAATTCTCATTAATCATTGACGAATTTTTATACATAACACATACATATATATATGTATGTATATATATATATATATACATACACTTATTTTCATCGTTAATCGAACATTTCCGTTGATTCGTAAATGTTAATAATAAAAAAAAAAGAAAAAAGAAAATGAATATATAGATAGAAATAGCAATTAAACGAATTAACGATAGAAATTAAAATATTAAAACGTGTTCATTTAATCGACGATTTAACCTAAAATAAAAATATGATTTTTAATTGGGTTAAATGATGATGATGATGATGATGATGATGATAATAATAATATATTTCATAACTGTTAATAATTAATTTTAATAACTAATTCATTCAAATATCACCCAAAATTACCATTCGATTTAAAGCCAATTTCATCGATTGACGCTCGTGACGTCACGTGACGTAACGACGTCTCAGCGCCACGGTACGGACAAATTATGAACTACGGGACTAACGAGGAAACACTCCCCCATCTTACCCCCACCACTCCCATTTTATGAGGCTATTGCATTCGGTGTAGTATATATAAGCCTATAGTATAGTTTATATCTATCCCCCTAATGCGTAATAAGAATAAATAAATAAATAAATAAATAAAAATAAATAAATAATAATAATAAAATAGAACTTTTTCAGCGCGTTTCTTTTAAGAAATTATTTTACAATTCTATCATATCCAAACTATTATTTAGCTAACCGTATCGCGATTAAAAAAAATAATTTGGTTGAAATAAAATGTTTGGTATAAATTAAAATCGTGAAAAGAATATTTTAGAAACGCGCCGAAATATGCAGCCATTCGCCCGTTATTACTTGTTAGAGTAGAATTATATATATCTAATAGAATTAGATTATATATTCGATATAAATTACCGCAAGTAATACCGACCCAGGTCTCACCACGTGGAGGTTGCTGCATCTGGAGACCCAGTGAAAATTTACCATAAAAAAGATTAATGTCAAAGAAACAAGAGTGCTGAGCATAATTCTATAATCCGATAGCGAACCGACAAGTTTTAACGCAATCTTGATGTATCAAAAAAAAAAAAAAAAAAAAAATAGAAACAGAAAGAAAGAAAAATCAAAACCGAGATCTTCGAAGGAAAGATCAATCGTGGTTACTCTCAATGGCTCCGCTATTATAATTAATCCTTTTGAGGTCTTATTAAGTTTATACATGGATGTCATGATGATCTGAATTTATTTTCTTTGAACGAACATTAATACTTAATACTCAAGATTTTGAAGGGAAAAACAAAATTTATTAATAATTCTTTTAAACTTTAGATATATATAGATATATATAACACAATAACGCTTTAATATTAAGTAAAAATCTATATTTTATAGTATTAAGTAAAAATCTATATTTTATAGTATTAAGTAAAATTTATATTTTATAGTATTAAGTAAAATCTATATTTTATAGTTATCCTTTGTGCGGTGGTATCTTTCAAAGCGGTCTCCGGTACAAAGCCTTGGTTTTACGAGAACACTGGTCTTGAAAATAATTGATTTGGCTTCTTTGGATCTTGATTAATTCTGTTTGAACGTTACAGAACAATCAGTACTCTTTAAATCTTCACTGTGGCGCGATATACACGTAGCTTGCCATAATCTTTCGTATTGGGAACCGGTATGGAAAAACTCACATTCAGAATTACGCTCAGAAAAGAAGTAAACTCTTCTATCGTCTCATTCTTATTCTACATTTTATTCTTTAGGTATATTTATTCGTTTCTAGTACAATCGTTTAGAGCAATGTATCGGATACATTAGGTTAAACGATCTTAGATCCCGTCGAAAAACGAGCTATTTGTTTGAGACTGGTTTCTGTGCGTGACACGTCTCACTCCAAACGATAAATTCATTTATAACACTATTCTCATTTTCATTATTTTCTTCCACATCACTTTCACTTGTAATTTCTAATTGCATGAGTCTGCATCAATCGCATCACTCTAACACTACGTCATTATAAAAATCCCGTTAAACACTTTCCACATCAAAAGTTAGCATTCAAAATAGTCGAAACAAATGAAATAAATATATCGCTATATTTATAATTTCTAACTCGTTCGTGATTTACGATCGAAATACGAAGCAAGTATTTCGAAGCGTTCTTGTCGTATAAAAACGTTGAAATTATTTGTCGATATATTTAACGTTAAAAGACGTAATTTACCTCGTTAAATCCTCTCGTTATGATTGCGAGAGGAATTGTAATTAAATCGATGTAAAATAATCGAAGAAAAATATGCGACGTTCGCTCGAGGGAATTTGAAAGGAAACTAATTTGGCACGACCGCTGAAGTCAATTGAACGTTTCGTTTTTGTTCGACGTGTTGTATACACGAGACGCGATGACTGCCCTGTTCAAACTGTACGTTTATTCGAATATCGAATTAATATTAATTTCTATTCAATGCTTGTCACGAGTTACGTATCGATTGAATAAATAAATTGTCGTTCAAATATTCATTCGTTATACACTGTTTACATGGCGTATCGTTCAAATGATTATAAATTAATCGAAAGTATTAATTAATTAAGATCATAAAATATTCACCCGTCTGTACGCGATAGAAAACTAACCTGTCAACTAACGAAATCAATCGAGCGTTTCGTCAATAAGCAGCCGAAACAAAAACGAATGGGGGGAAATATAAATAACGAGTAAGACGAGGACAAAGGAAAAAGAGGACAAAATCGATGATAACAGGCTCATGGAATGAATACGGTATTCTTAGAAAATCTTTTTCTAAGAACGGATAGGCATGACAAAGATATTTGACATACTTTGAAAAACAAAACACGCGCAGGTTACTCGACTTTCAACGAAGTGCATTATTATTGTTATTATTTTTTATTTTTTACCTTTTGTAATCAATTATATAGAAATCTGATCGTAGTAAACTATTGATATTATTGTTATCATCATCAATTATTATCAATTTAATTATTAATTTTAATTGTGTAGCACGTGGAGTGGGAGCCTACCTTTCCTTTTGTAAAGTTTTAGTACATTGAGCGATTCAATTAATATCCATAATAAAGAGAAATAAAAACACACACAGAGAGAGAGAGAGACCGTATACTGTACACTGCACACTTCACTCACTTTATACATTTTATACGAAAATCGACAGTCGAAAAAAATTAAAAACCAGGAAAAAAAGCTTTGTTTTCGTGCAACCATTCGACGTAATTTTTTCTCTTTTCTTTCGTCAATGAAAACGGAACTCGAAAAATTGATAGTAAATAAATTTCTTCCTCGAAATCGGTGAATAATTTTACGCCACTGTGCTCGTTGATTGGCGCAAATCGTTGTTATAATATCAGGTATAATGAAATCCGTCGTGGCCGCCATATTGCTCGACCATATTTGATTTCGTAAGTATAACAAAAATTTTCTCACATTTACGATCAGATCTGCGTTATTAAAGAAATAAACAAATAACAAAACAAACGAAGGAAAATAAAAAGAAAAAAAAAAAAGAAAAAAGAAAAAGCATCGATCCAACTCGAATTCGCGTGGTTATCGTGTTACGTATTTCGTACTTGTGTATATTAATTTTGTTTATAAAATAAAATGATATATATATATATAATTAATTTTTACAATAAAAAATAGACGTACACAGGTGGTCGTCGTCTTCGTCGTCGTCGGACGTGGTCGGGCGTGTTCGTGGACGATCGTCTCGAACAAAAGACGAACTGTCAGAATAAAAGAATTATTCACTCGACGGGATAAATGAGATAACCTTACTTGTTAAGGGTCAATTAGAAAGGCGTGTGGGATGTCATTCACTAAAACAGACGGTTCACCATTTTATCGAGATCTCAATTAAAGTTCCGAGTTTGTAATCTTGGAAATAGGAACGGTCCTAACCTCCTTATATCGCTGTTAATATGGGTAAGCATTCGCAATATGTTATCCTTTAAATTTATATTTATGTATATATATATGTGTGTGTGTGTGTACGCGTATAAAATATATTATTTCTCGATAATTCGTTCGGTTCGAACGTTTTGATCGTACTGAAATCGATAAAGTTAAGAGCTCGGTTAAACGTACTCTTTTCTTCCTTTTTTTTTTTTCTTTCTTTCTAATCTTATCTATGAGTAAGGCTCGATAGATTGACTCATTGATGGGATCATCCAGTCATCCGTTTCGTAGTTCGACAGTATAGACATCGAATTAGGTTAATATTCTCTAGCGTCATGTCAGAAATCAGATTAAACGATACCTCGGAGTTTTTACCATTGCGTAGAAATTTTCTAAGCGACACAAGTTTGGGCAGATTTTCAGAGCGTAGTCTGCATGATACTTATTTAGAAAATAAATCTCGTCGTAAGTTTCTTTATCTCTTTAACCGTCATTTATAAGGGAAGAAAAAAAGGAAAAGAGTACGTTGGTTTCTAGTCGATGATAGAACGACGACATTATTGCTGATACTCCAGATTAAATGTCATTTGGTTTTAGGGAACGTGTGCAATGATTGTATGGCCAGAGTGCCTTATGCGACTCTAATAGCAACTATTATGTGTTGCTTGGGAGTTGGCATATTTTGCGGCACTATGTACAGAGGTGTTACGATATGTTCTCTTATGATGGATCAGGTATATATATATATATATATATATATATATATGTATATGTATATATGTATATGTTAATCGTCTTATTAACCTCTAAATATTTTAAATAGTACTGGCTTGTATTTGTTTATATTCATATTAATTTTTCTTAAAGGTATTTCATTTGAGACTTGGCTGGCCTGAAGCGTTACAATTGGTTCTTGCTATAATAGGAGCTAGCATGGCTGCTTTAGGCTTCATGATATTATGCGTTGGTTGTCTTGCGACAGGTGCAACCAGACATAAAGTATACAGAGCATGGCGATCTAGGGTAGGAGGTCGTATTTCTTGCGCCGTCGTGAGTAGATATTAAATAATTTGCCGTTAAGTTCTTTCGATTGACGTTGCGAGCCGATTAAATATAAGTAGATTAAATTTCTTTTCAGTTTATGACTATAACGTACGTATCGCAATTGATCTGGCTTGTTATATTCGCAATTTTAGTTGTAATAACATTGCTCTTCACTATATTTTGGGGATTGTGCAGTAATCCTCGCGTTCAGTCCCTCGATCAGTGCATCGATTTTACTCAATTCAGTAAGCGATTATACTTTTTCTTTTCTCCCTCTCCTTTTATTTTTTTAATTTCCTATATATATATATATAATTTCTAAAATACATTGATTCGTTATAGACAGTAAATAATGATCTTTTTCTTCCTCATAGGTTTTCTATTTCCGCAAAACACTAGAGTGGAAGACATGAAAGTTTGCGGATCTCAGGAGGTGAAACTCTTTTGTAAAGATTTCGTTCAAAATGCGGAAGTGATGTTTATATTAGCGACAGTGGCCGCCATACTGGCGATACTGAGCTTAACGCATTATCTGATGTGTTTGTCTGCCAATTACGCGCACATTCGCGATCACGAAAAATTCCAAGAATTGCAAGAACTCCAATATCTACAGGATCCCGGCGATCCAGATTCTCCTCAACCTGGAATGGGTACTTTGAGCTCGCATCATCACGCTAAAGACAGATTCTAGGATACAGCCCGCGAGATCTTCGCTATGAATCCATTATAACGTTGACTGCTTCCTATCATCGATGGAAGCTATAAAAGGTTTAAAACCGGATTGACAACTTCGCTCTATTATTAATCTATCGTTGTACCTATTTTACTCAGTATTCTACATATCGAACATTAGTCGCAGTAGTTTACTGATTCAGAGGATCTTGCGGGAACACTCTATGCCGTCCATTATCTGCGACTGTCTTGTAAGCATTTTTTTTTACATTCCTTAAGTTTCTTTTTTATTTATATATATATATATATATATATATATATATATATATATATCCTTTAATAGTATATTATCATTTATTTTTCATTTTTATTTTTCAATATTAATTAATTATCACGATAAGTAATCTATAAAAGATGCAATGAATAATGACTTCAGATATATATATATATATATATATATATATATATATATATATATATATATATATATATATATACACATATCTATGGTTGTTATGAAACTGGACAATATAATATTATTAAGATTGAAAGAGATATATGCACAAAATATGCATAAAAAATTAATAGACATATCCGTGAAATATATGTCATATTTTATTATATTATAAATTATTTTCCAAGTTATCATTTTATTTCGCTACCTACTCTTTTATTTTTTTTTTTTTTTTTTTTTTTTTATTCTTTACTTGTTATTATTTTTGTGTTCATTAAATTAGAATTATATATATATATATATATATATAAATTTTTTTTTTTTTTTTTTTTTTTTTTGTAAATTCGTACACATTACAATCATAAAAAGAAGTTGAGAAATAATGATTCCCAAAATAGTATATTTTATGAACAAATATATATCTACATATATGATAACAATCATCTATTAGCTTAATAGTCAATACAAAGCACAATTTAAATATTAATTTATCTTAAAGTAATAACTCGGGTGTGCGCGCGCGCATTGTGCGGAAGTGCCAAATTATTAATGGAAAAATTGAATTATTAAGAAAGAAACAGAAACAATAATAATAATAATAATAATAATAATAATAAATAACACTTGTTTATGTTTAAAAAAAGATAAAGAAAAAAAAAAGAGAAATGCTAAAATAATATACATATAAAACTAAGTCTGACTGATATTTCTTTGCTTACTCGATTTATTAATTAAATTTATACCTATTATATTCTATAATGGTTTAACTAACAGACTGATTGTATGTATTTCATTGTCAGTACAACATTAATTTTTATTATTACATACATTATCAATATGTAATCTAAAGAGAGCTCTGCACATCGATTTTTGATAGATTAAACTGTATCAGCCAACTTTGTTTCTTATACTTTATATATATACGGTTTAAAAGCACATGTATATTATGACCTATTACAAAAATAAATAAATAAATAAAGAAGAAAAGAAAGAAATTAAAAAAAGAAAAAAAAAGAAGAAGAATTAATTAAGTCGAACATAATGCATAAGAATTGTTGACAATTATATTCCTAAATAATCATTGATATAAACAAATTGATTATAGTTATTTTTTTTTTGTCTTATAATTTACAATCGTCATAATAACTAACATTTTGTTCGGGTTTAATTAGAATGGATGTACTCTTCATCAAATTGAAAATCCAATTCAAGATCGAGCACATTAATTTCTTGCAATGTCTTAATAAATGTATACCGTGAAAACATCATATATAATCATATTCCCAAATAATCATTGATATACACAAATTGATTATTGTTATTTTTTTTTTGTCTTATAATTTACAATCGTCATTATAACTAGCATTTTGTTCGAGTTTAATTAGAATGGTTTTACTCTTCGTCAAATTGAAAATCCAATTCAAGATCGAGCACATTGATTTCTTGCAATGTGTTAATAAATGTATACCATGAATACATCATATATTATCATATTCCCAAATAATCATTGATATACACAAATTGATTATTGTTATTTTTTTTTTTTTCTTATAATTTACAAGCGTCATTATATCTAACATTTTATTCGAGTTTAATTAGAATGGATGTACTCTTCATCAAATTGAAAATCCAATTCAAGATCGAGCACATTGATTTCTTGCAATGTGTTAATAAATGTATACTGCGAATACATCATATATTATCATATTCCCAAATAATCATTGATATACACAAATTGATTATTGTTATTTTTTTTTTTCTTATAATTTACAATCGTCATTATATCTAACATTTTATTCGAGTTTAATTAGAATGGATGTACTCTTCATCAAATTGAAAATCCAATTCAAGATCGAGCACATTGATTTCTTGCAATGTGTTAATAAATGTATACCATGAATACATCATATATTATCATATTCCCAAATAATCATTGATATACACAAATTGATTATTGTTATTTTTTTTTTTTCTTATAATTTACAATCGTCATTATAACTAGCATTTTATTCGGGTTTAATTAGAATGGTTTTACTCTTCATCAAATTGAAAATCTAATTCAAGATCGAGCACATTGATTTCTTGCAATGTGTTAATAAATGTATACCGTGAATACATCACATATTATCATATTCCCAAATAATCATTGATATACACAAATTGATTATTATTTTTTTTTTTTTTTTTTTTTTTTCTTATAATTTACAAGCGTCATTATAACTAGCATTTTATTCGGGTTTAATTAGAATGGTTTTACTCTTCATCAAATTTAAAATCCAATTCAAGATCGAGCACATTGATTTCTTGCAATGTGTTAATAAATGTATACCGTGAATACATCACATATTATCATATTCCCAAATAATCATTGATATACACAAATTGATTATTGTTATTTTTTTTTTTTTTTTTTTTTTTCTTATAATTTACAAGCGTCATTATAACTAGCATTTTGTTCGGGTTTAATTAGAATAGTTGTACTCTTCATCAAATTGAAAATCCAATTCAAGATCGAGCACATTGATTTCTTGCAATTTGTTTATAAATGTATACCATGAATACATCATATATAATCATATTCCCAAATAATCATTGATATAAACAAATTGATTATTGTTATTTTTTTTTTTTTCTTATAATTTACAATCGTCATTATAACTAGCATTTTATTCGGGTTTAATTAGAATGGTTTTACTCTTCATCAAATTGAAAATCCAATTCAAGATCGAGCACATTGATTTCTTTCAATGTGTTAATAAATGTATACCGCGAATACATCATATATTATCATATTCCCAAATAATCATTGATGTACACAAATTGATTATTGTTATTTTTTTTTTTTTTTTCTTATAATTTACAATCGTCATCATATCTAACATTTTATTCGGGTTTAATTAGAATGGTTTTACTCTTCATCAAATTGAAAATCCAATTCAAGATCGAGCACATTGATTTCTTGCAATGTGTTAATAAATGTATACCGTGAATACATCACATATTATCATATTCCCAAATAATCATTGATATACACAGATTGATTATTGTTATTTTTTTTTTTTTTTTTTTTTTTTTCTTATAATTTACAAGCGTCATTATAACTAGCATTTTGTTCGGGTTTAATTAGAATGGTTTTACTCTTCATCAAATTGAAAATCCAATTCAAGATCGAGCACATTGATTTCTTGCAATGTGTTAATAAATGTATACCATGAATACATCATATATAATCATATTCCCAAATAATCATTGATATAAACAAATTGATTATTGTTATTTTTTTTTTTCTTATAATTTACAATCGTCATTATATCTAACATTTTATTCGAGTTTAATTAGAATGGATGTACTCTTCATCAAATTGAAAATCCAATTCAAGATCGAGCACATTGATTTCTTGCAATGTGTTAATAAATGTATACCATGAATACATCATATATAATCATATTCCCAAATAATCATTGATATAAACAAATTGATTATTATTATTTTTTTTTTTTCTTATAATTTACAATCGTCATTATATCTAACATTTTGTTCGGGTTTAATTAGAATGGATGTACTCTTCATCAAATTGAAAATCCAATTCAAGATCGAGCACATTGATTTCTTGCAATTTGTTAATAAATGTATACCGTGAATACATCATATATTATCATATTCCCAAATAATCATTGATATACACAAATTGATTATTATTTTTTTTTTTTTTTTTTTTTTTTTCTTATAATTTTAAATTAAGAAAAGAAAAAAAAATAAGAAGAATTAATTAAGTCGAACATAATGCATAAGAATTGTTGACAATTATATTCCTAAATAATCATTGATATAAACAAATTGATTATAGTTATTTTTTTTTTTGTCTTATAATTTACAATCGTCATTATCACTTTCATTTTGTTCGGGTTTAATTAGATAGGATGTACTCTTCATCAAATTGAAAATCTAATTCAAGATCAAGCGCATTGATTTCTTGCAGTGTGTTAATAAATGTATACCGTGAAAACATCATATATAATTTTCTAAACCAAACATATTGAGATTTGTGTGCTTTCATGGCTTTCTATAAAGTAAGAAAAATATATCTTTTATTTTCAAAGAATGAAAACGAAGAAAGTAGGAAAGAAATAGAGATAAAAAAAGGAAAAGTTTTCATATCCGCTCGTTAGAAAAATTTTGTTAATGTAGTATTCGAACTTACTTTTATATTTTTTCTTTCTCCATACGTAAGTAAATACCAATACGGTGAGAAGAGTAAACTGATAGGTAAATCTAACAGCTGTATATATTTTCTAGTAATGTTCACGGATTCCAACACGTATAACTTGCAATCTGCAATTCATATCAACCGGTTGTTATGTAATTCGTTTGAAGTTAAAAAAAAAAAAATTAGCTATATAGTTGAATATCAACGATACTAACAGGATGGCACTTTTTTCTCAATACATAAAGCAGCAATTGCAAAATAGAGAGAGATATGATTTTTATGTTTGCTTACGCCATATTTGTCAAAGGTAATAACAGCATTAATCTTATAGCTCTCTATATAATGTAATATAGTTTCAGCTAATACATCGATTGGCCATTTTACTGATTGACTATCCGGTAATACGCTGCTCCTGTACATTAATTTATTCAATTTGATGATAAATGTTGATCAAATTTATATCGAATGCGTAGATAGTTACTGTTTACTTACATTATTATCGTTACATTCTCCTCCGGTATACCGAGCAATTTCGTACAGTTCCATAATTCTTTTTTCCTCCGTTTATCTCCACCTATAATAAGACTTATGAATATCAATAGATACAGTATTTACACACTCAACTTATAACGATTTCTATTAACATTTCAATTAGATCGTCTTATATATATATATATGTATGAATATATACCAGAGGAAAAGCACAGTAGATATATATTGCTGATCTTTGATCGAGTGATCCAATATATCGTAGGTCCGAAAAACATAACTTCGTCATCCGGATGAGCAGTAACTAATAATACTCTACGGGGTGGACCAGGAAGTTGCCACGCACTATGATTAACTCTTTTCAAGAATACATAAAAAAATATACAAACGCAAACGTATGCCAGAAAAGCTATTAACAACTGCCAAATAATTTCTTTGACATAATAACACCACCAGCAAACTAAATCGTTAATTTGATTATTGAAGTACTTTTTTATTAAATCAATGTTTAACAAATCTAACATCCGCATATTTATGTTTGATAATTTTGAAATGAACATATATGCATATATATATATATATATATATATATGTATATATATATATATGTATATATACGTATGTATGTATAAATATAAATATTAACTTCTAATACAGAAAAATTAATATACGAATAATACGAATAACTTATACGAATAATTTGGTTGAGATAACGAAGTTATTGTTATTGGTAATTCTTATAACTAACTTTGACTTTTATACAGATAACGTCTTATAATTATTTTACGATAATTAACAATAGATATCTTTTTTTCCTGTATGCACATCGCGAAAGATAAATTTATATTCTGTTTACTACTATTATTATTACTACTACAACGTTATCGTAAAGTAATATTTGATAAATTATATAATCTCAATGATATTGAAGATTTTAAATTTATAATATATATATATATATATATATATATATATATATATATATATATATCAATCGATATAACACTCCTTGATTGTTTCACAAATTTTTAATAATAAGTAATAATTAAGTGCGTGAACGTTGTGTAATATTTTTGCGAACGAGGTAGGGGTTTGAAATATTTTTTTCTATAACAAAGATACCACCATCTTAAACATTAACTTTAATTTTGTCTTTCGTTCGATCGATAAAAGCTACATATAGACGTCTTTATTGTGTTGCAAAGGAGCCAATCGGAAGATTACAGATGGTGCTATAGTATCAAGAAACGACCAATCAAAAGGTCGTAGGAGATGACGTATTACCAGGGCGTTTTATTGCTTTATCGCGAGATTTTAACGTCGAAGTAAGTTTTTCGTTATGCGTTTGTCTTTTAAGAAACATCAATAACAATTATTAGAAGTTAAATCGCGTATAAAAATATGTTATCATTATTAATGCGTTTATTTGATCATCATGTACATATATATATATATATATATATTTCGCAGAATGGATTAACGTCACTCTTTACGTATATCCTTCGAAGGGATTTAATGGGAAAAGTTATGTAAATATAACGTAGAAAAGTTTATTCGACAAATATACTAATTGGCCACGATGTTTAATAAAGATGGAAAGATCGATCTTTATCGTGATACTCCTGTAAGATATTTAGGTAATATCAATGAATACTTTCCTCATTCTCATTTCAATATTTGAAAACCTATCGTTTCAAATTTATCTTTAACGCGTTAACAATTTCGACGATCACGGAATGATTCGGTCTAACGAGTAAAATCGATATTATCAATTTCATGCAATAGGATTTTTTTTTACAATATTATTCGTTATATATTCGATTTCATTACATTAGGTTATGCCAATGAAGTCGGAGAGGCTTTCAGACACATGATTCCAAGATCTGCGGTATGGTTAACTTATTTTATATCTTCCGGTTATGTCTTAGCCGATACTATAGATAAAGGTTATCAAGCGTATCAGGTAAAACGACTATCTCATATCGACGATTGAAATACACATATATGTATGCGCATGTACGTATTAGAAATGATGTTTTGTATTTACAGAACGATAGGACCTCTCAAAGGATGAAGCACGTTACGTTATCCACTGCTGATACATTATTGTGGCAGTCGTTTGCGTCCGTTGTAATACCAGGTTTTACCATTAATAGAGTTTGTATGACGGTACAGTACGCTCAGAAAAAAGCGACGAGCTTAATTTTAAGGAATCCTTGGTTACCGACTATCGTCGGTTTATTATCTATACCGCTTATAATCCATCCCATAGATTACGTCGTAGAGGAAACCATGAATGCTACTTATAGAAAATGGATCGACCATTATCCCAAACGGACAGACGTCAGAGACGGCGATAACAAATAACAAATGAAAAGTAAAGAAGGAAAATGGAGACGAGAAGGGAGAAGCAGTGATTGGATATAAGTGCACTTTATAACGTTCCCGTACAATAATTGATCGGCTTCCTGTCGCCTTTTATGCATTTCACCGTGGGAGATCGTTAATACGGCTTAAGATATAAGTACGATTAAAGTGAAAATATACTTGTAAATTGGCTGTAACATAGGAATCCGTGAGGTTTAATTCAAGTGTGTGTTTGTGTGTGTGTGTGTGTGTATATACATACGTATATATATATATTTAATATTTTATTTATATGCCGTTATCGGAGTTTTCCAAGTTCTCGACGCGTACAAATGAAGTGTCATTGACGTTCCGCCGTGTTTTAAGAATACATTCTTCTTCGTTATTCGTTTCTGTTTTGTTACGAGATTCTCTTTTTCTTTTTTTTTCTTCTTTTTTTTTTTTTTTTTTTTTTTTTAATTTCTTTCATTCTTTTTTTTTTTCTCTCTCTCTTTCTCTCACCCTTTCTCTCACTCTTTCTCTCACCCTTTCTCTCACCCTTTCTCTCACTCTCCCTCTATTTTACCTTTGTGTTCGACCCCGTTCAGTTCTGTTCTGTTCTGTTCAATTCAATTCATTTCAGTTCAGTTCAGTTCAGTGAATCGTTCGGTAATTGTGACGTTAATGAGACGGACGTTTATTATAAATAGCATTTTAGATTCCGCATAATATTCTCTTGTGCAGAATTTCTCTTTGTTCTCCGTTTTATTTTTATTTTATTTTTCACCTGTTTCGCAAACGAGCATTTCAAATTAATTGTCTGGTGCAACTGACCGACAAGATTGATTGACCGATCGACGAGGGAGAGATTCAGTTTTGTACAAACATATATATTATTTGGATTTATATTTCATTTTCTCTCAGTACGCGGAAACGTTATTCATTCGTCGTTTTGATATTCCGTTTTTAACGAATACGACGTGGACAAACAAATTGCTTGTCATACCATACTGTGACAAATATATATAAATATATATGTGTACGTAAGAGTGAGTGCGTGCGTGTGTGTGTGTATCGACATATGTATTTTATTTATTTCTTTTTATCCGTTTTTGTTACATTTTCCATTCAGCTCGCGAATAATTTTTTTTCTCTCGCTTTCCATCAACGTTACAATCAACGTGTCAATCAAGAAGAAAAAGCAATCAAATTTCTTTTGAAATATTGACGGTAGGTGGATTCTCTGTATGAAAACTCGAGCGAATGATTTTAT
>OU427009.1:4405314-4427814 GCA_911387935.1 Dolichovespula saxonica
GGTTGATTTCAAACGTGATGCATATCGCTCTTGCTCGCTTTTATCGATCGATCTAAATAACGACAGATATTGAGACGTAACGATATAGAGATAGAGATAGAGATAGAAAGAGAGTGAGAGAGAGAGAGATATATAGAGAGGGGAAAAAAGAATAAAAGTGGCGCGATAAACGCCGATGAGCGTGGCGCGAAAAAGCGGCCAGCACGCGTGCACCCATCCGTCAGTTCGTATATCCGTCATCATCGTTCGAATCCATGAATCGCGTGCGGTTCTCTTCCATGATATAAAATATGAGAGAAGATGAAAGAACAGAGAACAATCCGAGAAAGAGAGAGAGAGAGAGAGAGAGAGAGAGAAATAGTGAATAAAATCGCTGAGGTTTCGTGCACTGTCCGTCATCTCTCTCTCTCTCTCTCTCTCTTTCTTGCTCGCTCGCTCGTCGAGATAACAAAGTTCGAACGTACCTGTAGGATTCTTTTTTTTTTTTCGTCTTCTTTTTTTTTCTTCTTCTTTTATTCTTCTTTTCTTTTTCTCTCTCTTTTTTTTTTCTTTTCCTTCACACCCCCTTCCTCGAAAATCCCGTGGAATAATTTCTCGCGAGCGAATGAAAACACACACATATATATATGTGTATGTATGTATGTATGTATTATATAAAATATATATAATATAAATATATAATATATATTTATATAAATATATATATATAATTATATAAAATATATAATGTATAATATATATATAAATATATAATATATAATATATAAATATAAATATAAATATGTATTATATAATATATATATATATATATATATATATATCTATAAAAATAAAATATAAATATATATTTATATAAATATAAATAAAAGAAACGGGAAAATTGGAGTCGATGAAAAAGAAAGTAATAGAGAGAGAGAGACAACAGCGACAACAACAACAACAACAACAACAACAACGGAAGAAGAAAAGAGAAAAGAAAAGAAAAGTAAAGAAAAATGAGGTAGAAAAAAGAAATGCAGAAAAAAAGGATCTCAGAGAGGAAAGTAAGAAAACGACGTAACGCGAATTCGGCGTATTCTTTCCCTTCTCTTTTTATCTCCTTTCTATCCCCCCTCCCTCTCCCTCCTTCTCTCTCTCACTCTCTCTCTCTCTCTCTCTCTCTCTCCCCTTTCCTTCAAAGAGAGAGATAAGGATAGATAGATAGATAGAGAGAGACAGAGAGAGACAGAGAGAGAGAGAGAGAGAGAGAGAGAGAGAGAGAGAGACAGAGAGAAAGGAGAGTGTGTGCGTGTGTGTGTGTGTGTGTGTGTGTGTGTGTGAGAGGGACAGAGATAGAGAGAGAAAGAATCACACGAGACGGACGCTTCCGTCGCGGCGGCGTCGCCGTCGCTTACGCTTTTAGAGTAAAGCGTAGTGTGTGTATATATAGTTTCTGGTAGGTATATAAACGGCGTTGTGCGGTGTGTTGTAGGGGTTTACTGCCATTCCACGGCCATGCCTGGCGGCGCTGGTTGAACGTTGACGCCCCTTACCGTTTGAACCGACCAATGGTATTGGACTGGTCATCGGTACGGCGCTCGTCTCGGGAGCTACGTGGGCGTGTCCAACTAGGTCTCCCAGCGTGGAGGGTTAGCGTATAGGAGTGGGTCGAACGTTGCGGTGGTAGGGATTGGTTACTGCGATAAAGTGGGATAGATAGATACGGATACAAAGAGAGAGAGAGAGAGAGATATACAGAGCGAGTGAGGCAAGTGGAGGTAAGGTTAGGTGGGGAGGGGTGTAGTGGGACGGGACGGGACGGAACGGACGGATACCGGAGCGAGAGAGATAGAGAGAGACGGAACGACAGTGAGTTAATGTGTAAGAGAGAGATAGAGATAGGACGAACGAGCGAACGAACGAGCGAGCGAGCGAGCGAGCGAGAGAGCAGGAGTGGGGATAAGAGCGTTCGGGTGGGGATGAACACCCCCCACCAAACGACGACGGCGGCTGCGGCGCAAACGGCGGCGCAAACGGCGGCGCAGGTGCTGCGCCGTGCCAGTTTGCTGGCGAACTCGAGCGAAGTTGCGAGCGTGCTCGGGCTAGACGACTCCGTCTAGACGCGACGCGACGCGCTCCGAAACACCTTCGGGTTTTTACATATTTAATAATAGTATCGATATTACTATTACCAATACCAGTACTTATTTTATCAGTAGACTGGCGAATAGATACCGAATAACACTGTCGAATATTACGCCGTAGAATATTAACAGTACGGAGAAGAGAATTCGTCGTTGTCATAAAATAACAATAATAATAATAATAATTATTATTATTATTAATTGTTAATTATTAATTATTATTGTCATTATTATCGTCGTCGTCCTCCTCGTCGTTATCGTCATTATTATTATTATTATTATTATTATATTGTATTTTTGTCATTATTTTCATTGTTATTATTATTAATTATTATTAGATATTATTATTAATTATTAACTTTTTATTAATTATTGGTATTGATAATAGTAAAAACGTGCCGGGGCCGGGTTCGTCGACGATAAAACGCGTACGGCGCGGGAAGGTATTGATAGGGTTGAAGGGGAAAGTATTATACTTTCGACGTTGTATTGGTTATATATATGTATGTATATATTGAAGTGAGTGTATAAACGATTATCATTATTATTTTTTTTTTTATATTGAAAATAGAAGAAGAAGAAGAAGAAGACGACGAAGAAGAAGAAGAAGAAGAAGGAAAGATTGTAAAAACACGCGAACGTTTATTGCTGATCGACGTTTAAGGGCTTTACGATATATATACATATATTAAATATATATATATATATCGGACGAAGGGTGGATTGATAATTGACAATATTATAATTCGTACGTGTTTGTCGTTTGAACATCGATCGATTAGAAAAACGGGTTTTGTTCGGTGTGTGACATGATCGGCTTTATTGTTTATTATTGTATTATGGTCGTGGTTTGGCCTGGACTCGAATTTATCGTCGCAATGATCCACGATAAATCGTCGGTATCGTCGTTCTTGTCTCGGACAAGATCATAGTGCCGAGCGTTGTTATGCCTCGTCGTTTGGTGAATCGTCAACCTGAGATAACAGAAGAAGCAGAGGAAGCAGAGGAAGAAGAAGAAGAAGAGGAAAAAGAAGAAGAGGAAGAGATAAAGAATATAAAGAATATAAGGTGGTGGCGGTGGAGGTAGATAAAGAAGAAGAGATTGAATTGGAAAAAGGAGAGAGGAAGTGAATAGGACCTGATCGTCGGAGGTTTGCGTGATAATTGCAAAGGTCAAAGGTCGTTCGTGCGTGATAAATAATATCGATCGGATCACTGGTCCATAGAATATCCCGAACTTACGATGGTAGCGAGGATCGTCGAATAAACGTTTAACTTTCGTGTTGATAATATAGAAGTGAGAAAAAGAGAGAGACAGAAGTATTGGAAGAAGAAGAAGAAGAAGACAGGGAGAGAGAGAGAGAGAGAGAGAGAGAGAGAGTAAGAAAAGAAAGAAGAAAAAAAGGAAGAAGTCACGGCCGCGGGGGTGGCCAATAGCGCGAGGAGAGTGCGATTTAACGCTCGTTGGGATTTTACCGGATTAAAAGTGGGTGCACTGGGGCCCTCGGGACCGTTCGGCCGGTACGGGCCCGTAGAAGGTGGGCCTGTTGGTGCTGGTGCTGGTGCTGGTGGAGGAGGAGGTGGTGGAGGTGGTGTTATCGGTGGTGGTGGTGGTGGTGGTGTTGGTGGTGTTGTTGGTACCGGTGGTGGTATCGGTGGTGGTGCAGTTGTTATCGGTGGTGGAGGTGTTGGAGTTGGTGGTGGTGGTGTTGGTGGTGGGCCCGTCGAGGGAGCGGTGGCAGGGGTGGCCGCTGTCGCGGCTGGGGAGGTGGAGGGCTACGGGAGCGCCGGTGGCGGTGGTGGCGGTGGGCTGGGAGGGGGACCCGGGGGGGTTGGTACCCCCCGGATAAGGCTCGGCGGCTCTTGCTGCGCGCGCCTTTCCGTTACCCAGGCTTGTAGCATAGGTAAGATTATTAACGAAACAGGATTCAATTGTAATATTGCTCGTTACCACCCTAATTCACTCACCCAACCACCCCACTCACCCAACCACCCCACTCATCCGACAATTCGGCTCCTATCTGCCAGCTTCACTTCCTAGATAGCTAGTTTGCTAGCAACCTTGCTAGCATCCACTCAACCAACCCCTTGTTACCTACTTGGTTTCTTTACGTTACATCTACTTCGTCGAATTATCGTAAAGAAATATATTCTTATACGAATATCTTCGGATTTTCACTATTTATATAAAAGCTACCAGTGTTTATTATAACGAACGTTTTGGATTTTATATCGTTTTTACCTTTAGTCTACGAGTTCGATACGCGTGTGCGTGTGTGCGTGTGTGTGAGAGATAAAGAGAAATTAAACGAGACGACGCTTTTTATTGTCGTTTCTTTTCGTTTTCTTTTTCGTATTCTTTTCTTTTTTCTATTTTTAAATCGGAAATACGAACGCGATTGATAAGTGCCAACGGTGCGATACAATCAAGTTTCTTTCCTTTACCTTCCTTCCTTCCTTCCTTCCTTCCTTCCTTCCTTCCTTACTTCCTTACTTCCTTTTCCTTCTTTTCATTCCTTTTCCTTATTTCCTTACTTTCTTATCTTTATTTTCCCTTTTATTTATTTATTTATTTTTTTCTTCCTTTTCTCACTCGGGAATTCCGGTTGGCACCGAAACGCGACGTGAATGTTAACGCTGACGGGACACCTGCTTCCACGTTTTTATTTTTTGTTCTTCTGCTTTTATTTTTTTATTTTTCTTCTTCTTTTTTTTTTATTTTATTCAGAAATTCGGACGCAACCGAAACTCTACGCGATTGCAATCCCGACGCAATCCCTATATTCGTTCTTTTTCTTTTTTTTTTCGTTTTTACATCGACAAAATTCAGACGCGACCGAAACGTGCAACGCGAACGCAACGCGGACGCAACGTGGACGCAACTTTCGTTCTCGTTTTTATTTCTTTTTCTTTTTTTCTTTTCATTTCAAAGTTTCAAACGCGACCGAAATCCAATGCTGTCGCAACGCGGACGCAACTTTCGTTCTCGTTTTTATTTCTTTTTCTTTTTTTTTCATTCAAAAGTTTCAGACGCAATCGAAATGCATCGCGAACGCATCGCGGACGCACCTTCCGTTCTCGCTTACAATTTTTTTTTTAATTCCAAAATTTCAGACGCAACCGAAATGCATCGCGAACGCAACGCGGACGCATCGCGAACGCATCGCGGACGCATCGCGAACGCACCTTCCGTTCTCGATTACAATTTATTTTTATTCAAAAATTTCAGACGCAACCGAAATGCATCGCGAACGCATCGCGGACGCAACTTCCGTTCTCGTTTTTAATTTCTTTTTTATTCAAAAATTTCAGACGCAACCGAAATGCATCGCGAACGCATCGCGGACGCATCGCGAACGCAACTTCCGTTTTCGTTTTTAATTTGTTTTTCATTCAAAAATTTCAGACACAACCGAAATGCATCGCGAACGCATCGCGGACGAAACTTCCGTTCTCGTTTACAATTTTTTTTTTAATTCCAAAATTTCAGACGCAACCGAAATCCATCGCGAACGCAACGCGGACGCATCGCGAACGCATCGCGGACGCATCGCGAACGCACCTTCCGTTCTCGTTTACAATTTTTTTTTTAATTCCAAAATTTCAGACGCAACCGAAATCCATCGCGAACGCATCGCGGACGCACCTTCCGTTCTCGTCTTTAATTTCTTTTTTATTCAAAAATTTCAGACGCAACCGAAATCCATCGCGAACGCAACGCGGACGCATCGCGAACGCATCGCGGACGCATCGCGAACGCACCTTCCGTTCTCGTTTACAATTTTTTTTTTAATTCCAAAATTTCAGACGCAACCGAAATCCATCGCGAACGCATCGCGGACGCACCTTCCGTTCTCGTCTTTAATTTCTTTTTTATTCAAAAATTTCAGACGCAACCGAAATGCATCGCGAACGCATCGCGGACGCATCGCGGACGCATCGCGGACGCATCGCGAACGCACCTTCCATTTTCGTTTTTAATTTGTTTTTCATTCAAAAATTTCAGACGCAACCGAAATGCATCGCGAACGTATCGCGGACGCAACTTCCGTTCTCGTTTTTAATTTCTTTTTTATTCAAAAATTTCAGACGCAACCGAAATGCATCGCGAACGCATCGCGGACGCATCGCGGACGCATCGCGAACGCACCTTCCATTTTCGTTTTTTATTTGTTTTTCATTCAAAAATTTCAGACGCAACCGAAATGCATCGCGAACGCGTCGCGGACGCAACTTCCGTTCTCGTTTTTAATTTCTTTTTTATTCAAAAATTTCAGACGCAACCGAAATGCATCGCGAACGCATCGCGGACGCACCTTCCATTATCGTTTTTAATTCGTTTTTCATTCAAAAATTTCAGACGCAACCGAAATGCATCGCGAACGCATCGCGGACGCACCTTCCATTATCGTTTTTAATTCGTTTTTCATTCAAAAATTTCAGACGCAACCGAAATACATCGCGAACGCAACTTCCGTTCTCGTTTTTAATTTCTTTTTTATTCAAAAATTTCAGACGCAACCGAAATGCATCGCGAACGCATCGCGGACGCATCGCGGACGCATCGCGAACGCACCTTCCATTTTCGTTTTTAATTTGTTTTTCATTCAAAAATTTCAGACGCAATCGAAATCCATCGCGAACGCAACGCTGACGCAACTTCCGTTTTTAATTTTTCTTCTCATTCCAAAATTTATGAAGTAATTTATTTTCCGATTTAAACCATCTGACGCAACTTCGTTTTATCATTATCATTATTATTATCATCATCATCTATCTATCTATCTATTTATTTATTTATTTATATCCGATTACATTAAATCACGGACTGCTCGATCGAGATAGAAATTCATTAAGTTGTAATTATAACTTCATTATCAATTTAAATATCGTGTTATTTTCATGACGATTAATTCGATGAAATTTTAATAATTTATTTATAATAATTTATGCGAAAATGGAACGAATCCGATTTATTTCGAATGTTTTTCCACCAACGAATACGAATACAGGCGCGATCCGAAAACCACTTATTCTTTTTTTTTCCCCCGTTCGTATTTTTTCTTTTCATTATTATCATTATCATCATCATCATCATCATCATCATCATCATTGTTATTATTATCATCACTATTATTGTACGGCGAACGCTAATCAAAGCCCGTGCGTATGCAAATCGGACGTCCTGCAGTTTCAAACTTTTTCTTCTTCTTACTTTTTCGTTTCTTTCTCTCTCTTCTTGTTTTCTTTTTTTTTTTAGATATATTTATTACTTCTCTTTCCCTTTCCGTTTTTTTCTTTTTTTTTTTTCGATATTTTTCTTTTTCTCCTTTTTCGTTTTCAACGACGAACGTCATTATTTACGATTTCTTTCTTATACCTATTTTATTTCATTGCCATTTTATTTCTACTTTTACTTTTACTTTTACTTTTATTTTATTTTATTTTTCGTTTTCTTTTTCTTTTTCTTTTTCCCTCGCGTCGAATAAATTAGACCCATATCGTTTGTATATATATATATATATATATATATATATATATACATACAGGGTGTCTCGGTTAAAAGGAGGCCGCCTATATATTTGTTTCTTTGTTTATTAATTCAACGAAAACAAACGCAAAAGCAACGTTCTTTCGTTCCCTTTGATTTCTTTCGTTTCGTTTCGTTTCGTTTATTTCTTTCCTTTCGTTCACCGATCGATCGAAACGCAAAACGACGGAACGTAAATTAATAAGAAAAAAAGAAAAAAAAGAAAAAAAAGAAAAAAAATAAGAAGAAAGAAATCAGAACTAGCACGTCACTCGTAGATATCTCTCTCGACGACGACGGATAAAAGCTGAAAGAACGGTCTCGTTCGTGTTTGGAAATTTTGCCAATTTCTTTTTTTTCTTTCCATTTCTTTCATTTAAAGGAAAATAAAAGAAATGCTAAGAAGCAAAACCTGAAAAGCGACAACAACCCCGCGCCCACCTCTCCCGCCCCCTTTCACGATTTAAATATTTTACAATAATGAACCATCGGACGAGGACCGAACCGATCACTTTCTCCTTCGTTCGATGATTATTTTTATCTCTCTCTCTCTCTCTCTGTCTCTAAAAAGAAAGACACAACAAAAAATGAAAAAAGAGAAACGAGTAGAAGAGGAAGAGAAAGAAAGAGAAATAATATAGAATGAAATAAGGTTGAAAAATTAAAAAAAAAAAGTAACGAATAAACGCGCGACCAAGACGCAATCCAGAACATAATCCTTAATCCTCTTTTTTCTTTTCTTTCTTTTTATTCTTTTTCTTCTTTTTTTTCTTCTTTTCTTTAATCTCACGACGAAAATAATTTTCCCAATCGCGGAACAAGTTTGCCGTCGGCCGAAAACCAAAGGCGCGCGAACTCGAACGAAAAACCGTCTCTGCTCGGTTGTAACTCGCGTCCTTGAATAATTTTTCATTGAAAACTATAAAAACGATAAAAACGTATATATATATATATATATATATATATATATATATATATGTATATGTATATGTATATATATATATATATATTTGTATATATCATTTATATATTATATATATATATATATATATATATATATATATATCTATGTATGTCATTTATATATAAAAACATATTATATAATTATATATAGAATAATATATAGAAATGATATATTATATATATACATCATTTCTAATACATATATAAATTATATATATATATATATAAAATATATAAATGATTTATAAGAATTACATATATATATATATATATATATATATATATATATATATATAAAATATGTAATATATAATGAGTCGGTACGATAAGTTTTAAACGTAGAAGATTTAAATTTTAATATACATTTTTTAAATTATTATTATTATTATTATTATTATAATTATTATAATTATTATTATTAAAATATTATCGGCATGAATTTACCGGACGATCCTATATTTATATATATTAATTGAAAAATTCTTGAATCGTATCTAATCGGATTGAATTTAAATGAACGATTTTAGAAAGACTGCTTACCGAAGAGAGAGAGAGAGAGAGAGAAATACACAAACATAAAAGACGTTTGATTAATACCAAAGCGTAGCAAATTATTATTATTATTAATTTTTTTCTTAATTCCGTTCGATCAACGAAATATTCTGTAACGAAATTTCAAATATTCTAATCGACGAAGATTTCGAGGAACGTTTTACGGATCTTCTAATTTACGACGGAACAACTAAATGATTAAAATTAATTCGTACGATTTTAATGATTATATTACGATAATCAGGATTCGCCGTTTGTCGAATAAACGATAAATAAATAAACGACAAACGAATGGGTGGTGGTGGTGGTGGTGACGAGTAGAGGGGGTGAGAGGGGGTTATAATATAAATATTTAAACGTAATATAAACATTCGCAGTACTTATCGTTTTTAATTAATTTTTTCTTTTTTGGTATTGTTTTGTTTGGTTTAATTCATTCATTCATTCGTTTATTCTTTTGCTTAATTTTTCTCTCGGTCCTTTTATTTTTTTCCCTTTTCGAGAGGGTGCGAGGATGATAACCGAAAATAAAAAAAAAAAAATAAAAAGATAAGAAAAGAAAAGAAAAGAAATGGCGATCGTCGACGACCCGTGGAGAAAATCAGATTAACGAATCCGTTTTATGGCAGGAAGCGAGTCCCGACGCGTGTCGGACTAATCCTAATCCTAATCTGGTTTAGATCATACCAATTCTCTCCCTTTTCTGTCGGATATTTCTCTCTCTCTCTCTCTCTCTCTCTTTCGTCATGTATACATTTTTCTTCTCTTTCTTTTTATTCTTCTCTCATTTCTTTCCTTCTCTACTTTCGTCTTTTTATTTATATTTTTCTTTTTTTCCTTTTCTTTTTATCTTTCTTTCTCTCTTTAACTCTCTCCTACCACAGATTTTCGATTCATTTTATTCGATTGACTTTGCTTTTTTTTTCTTTTTTTATTAATTTTTTTTTTTTTCATATTTATTATTAATAATTGAACTTGTTAATATTTACTCGCGTTGCGTTGTCCAACCCATCGCGACGTCGTCCATAACTTTTGTTCGGCCTGAAAATATCGATTTCCAATGAGAACATCAAAATACAGAAGTAAAAAGATAAATAAATAAATAAATAAATAAATGAATGAATAAATGAATAAATATCTTTAGTTATTGTATTTTGTCGATCGATATATATATATATATATATATATACATAAAAAAGAAAACAATTTGCAAATCAATAATAATAAACATAATGAAAAAAAAATGGAAAAAGAAGATCAATGGGAAATTGACGAATATAAATGAATAAATAAATAAATAAATAAATAAATATATATCATTAGTTATTGTATTTTGTCGATCGATATATATATATATATATAAACCAAAAATTTGTAAATCAATTAAAAAAAAAAAAAAGAAAAAGAAAGGAAGAAAGAAAAATAAATGAATATAAAAAGAAAATCAACGGGAATTAACGAAAATAAATAAAAAAAATAAATAAATGAATGAATTAATGAATGAATTAATTAAATAAATAAATAAATTGTATGGATAAAAGAAAGAAAAAGTAAGAAGGAAGAGCGCACGCGAAAGAGAGAGAGAGAGAGAGAAAGAGAGAGAGAGAGAGAGAGAAAATTAATAATAATAATATTAATAATAATAATAATAATAATAATGACGATGACGACGATGATGGTGACGACGATAGAACGAAAAAAAAAAAGAAAAGAAAAAAGAAAGAAAGAGAAATAAACAAACAAAACGAAAACGTCGAAACGAAAAAAAGGAGAAAGAGAGGGGGTGGTGTTCGAAATAAATAAATAAATAAAAAAGAAAGAAAGGAAGAAAGGAAGAAAGAAAGGAAGAAAGAAAGAAAGAAATAGAAAAAGAATCATCATCTTCCTATTCTTCTACGGGTGTAACGAACGCTTCGAAATATAGACCGTAATCTTGAGTGTGTCCTTGGGGCCTCTATCACGTCATTCTCTCAACGCCCTCGTCGAGACCCTCTCACGAGGGATGAGATGCGCAAGGTCAGATCTTAAGGGTGGGAGGAGGGTTGCTAGGTTGACAAACCTTTCTCTGGGGCGGGGGGGAGGAGGGACTCCGCCCATTGGTGGTAACCGCGAAGGAAGGACAGACAGAGGAACTGAGAGAGATAGATAGATATAGAGAGAGTGAGAGAGAGTGAGAGAGAGAGAGAGAGAGAGAGACAGAGAGAGAGATAGATGGATAGAAAGAGTGCAAGAAAGAGAGAGAGAGATAGGTAGATAGGTAGAAAGAGTGAAAGACAGAGAGAGAGAGAGAGAGAGAGAGAGAGAGAGAGAGAGAGATAGAACAAGTGAAAGAGAAAGAGAGAGAGAGATAGAGATAGATAGATAGATAGAACAAGTGAAAGAGAAAGAGAGAGAGAGATAGATAGATAGATAGAACAAGTGAAAGAGAGAGAGAGATAGATAGATAGAACAAGTGAAAGAGAAAGAGAGAGAGAGAGATAGATAGATAGATAGAAGAAGTGAAAGAGAGAGAGATAGATAGATAGAACAAGTGAAAGAGAAAGAGAGAGAGAGAGATAGATAGATAGAAAGAGTGAAAGACAGAGAGAGAGAGAGAGATAGATAGAAAGAGTGAAAGACAGAGAGAGAGAGAGAGAGATAGAGAACCCACCGGAGGGTTTCAGCGATGGCGATCAAAGCAAAGAGAGAGAGAGAGAGAGAGAGATAGATAGATAGATACATAAAGATACAGAGAGAGATAGAGAGAGAGGGAAAACGTGAAAGGGCAATCTGGTTTCTCGAATGTTAATTAACAATGAATAGTAATTATTGGCTCGCCGAAATCGAGCAGAAATTTTATTAAAAAGAAAGAATAAAGGAAGTGGAAGAAGTGGAGGAAGGATAATTATGATAAAATGTAGAAATAAAAAGTGTAGAAAAGTGAGAGAGAGAGAGAGAGAGAGAGAGAAAGAGGAAAGAGGAATGAGGAATGTTTATTCGGGAAGTTACGATGAAAGAGAAAGAAACATATATATATATATATATATATATATATATATATATATATATATATAAAAAGAAAAAAAATGGACGAGAAAGGAACGTGGGTTTTGGAATTTTTGGGATATCAGAAGTTTATCGATCAATTATTTCCTCTTTTTTTTTTTGCGAAACAATTTTGTCTTTTATTTTTCCTTTCTCTCTCGTCCTTCTCTCTCTCTCTCTCTCTCTCTCTCTCTCTCTCTATCTCTCTCTCTCTCTCTCTTTCTCTCCCTCTTTCATTCCTCCGGCTCGTTTCAAACGATAAATGTCAATTGTTCGGATTTTCGAATAATTTTTTTTTTCCGTTGAAATTCGTGCGCCCCTCTCTCTCTCTCTCTCTCTCTCTCTCTCTCTCTCTCTCGTCGAAGAATGTCCTTCGAAAAATTCCTAAATTTCTAAATTCCTAAAAAAAAAACGATCCATTTTGCGACATTAGAAACGAGTACGTTGATTTGTACCATCACTATCTCCCTCTTTCTCCGGGAAATATTGTTTTCTTTTTGTTTATTTATTTATTTATTTATTTGTCATAACGATGAGTATCAATCGTCGGAGTTTCGTTTAAAAAAAAAAAAAGAAAAAGAAACGTCGCAAGTTCGCGAAAAAGGTTACGTCTAAAACGTTTCTAAACTTTCTATACCGACGTATTAGAAACGAAGAAATAAATATCTTCATTTCTCGTCCCCCTTAACTTTTCTTTTGTACAAGATGAAGGACGATTTTTCAAAAAAAAAAGGGAGAAAAGATCACAAAAAGTAAAAAAAAAAAAAATAAATATGAAATATAATCGCCGAACAAGATCGTCAAGAATTGATATTATCATTTAGAAATAGTTAGAAATCATATGAGTTCAGATTAGTAGGCGATTAGTAGAGATTAGTAGAGATTAGATCACCACCCCCCACCCCTCTTTGTCGCAAATCCGTCATTAACGAAGTCTATCCGTTTTACTTAATTCCAAAATAATGAATTAATCCACAACTATCTCGTTTCTTTTCATTCTTTTTTTTTTTTTTTTTTTGAATAATCTCGTTAGTCTCCCCCTCCGATTTTTTTTTTTTTTAATTTCTCCCTTTTCCTTTCCTCTCTTTATTATTATTATTTTTTTTCAGTTCTTCTTCTTCTTCTTCTTCCACCTTATCGAAGGATCACGCGATTATAACACGTGACCACCAAAGACAGATGCTTTTTATGGTCGTGATTAGATTAGGATCGTGGTAATTATAGTGTTACGACCAAAGTGTTTATTCTTTCCGAATAATTTCTTTCCGGTGTTGGTAACTTTAAATGATTTAAAGTGACTTAAGTGATTTAAATACCATTTTTCTTTCTTTCTTCTTTCTTCCTCCTCCTCCTCCTCCTCCTCCTCCTCATCCTCATCCCTCTTTTTTTTTTTTTTCAATTAGACAGTCGCTATCGTAGGGAAATCTAATTAAATTTAATTGCGATAACTCGATCGAAAGAAGTCATTAGAATTAATAAATATGGACGATTTATTATTAAGTTATTTAATGACATTTACGTGATTAATAACGTTAGGTTATTAAAACGCATTGATACAATTATTTTATTTCGTTTCATTTTTTCTTTCTTTTTTAAATTTTTTTAAATTTAATTTTATTTAATTTAATTTTATTTCACAAATAGACAGACACCGTGGAAGGATATAATTAATTCTAATTATTCGTAATAACGATAACAATAATGGTGATGATACAAATTTAATAAAAATAATTCGACGAATTAATTAACGAAGAAATCAACGATAGTAACTTAATATTAATTGATTTTCTTTTCTAACTTTTTTTCCTCCTATCGTTTTCTTCTTTCATTAACGAAAGGGAAAAGAAAAAGTCACTATGTCGAATTATTTGAGAGATCATTAAAGGATTCCGATAATTCTATGCAGATTATTCAACGAATCTGTTGATGATTGATATAATTTGATTGGATTGAAACAAAAAAAAAAAAAAAAAGAATCATACTTATTCGAGTGATTTATTTAATTACAGCCCCTTGTGCGGTTCTCTAATGCATATTAATTGAGTGTATCTGATAAAAAAAAAAAAAAAGGAGGAAGAAAAAAATAAGCACAATAAGAAAAACCAAAAAAGCAGGATGCAACAAGCGACAGGTGCAATTCTATTTGCTCTTGTTTAGATTAGTCACTTTTCTAAAAGAAAAAAAAAGAAAAAAAAAAGAGAGAAAAAAAAGGTTAACAGAAAAAGATACGAAAGAGAAAAATAATCGGGTATCGGGGAATTTAAATCAGATAAATCGATATTATTATTATTATTATTATTATTATTATTATTATTATTATTATTATTATTATTATATCGATAAATCGTTCGAGCGTGTGCCGTGTGTAATATGTATGTATACATATTTTTTTCTTTTTTTTTTTTTTTAATACGTATATGTATACATACATACATATATCTATCTGTTTAATACCTTTTTTTTTTCATTTTTTTTTTTTTTTTTTTTTTTTTTTAGCTTAATCTAGTTACCTACGTTGAACTCCAATAAGAAATTATTACAACAATTTAAATGAATTTATGTCCTATATCCGACATCGTATAAACCTAATCGAGCGCAAAAACCGTATAAATGATCTACGGGCGCCATTTTATTTATTATTTTCTTTATTACAGTTACGTTTATACGGTACGAGGAAGATAGAGGCAAAAAAAAAAAATGAATAAATCGAATAAGAATTAAAACGAATTCACGCGTTTCTGATCGTAAATATATATTTAAATATATATATTGATATATATCATTCGTATATACGCCATTTTTCTTTACACACACACACACATATATAATGTATAGATATATATATAATTCTAGATTATTTTAGTTATTAAAAAAAAAAAGAAAAAAATAGCTAGACAAGAATTTATAAATCAATTCGCGTGTTCCACGAATAAAGCCACAATTTAATCGAGCGTATGCGCAATATAAAAAAGAAAGAATAAAATAAATATAAATAAATATATAAAATAAATATAAATTATAAAAGAAAAAATAATAAATTTAGTCGAGAAATTTTTTTTGTCGCTTTAATTAAAAAACGAAAGGTAAAGAATACGAAAAGAGAAATTACTATAAAAATATAAAAAGAGAGAGAGAGAGAAAAGAATCCACATTAGTTCGCGTATTTTCTAATTTGTAAGTGAAAAATATAAAAATAATAATACGTAGAAAAACCGAAACGATAGAAATGACGTTTCTCCGATCTTAAACATAATCGAGTACGATGTATTCATATTGTTTACATATGTAGGATATCACTTTGGCACACATACATTACATACATGCATATATATATATATATATATATATATATATATATATAAATCTAGCTATACATAATCCGAACGTATGGTATTAACGTTTGAAACTAATCGATAATTCCTCCTCGAGCTAAATGTATAGATAAAATGCATTATAGAATGCAAGGGACGTCCGTTTCAAAGCGTTATTTGTTTTTCGTCGTTCATTGACTTGAAATGGGAAAAGATATATATATATATATATATATATATATATATATATATATATATATATATATGTATGTATGTATATATATGTGTGTGTTTGTGTATACAGTTACATAGGTAATATATGTATGTATGTGTGTGTTGATATGAATATACGTCGGTGTGTGTGTGTGTGTAAATTTCGTTTGATATTCGTAGAATTTGTTTTAACTCGTATATTTATTGATGGAATAAATAATCGTTGGAAAATTTTTGCGACGTGATAACTCGTTTTGAAAATTTTATAGGGAAATATTTTTCGAGGTTATTACGATGTGCAAATGATATTTTAATTTTTATATACATATACGTGCACACGCTCATATATGCGTGTGCGTGTGTGTTAACAAAAAGACACGCGTGAAATACATTTAGGCGTTTTCGAAATATTGAATATATTTAAATGGTATGATAATTCTATTCTATTTGGCCGTTTTGATTTTCCTTTTCTTTCTAATTATTTTTTTTGTTTTCTTTTTTCTTTTTCCCCTATCTTTCACGATCGATAAGAATTTTAAGCGGTTTTTAATTTTAATTTAAGGGCCCGCGGTGACAAACAAAAAAAGAAAAGAATAAAACAATATGAATTATTTAAAAACTTTGGGAATATATTTGTTGTCTGTTTTTTCTTTCTTTTTATTTATTTATTTATAAATTTTTTTTTGTTAATTATTCGACCCGGATCGACCTTTAAGATTTTCTCTTTTTCTTTTATTCTTCTTCTTCTTCTTCTTTCTTTTTTTGTTCTTGCGGAGGGGGGAGGGGGGATGTTTTTGTTCCTTTTTTTTTTTAATTATCGATAAGAATTCAAACGGTTCGACGTGCGTACGGAAAAAAAAAAAATAATAAATTATTTAATAGCGTCGGGAATGTGGGTTTTATTTTTTGTTTTATTTTTGTATTGTAATTATTCGATTCGGGCACGGCCATTTGGAATTTTTTTTCTTTTTGGATAGTAAAATTTCTCCTCCCTTTCCGTTTTTAATATAACTTATAAATATATATATATATATATATATATATATATATATATTTAATATAATATAATATATTTTAATATAATATAATTTAATATAATATAATTTAATATAACTTATAAATATATATATATATATATATATATATATATATATATATATACGCGTTATATTTATTACAATTATCATATATTTCTTTGTTATTATTCATTATTATTATTAATTATTATATAATTTAAAAGAGCGCGTGTCGGCCAAGTATCGTCACTTCGAATTATCAAATAAAATTCGTAACGCGAAAGCAAATGAAAAACACGAAACCAAAAAAGAAACACAAAAAAAAAAAGAAAAGAAATAACGTAGGAAAGACGACGTAAGAATTAACGACGCGTGTAACGCAATGTATTTTCTTTTGAGAAGCAGGAAGACGAGGTCTGGCGATGCTCCTGTCATGTGCAGGATGCGAGAAACCGATACTGGATCAGTACATGCTTAACGTTTTGGATCGAGTATGGCATGCCCAGTGTGTTCGCTGTTTCGATTGCGGATCCACGTTACAGGACAAGTGTTACTCCAGGGAGGCCAAACTATTCTGCAGGGAAGACTTCTTCAAGTGAGTAGAAAATCTATTTTTTCCTTTTTTTTTTTTTTTTTTTAACCTGTCGCAATCTCGTTTTCATCTTGTATTTTCGTTCTTAAATATCTCTTTTTTTTTATGGAAATGAGAACCACTGAGGAACGCTCCGATCGACACCCCGAGATTCGATTTAAATTGATATAAAAAAAAAAAAAATAAAGAAAAAAAAAAACGTTTTGCCATCGAACGTCTCTCGCACGTCACACGTTTCGATTTTTAAATCTTTCGACCCCTTTTTCGTCTCGACCATAGATCGCAATGAGAACCACTGGCAGGGTTCCGTGCTCGTACAAATCCGAGAATTCGATTCGATCGAGTTTCGAATGATCCGACGCGATCTTCGATTGTTATTATTATTATTATTATTATTGTTATTATTGTTATTATTATTCGTTCGAGCTGATCCGAAATTTTTTTCATCGCGTTTTTTTTTTTCGGAAAAAATTGAAATTTGTCGTCGAGACGCGACAACGAAAAAAAAAAAAAGAAAAAGAAAAAAATTACCGAGGATCTCTTTAAGGAACGCGCCATTTTGTTCGGGCGAATTTTATTTTAATTTTCTTTCGCAATTTTGAATTTCTTTTTTATTTTCTTTTTCGTAATTTTTTTTTTCTTTTGTTTCTTTTCACTCCAACGAGAATCACCGAAGGAGGAAGAGGAGACACTTCTTCTTCCTATTCGAGTGAATTAAATCACGCGTTGTTACGTTCGAAATATTTTCGACTTATTTTTCGCCGAACGATAACGAAATAATAATACTCGGCTGGGGGGTGAGGGAGGGATGGAGGGTAGGTGGGGTGTGGGTTGGGGGAGTGTCGAGACGAGCAAATTTCGATTTGGTTTTTATGAAAATTATTCTCGATATTATTCATCGTTCGACAACAATGAGAGCGTCACCGTTTAGGTGTACTCGAACGTTACGAGAGAATGTTCAATTTCGTCGTCACACTCGTCGTTGTTGATCGAGAATCGATTATGATGCGTTCGATTAGTAAGTAAATATCTTTCGAGTTGTCGTCGCGAATCACGTTCGAGCGAGACGACGAAAATATTATTTCAAAAACGTTTCTACGTAAAACCGGCGACGCGTACGTAACACGTGTGACATTTAAAAGATTAATAACAAATTTTGCAATTTATTTTGACGGTTTTGGAACAATTTTGGATTCGATATATCGAATGGTAAAATTACGATACAATCGCGTAAAGTTAAATCGAACGAAAAGGATACGTCTATCGGTACGTTTCGAGGAAGGACGTTGTCTCGATATTAAAAAAAAAAAAAAAAAAAAAAAAAAAAAGAAAAAATAAAAATAAAAAAAAAGAACACTAGGTCTGATAAATTTTAAACGTGGCTCGGTAATTGTTTTTTTCGATTGGGCCCCTTGACAGTGACGCGTACAAATAGCTAATGATTTTTTCGGGCCCAATATTAGCGTCCTTCGAATAAACTTTCGATTATTTTCGAAGCAACTTCTAATAACTTTCGATCCAACTTTTAGTAACTTTCGAACCAACTTCTAGTAACTTTTGAACTCAACTTCTAGTAACTTTCGATCCTAACTTTTACTAAATTTCATTCCAACCCCTCTTCCCATTCTAATGACTTTGAAATTTGGCGAAGATTTTAACCGGCCGAGTTAACTTTTGACCCTTCCTATACATTCTCGATAATAAAAATTGCAAGAAATTTTTACGATCGATTAACGTGAATTATTATTTCCTCAAAAAGTTTAGGCTATTTTTAATCAGGCTTGGTAACAGTTTTTCTTAATAATTTTTCGATTCAATCTTAGAGTCTTTCGAACAAATTTCCAATAATTTTCGAACCCAACTTCTAGTAACTTTCGATCCCAATTTCTAGTAACTCGATACCAACTTCCGGTAACTTTCGGTCCAAACTTCTAGTAACTTTAGATCCCAGACCCCTCCCCTTAGTGACTTTGAAATTTGGCGAAGAGTTTAACCGGCCGAGTTAACTTTTGACCCTTCCTATACATTCTCGATAATAAAAATTGCAAGAAATTTTTACGATCGATTAACGTGAATTATTATTTCCTCAAAAAGTTTAGGCTATTTTTAATCAGGCTCGGTAACTTTTTTTCTTAATAATTTTTCGATCCAATCTCTTAGTGTCTTTCGAACAAATTTCCAATAATTTTCGAACCCAACTTCTAGTAACTTTCGATCCCAACTTCTAGTAACTTTCTAACCCAACTTTTAGTAACTCTCGATCCCAGACTCCTGCCCCCCCTCTCTAGTGACTTTGAAATTTGGCGAAGAGTTTAACCGGCCGAGTTAACTTTTGACCCTTCCTATACATTCTCGATAATAAAAATTGCGAGAAATATTTACGATTGACGAACATAAATTATTATTATTTCTTCTTCTTCTTCTTCTCTCTCTCTCTCTCTCTCTCTCTCTCTCTCTCTCTCTCTCTCTCTCTCTCTCTCTCTCTCTCTCTCTCTTTCTTGTAACTCTTTTTTTTTTCTATGGTATTTACACATACACATAAGAAATACGAGAGTCTCGTCGATGATGCTTCGTCTCTTTATTTTCTCTCTCTCTCTCTCTCTCTTTTTTTTCCACGCCTCACCTTTTTGCCGATCAAGGCACGAACCGCAAGGAACGATCGGTATTCGTGGCTCCCTTTTTATGTCTCTCCGAGACACCACCGTTCGTCGTGGCGGTGTCCCGGTATCGAAGAAAAAGGCGTGTAACAGTCGGACACGAACAGGAAGGAATCCTTGACATTTTCTCACATAGCACTGACGCTCTTCGGGTCCCCCCACCCCTCCCAACCAATACGCGGAGGCGCCATTTCTATCGGGAGGGTGGGGGTGGGGGTGGGGTGGGCTGGTGACGTCGTTCGTCCGTGCGGAATTAATAATTTAATATCCTCGAAATTGCATCCAGGTCGTGGCGCACGGTAGTAACGACGTTTCCTGTTTCTTCTTTCTTTTCTTTCTTTTTTCAAAATTTTGTAAAAATTTAGAAATGAAAAAAAAAAAAAAAAAAAAAACAAGCAAACAACATTTAAATCTTTCATTGAAAAATTTCGTTTCCTCCCCCTCCCCCCACCATCCGCGATAACATTTCTCCGATATCCTTTTTTTCGATTTTTCTTTTTTACTTTTACTTTCCTTCTTTCTTTCTTTCTTTCTTCTGTTTTTCGAGTGTGTGTGTGTGTGTTTTTTTGGTTTTTTGATTTTTCATTTTGTTCCTCGTTCGTAACTCGAACGGTCGACCACGCGAGACTATATCTCAAAATGGCGTACGTTTCTATCGACTAGCCCTTTTTTCTTTCTTTTTTTATTTTTTTTTTATTTTTTATATATATATATATCTTAAATTAAAAAATCAACGGATTTGACCGAACCGATTTTGCTCGGGGTACGATTTCGTACGAGAGGTTTTATTTATTTATTTATTTATTTTCTCTTTTTATCTTTCCGAACATCGTCGTCCATTTTGTTGGAGAAGAAATGCCCTTTGTTTTCTTTTTTCTTTTTTTCGATCGAAAAGTCGAATTTTCGCGAGATATATTTTCAAAAATTTCGAACTAAATGAAATGTCTATGGCAAAGATAGCGGCTTCCATCTTTTCTACGGGTACTCAATAAATCAGATTCTAATTCTTTTTCATCATAGTTCTAATCTTTTGTTTTTATTTTCATTTTTCTTTTTTTTCTTTAATTACGATTAGATATGATAACCCTAACTCTAACCCCTCCCCTCCCTCTTCAACTCATTCTAATTCTAATTCTAATTCTAATCGTTAATTCCGACTGATTATCGTTGGCACCTTTTAATTTTAATCCCCAACACTAACTGCAATTAATCCGACGCAAAATCAAACTCAAATTCCAAATTCGTAACTCTCAACAGCTCAGCCTATCTTTAACGGTCACCGACTCTAACGTTAATTCTAATCTCCAACGTTTTCATCTCTAATTCTAACTCTAACTCTGATTTTGATCGATTCGACTGAAAATTCCGATCATCGCCGACCACGATGCACACGCGTGATGCACGATTGTAACTGCAAATATTTTCTCTCATATATCTAACTCGATACCTTCTAAATTCTAACTCTAATTCTAATTACAATCTTAACTAATAAATTTTAATCACGATTCGTATAATTCCGATGGCAAAGAAAAAAAAAAAAACTAATACCAATCGTAAACTTCGACGCGTTTGGTTTCGCAACCGATAAGAAATTTTCTAATTCCCAATTTCGATTCTAATCCTAATTCTAATTCGAATTACAATTAAAACACTGACGCGTCCCATCGCGATCGATGAACTATTTAAATCCAATCCCGATTACGATCTTAATCGTAAATAACCGTTAAAGATTCGATTACAAAATCGAATGATTCCTAACCTCCAAAATTTTTCTAATTTAACTAAATGCGTGTCAGATCGTTAGATCGATTCTGTAATGAAACGAAGATGAGTGGTTTTACTACGTCACAGTTTAAGCACGTAAACGTTCCCGAGAGATTTCTGATTTTCTTTGTGTTCTTTTTTATTTTTTCTTTCCTTTTTTTTTTTTTTTAAAACATGGTTACACGGTTTTTATCTTTCGCGTTCCTCTTTTGACGCTTATTATACGGCCGTCGGGTAATCGTGACGGTTCGACAGTTTTCAATGGTTGCTCTCCAATTGACCGCCATTTTTCATCCCTTTTACTACGTCACACAGTTACATATACCATTCCAATGTTACATAATGCGTTTAATAAGCCAAAACCTTTTCAAATCGCTTTTCGCGACGGCCTCTCTCTCTATCTCTCTCTTTTTTTTTGTTTTGAATTTTTCTTTTTTAATCATTCCTCTTTCCTGTTCTTTTCTTTTTTCGTTGTCGTTTTTTGTTTCGACACCTAGAACGATAATTGTAATAATTGTAATAATTTTTAACAATGAATCTAATGTGTGTGTGCGCGCGCGCGCGCGCGCGTCATTAATAATTCGTGATTTTAACGATGACGGGGAAATATATTTTTTTTTTGATTTATTTATTTTCTTTTTTGACAATAATAATAATAATAATAATAATAATAATAATAATAATAATAATAATGATAATAATGATATATTGATGATGATAATGAATATGAATATATTTGTATATATATATATATA
>OU427009.1:4432814-4435314 GCA_911387935.1 Dolichovespula saxonica
TAATAATAATGAAAAAAAAAATAAAAAAAAAACAATAAATAATCAATTACATCTTACGTGTAAAACTGCAACCACGCCATCTATGAATATACGCGTAATTATTACATCAATAATTACCTTATAAATCTAAATCTAAATCTAAATCTAAATTTAAATCTAAATCTAAATCAATTTAGAAATTTCATTTGAAACGTTACCTTTATATGAACATATATGTACACACACACACACACACACACACACACACACACACCCACACACACACACACACACCACTTTTAAGATCGCCGATATCGTAGTTTCACGAACGACATAACCCATAAAAAGTTCCGAAAGAAGAAAACGAACGAAAAAAATAAATAAAAAAAAAAACCAAACAACGAGAATGGAAGAGAAAAAAAAATATCGTCCCTTTTTTGTTTCGTAACGAAGAAGAAAGGGGGAAAAAAAAAGGATTAAAAATCGAGAAAGACGAAGAGGAATAAAAGATATATATGAATGAAAAGGAGTACCAAAAAGAAAGACGAGTAAGAAAACCAAACCAAACGAAACAAAACAAAAAGAAAAAAAAAAAAAAGAAAGGAAGACGAATAAGAGAAAGAAAAAAGGGAGAGAAATATTCGGAAATTCGGGGCCCACCAGTCTTCTTTGAAAATGACTTTGAGTCTCTCCTCCCCCCTCTCCCCTCTCCCCTCTCATCTCACGATATCTCTCTCTCTCTCTCTCTCTCTCTCTTTTTCTTTCACATTCGATATTCTGTAACACCTCCGGGAGGTCTTTGGTATATATTTGTCGGTGAAACGGTACGTGCGGTTATGGTAACCGGCTCTACGAGTCGCTGCAAGGTCCTTAAAGGTCGATAATGGCCGGTGGGGTCCCAAAAAGGGTCCAAAGGATCAAAAGGGACCGATGATGTGTCCCCGTTTTAGTGAAGCCGCGCCGGTAACACCGGCCTCGTCGTGTCCCCTGCGGTCGATGGCCTGCTATATATATTTATATGTATTTTATATATATATATATGTATATATATGTAATACATATACATATATATATATATATATATATATATATATATATATATAAAATTATTACCATAAAATATGGTACAGGTTGCTCCCGAAATCCTGATGAAAACATTATCGTTCGAGACTGTGTCAACCGTAATGAAAGAGAGAAAGAGATAGATTATAAGAGAGAGAGAGAGAGAGAGAGAGAGAGAGAAAGTTTTGTTAACTATAGTCAACGTATGCCAATTAATGTTACCTTCAACTTTTTTGCCACGTTTTATGGGTTCCCATATTTATAAATATATATATATATATATATATATATATATATATAATACGTATAAATAATTTATATTTATATTTATATATATATATATATTTTTTTTTGTTGTTGTAAATTTGTTGTTTATTCTTCAATGACCTTTCGTGTCAAACCAACTCATTTAATTTCACCAGAATCGTTGATAATTTCGTCGCTATCGTAGCCAACATTATTGTTATTATTATAGGTATTATAGTTATTGTTATAATACACCGGTGTTATTATTGATAACACCCATTGTCATCGTTAAAATTATTTTACTTGATAATCGTTTGATATTATCGTTTCGATTATGGTTACGTTGTTGGTTTCATGACGTTAAGGACGTGAGTAATGTCATTCGATCGATCTTTAATCCGTAAAGATGGCCGATTATTGCTTCGAGAGTTTATGTTTTTATTCTTATTTTCTTTTTTCTTCCTTATAATTTTGGCCGAAGAGATTGTCTTCTTTCGAATTCTCTTTTGATTTTCGTTATTTTCTCGATTTTTTTTTTTTTTTTTTTTTATTTTCTTTCAATGACGACGTCGATAAAATCGAAAGGATGTATTTTCCTTTTTACTTTCTTCCTTTCGTCATACGAAAAGGAAGGACGTTGCGACGACGACGACGTTTAATATTTAAGTTTACTGTACTTATAAAAGTTATTGAAAAATTTCGTTTCGTTTACCCGCTTTTATTTCATTCTTTCCAAAAGAAAAAAAAACAAAAAAAAAAGAATAAATAGAAATCTATTTCTATTTCTCGGGGAATGTACCTTATTGTTTCATTGTTCCTTCTTCATCCTCTACTTCTTCTCGATAAAAAGGAAAAAATGAAAAAAAAAAAAGAAATAATTTCAATCCGTCCCAACGAACGACGTATTATTCGTTCGTCTGTTCATTCGTCTATTAAATTCATTTATATATTTCGTTATTCAATTTTTCATACTTCATTTCAATGTAATTTTCTGGATCAACGAATTTGACTTATTTTAATGTTATCTCGTTCTTTCAATCCATCCATTTATCCATCCATATATCTTTCTTTCTTTCCATTTAATATTTTTATTCATTTCGTTTGCGTATACGAGACCAATCGACGGGAGGTTAGGTTACGAAGAAAAAATATGGCGGCAGGTCGTAGAAAACAAATTTTGCGAGAGAATTCCTATCTCTTCTTTCTCTTCGTT
>OU427009.1:4440314-4460314 GCA_911387935.1 Dolichovespula saxonica
TACGTACCAAAAACTAGTATTGAGACCTTGACCTTCCTACTCGAATGAGTTCGAACGCATACATACATACATACATACATACATAAATACATACATAGATACATAAATACATACATACGTGCCGCCGACGATGACGACCAGATGATAATAATAATTGGATTCCGTTCTCTCACTCTCACTCTCTCTCTCTCTCTCTCTCTCTCTCTCTCTCTCTCTCTCTCTCTCTCTTTCTCTCTCTCTCTCTCTCTCTCTATCTCTCTCTCTATCTCTATCTCACTCGCTCTTTCCTTCTTGACGATCAAGGAGATCAGAAATTGGAACAAAGAGGCGTTTAGGTGTTTCTCAGTAGTCGAGACTATACCAACAGAGTCAAGCCAAAAGTATTTATTGTGTGGCTTGAAAGAATTCTATCAAGTGTATCGAAGAGGTCAACTACGGTCGTTCGGAAGAATTAATAATCTTTGACACGTCGATGGTTACGTCAAAAAAGGGTTCGAATCGTTCCCTCGAATGATTCGAAAAAAAAAAAAAAAAAAAAAAAAAAGAAAAAAAAAAGAAACCCAGCCAACCCTCCCACCGAATCGAACAAATTCAACCGAACCGCGTTTTCTTCGATTTCTTTTTTTCAATTTTTTCTTTTTTTTTTCGTTTCGTTTCGTTTACGTTTTATATTTCCTTATCGGAAAAATTATCGGACAGGTCGTGCGTAATGAGTTAGGTAAAAAGAGAAAAATAAAAAAGAAATAATACGAAAGAAATTGTCGATCAAAGAGTGATTTGGAAAAATGAGACGATGGTATTCTTTTTATTTCGTACTTTCGTTCGTTCGCGTTCGAAAGAAAAATTGATAGGTAAACGTTTTCGGGACTACCTATGCATGGATGGATAGTTTTGACATTGGGAGGTAACGTGATAGAAACTACGAATAATCCTTGGTTGGGTATTAGAAAAGCGAGAAGGAAAGGATTAACGGAGAAAAGGTTCAAAAGCTGTCCGACGGAGGGGTCACATAAATTTCTAGATCCCATCGTCAGGATGGATCCTCTACGACTTTTGACGTTTCACGTTAGCGATTCAAAAAAAAAAAGAAAAAAAAAAGTAAAGAATCAGATTCCGTTCGAAATGAATAACATAGGAATGGAAATCACTGTGTACGACGTTTCCTCGGTTTGATCGTACTTAGATATTTTCTGACGAAGTAATCCGACGTTATTGTCAAAGAATACGAACTCGTCTTCTCAGCGCGACTCCTCGTAATAATTATCGTCGTTCAAATGTATTAAATATAGGAAACCTCGAAATTTCGTCACTCCAAATACCTATTTAACGTAAGAACAATTGATTTATTCGTTGAAAGAAAATTCATGTCATACAGCGATGTCTCTAGTCGACGTTTCCTCGGTTTGGAGGTACTGTGATACTTTCTAACAATGTAATTAGACGAAGTTGTCGAAGAATACGAATTCGTACTCTCAGCGCGACTCCTCCCAATAATCGTTGTCGTTCAAATGTATTAAATATAGGAAACCTCGAAATTTCGTCACTCCAAATACCTATTCAATGTAAGAACAATTGATTTATTCGTTGAAAGAAAATTCATGTCATACAGCGATGTCTCTAGTCGACGTTTCCTCGGTTTGGAGGTACTGTGATACTTTCTAACAATGTAATTAGATGAAGTTGTCGAAGAATACGAACTCATCCTCTCAGCGTGACTCCTCGTAATAATTATCGTCGTTCAAATGTATTAAATATAGGAAACCTCGAAAATTCGTCACTCCAAATACCTATTCAACGTACGATCAATTGACTTATACGTTCAACGAAAATTCATGTCATACAGCGATGGCTCTAGTCGACGTTTCCTCGGTTTGATCGTACTTAGATATTTTCTGACGACGTAATTAAACATTATTGTCAAAGAATACGAATTCGTCTTCTCAGCGCGACTCCTCGCAATAATCGTCGTCGTCCAAGTACCTAAAATATACATAACCTCAAAATTTCGTTACTCCAAATATCTATGCAATGTAAGATCAATTGACTTATTCGTTCAAAGAAAATTTATGTCATACAGCGATGGCTCTAGTCGACGTTTCCTCGGTTTGGAGGTACTTTGAAATTATCTTACAATGCATTTAGACAAAATTGTCAAAGAATACGAATTCATCCTCTCAGCGTGACTCCTCGCAATAATCGTCGTCGTTAAAATGCATTAAATATAGGAAACCTCGAAAATTCGTCACTCCAAATACCTATTCAACGTACGATCAATTGACTTATACGTTCAAAGACAATTTATGTCATACAATGATGGCTCTAGTCGAGGTTGTCTCGGTTTGGAGGTACTTTGATATTTTCTAGCAATGTAATTAGACAAAATTGTCAAAGAATACGATATCGTCTTCTCAGTGCGACTCCTCGCAATAATCGTCGTCGTCCAAGTACCTAAAATATACATAACCTCAAAATTTCGTTACTCCAAATATCTATGCAATGTAAGATCAATTGACTTATTCGTTCAAAGGAAATTTATGTCATACAGCGATGGCTCTAGTCGACGTTTCCTCGGTTTGGAGGTACTTTGAAATTATCTTACAATGCATTTAGACAAAATTGTCAAAGAATACGAATTCATCCTCTCAGCGTGACTCCTCGCAATAATCGTCGTCGTTAAAATGCATTAAATATAGGAAACCTCGAAAATTCTTCACTCCAAATACCTATTCAACGTAAGATCAATTGACTTATTCGTTCAAAGACAATTTATGTCATACAGTGATGGCTCCAGTCGACGTTTCCTCGGTTTGATCGTACTCAGATTTGTTCCAACGACTTATATCGACCCAATTAGACATTATTGTCAACGAATACGAATTCGTCCTCTCAGCGCGACTCCTCCCAATAATCGTCGTCGTTCAAGTGTATTAATTATAGGAAACCTCGAAAATTCGTCACTCCAAATACCTGTTCAACGTACGATCAATTGACTTATACGTTCAAAGAAAATTCATGTCATACAGCGATGTCTCTAGTCGACGTTTCCTCGGTTTGGAGGTACTTTGATACTTTCTAACAATGTAATTAGAGAAGTTGTCGAAGAATACGAATTCGTACTCTCATCGCGACTCCTCCCAATAATCGTCGTCGTTCAAGTGTATCAAATATAGGAAATCTCGAAATATCGTCACTCCAGATACCTATTTAACGTAAGAACAATTGATTTATTCGTTGAAAGAAAATTAATGTCATACAGCGATGTCTCTAGTCGACGTTTCCTCGGTTTGGAGGTACTTTGATACTTTCTAACAATGTAATTAGTCGAAGTTTTCGAAGAATACGATTTCGTACTCTCAGCGTGACTCCTCGTAATAATTAACGTCGTTCAAATGTATTAAATATAGGAAACCTCGAAAATTCGTCACTCCAAATACCTATTCAACGTACGATCAATTGACTTATACGTTCAACGAAAATTCATGTCATACAGCGATGTCTCTAGTCGACGTTTCCTCGGTTTGGAGGTACTTTGATACTTTTTAACAATGTAATTAGACGAAGTTGTCGAAGAATACGAATTCGTACTCTCAGCGCGACTCCTCCTAATAATCGTCGTCGTTCAAGTGTATCAAATATAGGAAATCTCGAAATATCGTCTCTCCAGATACCTATTTAACGTAAGAACAATTGATTTATTCGTTGAAAGAAAATTAATGTCATACAGCGATGTCTCTAGTCGATGTTTCCTCGGTTTGGAGGTACTTTGATACTTTCTAACAATGTAATTAGTCGATGTTTTCGAAGAATACGATTTCGTACTCTCGGCGTGACTCCTCGTAATAATTATCGTCGTTCAAATGTATTAAATATAGGAAACCTCGAAATTTCGTCACTCCAAATACCTATTCAATGTAAGAACAATTGATTTATTCGTTGAAAGAAAATTCATGTCATACAGCGATGCCTCTAGTCGACGTTTCCTCGGTTTGGAGGTACTTTGATACTTTTTAACAATGTAATTAGACGAAGTTGTCGAAGAATACGAATTCGTACTCTCAGCGCGACTCCTCCTAATAATCGTCGTCGTTCAAGTGTATTAAATATAGGAAATCTCGAAATATCGTCACTCCAGATACCTATTTAACGTAAGAACAATTGATTTATTCGTTGAAAGAAAATTAATGTCATACAGCGATGTCTCTAGTCGACGTTTCCTCGGTTTGGAGGTACTTTGATACTTTCTAACAATGTAATTAGTCGAAGTTGTCGAAGAATACGAATTCGTACTCTCAGCGTGACTCCTCGTAATAATTATCGTCGTTAAAATGCATTAAATATAGGAAACCTCGAAAATTCGTCACTCCAAATACCGATTCAACGTACGATCAATTGACTTATACGTTCAAAGGAAATTCATGTCATACAGCGATGGCTCTAGTCGACGTTTCCTCGGTTTGATCGTAATTAGATATTTTCTGACGACGTAATTAAACATTATTGTCAAAGAATACGATATCGTCTTCTCAGCGCGACTCCTCGCAATAATCGTTGTCGTCCAAGTACCTAAAATATACATAACCTCAAAATTTCGTTACTCCAAATATCTATGCAATGTAAGATCAATTGACTTATTCGTTCAAAGGAAATTTATGTCATACAGCGATGGCTCTAGTCGACGTTTCCTAGGTTTGGAGGTACTTTGAAATTATCTTACAATGCATTTAGACAAAATTGTCAAAGAATACGAATTCATCCTCTCAGCGTGACTCCTCGCAATAATCGTCGTCGTTAAAATGCATTAAATATAGGAAACCTCGAAAATTCGTCACTCCAAATACCTATTCAACGTACGATCAATTGACTTATACGTTCAAAGACAATTTATGTCATACAATGATGACTCTAGTCGAGGTTGTCTCGGTTTGGAGGTACTTTGATATTTTCTAGCAATGTAATTAGACAAAATTGTCAAAGAATACGATATCGTCTTCTCAGTGCGACTCCTCGCAATAATCGTTGTCGTCCAAGTACCTAAAATATACATAACCTCAAAATTTCGTTACTCCAAATATCTATGCAATGTAAGATCAATTGACTTATTCGTTCAAAGGAAATTTATGTCATACAGCGATGGCTCTAGTCGACGTTTCCTCGGTTTGGAGGTACTTTGAAATTATCTTACAATGCATTTAGACAAAATTGTCAAAGAATACGAATTCATCCTCTCAGCGCGACTCCTCGCAATAATCGTCGTCGTTAAAATGCATTAAATATAGGAAACCTCGAAAATTCGTCACTCCAAATACCAATTCAACGTAAGATCAATTGACTTATTCGTTCAAAGACAATTTATGTCATACAGTGATGGCTCTAGTCGACGTTTCCTCGGTTTGATCGTACTCAGATTTATTCCAACGACTTATATCGACCCAATTAGACATTATTGTCAACGAATACGAATTCGTCCTCTCAGCGCGACCCCTCGCAATAATCGTCGTCGTTCAAGTCCATAAAATACACGTAACCTCAAAATTTCTTTAACCCCATATTAACTCTTCCTATAGGGATCGAGTGCCGATCACACACACTGTTCAACGATTCGAAACGAGACAGAAACATTCTCTCTCTCTCTTTCTCTCTCTCTCTCTCTCTCTCTCTCTCTCTCTCTCTCTCTCTCTCTCTCTATCTTTCCTCGGTACCTTTTGGGTCCGTGGCGAATCGTCGAGTGGTCCCACCCCCTTTTTTTTTACCTCCTTTCTTTCTTTCTTTCTTCAAACTCGGACCCGCCTGTCCTATATTTCTTTACTACATCCGAGAATTCCAGTGTCCGTCGTTCTCTTTACGTTTCTCCTTTTTAAGGGTAACTCCCATCTCATTCCCCCCTCCCCCTCCCCACTCCCACCCCCCTCTTTCTCTCTCTCTCTATCTCTCTCTCTTGAGTCTCACACGCGTGAACACCACGTAAGCCTTTCTATTAATGATTTTTACGGGCCAACCTCCCGCTTCCCTTTCTTTTTCTCATTCGAGACGACGAGAACGAAGAAAGGTTGTTGCTGCTGCTGCTGCTGCTGCTGCTGCCGTTGCCGATGCCGATGCCTCGAGGCATTTCAAAGCAAAATGAAAGAGAGAAAATAAAAGTCGGTGGGGAAGAAATGAAGACGAAATCAAAAAAAAGAAAAAGAAAAAGAAAAACGAGAAAAACAAGAAAATGAAAGAAAGAGAAACGAAAAAGGAGTTAAAAAAAAGGGAACAAAAAATTTAAAGAGAAAGGAAGAGGTGGACGAAAGTATGTGTGTGTGTGTGTGTGTGTGTGTGTGTGTGTGTGTGTGTGTGAGAGATTTGTTGTATGTAAAAGTTTGAATTTAACGCTGCGAGACTTAGGAAGGAGATCGACCATCCTAATTGCTCTGTTATTAATTAAATAATTCCTGTTATTAACTCCGGAGACGCAATGTGTGTGTGTGTGTGAGAGAGAGAGAGAGAGAGAGAGAGAGAGAGAGAGAGAGAGAGAGAGAGAGAGAGAGAGAGAGAGAGAGAGAGAGAGAGAGAGAGAGAGAGAGAGAGAGAGAGAGAGAGAGAGAGAGAGAGAGAGAGAGAGAGAGTTTGAACGACAGCTCTCTTATCTCTGAGAGAAATGAAAAAGAAAAAAAAAAGTAAAAAAAGAAAAAAAAGATAAATTAAATAAAGATGAAGAATTTATTGGTCGTACGGTGAGAATGGGGTTGGATGAGTGGCTACGTCGAAAGGGTGGGTGGATGGGGGGGGGGGAGGAGGGAGTTGGCGAAAGTAATAATAAAAACGAAGACAAAAGACAAAGGAAATAAAATGATTTAACGACTATCATTCGCTCGTTCCAACTTGTAGCTTCTGGATATTTTCTTTTCTTTTTTATTTTTGCTTTTGTTTTTGTTTTTGTCTCTCTCTCTTTTCTTTTTTCTTTTTTTTTTCTTTTCTTTTCTTTACACGAACCAAGTGGCGTCCAGGAAACGAAGATGAACACTTTCTGACTCGCAGGCTTTCTTTTCTTTTTCTTTTCGTCGTTCAATTTTTTTTCTTCCATTTCCTCATCATCTTCTTATTCTTCTTATTCTTATTCTTATTCCTTGCTTTTTCCTTACGAGTTAATGATATTGGACAGGTTGATGAATAGTTCAGAAAAAAAAGAAGAAGAAGAAGAAGAAGAAGAAGACGAAGAAGTAGAAGAAGAAGAGAATAAAAAAAAAAAATTGTTGCGTCGCGTCTTATTGATTATACGTATTAGAGGTTTGGATATCGTGTAATCATTCGGATCTATTTTATTTACTTGAGTAGTGTGATATATATATATATATATATATATATATATATATATATATATATATATATAATAAGATACCCGAAGAAAATTGTCGAGGAAGTGTGTCGATATTATATTGATTAAGTATTCGGATTAACGGTCCTACCCGATCTTAACCGATCCTAACCGATCCTAACCGATCCTAACCGATCCTATCCGATTCTAATCGATCCTAACCTCCACATCGTTTTGCCTTCGAGCTATCACGCGAGCTATTCATTCATTTTATTTTCTTCCGTCGAATCTTTTTATTTCTTATTTTTCTTTTTTCTTTTCTTTTCTTTTCTTTTTTTTTTTCGAAGCCGCGTGGTACGCGCGAAAGGACCTGCGGAATTGGGTTGCTTTTAGAGTGTTGCTCGTATTAGGCGGCATCGGTGGTCGTGACGGTGGTAAGAAGAGAGGGGGTTGGTGAGAGGGGGTTGGAGAGAGGGGTAAACGGTAGGAGGAGGAGGGAGTACGAGGAGTGGGATAATTATTACTCTTGTCAAACGGTACCGTCGAAGAGCAAACACCCGATGAAGATTTCGAGGAGGGTCAAAAAACCAAAAAAAAAAAAAAAAAAAAAACAAAAAGAAAAAAACAACAGGGGGGTAGGGGTGTTGCGCGTAATTTCGCAGTGGTCGAACTAATTATTATAGCGCCCTTTCGTTCACCGATCGATTAGGGCTCGCGATTATTTTATTGAGACGTTTGACGAGATCGAGAATTTTTTTCTCTTCTCTCTTTTTTCTTCTTCTTCTTTTGTTTTTTTTTTTTTTTTTTTTTTTTTTTCGTACGATCAGGTTTGTTACAAACCTCTTGGCGAGGATCGGTCAAATTTTTTTTTTCTTCTTCGGATCGATATTTGTTTCAACGAATGAGGGGATTAAAGTTCGCGTCGTCCGTTTCCTTTTTTTTTTTTTTTTTTTTTTTTTTATTTTATTTTTATTTTTCTTTTTTTCTCCCGATGACAGGTGCAACGGTCATAGATCCAAGAAGGATCTTTCGTGGATCCCTTGGAGGGTTAAATTCGTTCGATCGTAACAGTTGTTGGAATCATCGAATTAACGCACACGAACGTAATCCAATTGAAATTTATTTATACACCCGTGTATATATATATATATATATATATTTTTTTTTTATATAAATATATCGCTTATTACTTTTTATTCTTACATAATCGACCTAATCATTTATATACGATATAATATTCGAATCATAATAAACAAAATTTGTGAATTATTTATTAACTCGAAATAAAATATTTGAATTACTCATTCTTTTAATTGAATAATAAATTATTCAATTAATTTATAATTTTTTTTTATCCTTATATCGATAATATAAAAATATCGTTATATATTTTCGGTCGTTTTTGTTTTTATTTACGTTGTCCGGGATCTTATTTTTCTGTCGGTTTCTTTTTTTAATTCTCTTTTTAAGGCTTTGTTCTCGTTCGTTTCTTTTTTTCTATTCATTTATTCCTCATCATCATCATCATCATCATCATCATCCTCATCATCGTCTTCCTTTCTTATTCCTTTTTGTTTTCTTGTCCTTAGACGATACGGAACGAAATGCGGCGGGTGCCTTCAAGGTATCGGTCCGCAGGACCTTGTGAGGAAGGCGAGGGACAAGGTTTTCCACCTGAATTGCTTCACCTGCGTGGTCTGTCGAAAGAAGATGAGCACTGGGGAGGAGCTATACATTCTGGACGACAACAAATTCGTTTGCAAGCAGGACTACATGTCCGGGAAATCGATGCCGGATACCCATCACGTTCATGGCCATCACGGTAAGTTACTTCAACGTCCGTCGTCATTGTCGTTGCGTTTACACTTGTTTATCCGATCTTATCTTTTCTTTTTTTTCTTTTTTTTTTTTTTTTCTAAATTAATTAATCGATCGTGCTTTTATCATCCGCACGCGGTAACATTATCGATCATATGTTACGTAGCTATTTAATTTATTTTCGTTCGATCGAGATTTCCTCGATTCTTTCGTTCGACCAATGGACGAATTTTTATTTTTTTTATTTTTTTTGGGGAGGGGTAGGGGTAGGGGTAGGGGGAGGGGGATAATAATCGTTCGATCGCCGCGTTGCCCTTTATTTGTTTTATTTTATTCTTTTTTTTTTCTTTTTTTTCCATTTCGCGTTAACAAATTTTGCATTGAAAACCGTCCGACGTGGCGTCGACGTCCCATCGAAAAAAAAAGAGAAAAAAAAAAAAAAAGAGAGAAAAAAGGACAAAATTGCGATGCAACGTAATCTCGTCGAATCTGATCGATTCGATTTTTAACCCATCACCATCGTCGGTCCACTTATGCCGTAATCGTGCTAAAAACATCAGCGTGATTGTACATATGGGGGTGAGTGAAACCACGGGGGTCTCGCGGATTATTCCTCGCTCGGCGATATTACTCAGTCGCGGCTCGCGGATTATTTTAGCTCTCGGATGGGGCAAAAGTACAAATGGATTGAAAAAAAAAAAAAAAAAAAAAAGAAAAAAAAAGGACAATAAAAAAAATCGTAGCTCTCGACGGGGATCGCGAGGGGTGGATTTCGACGAAATCGTAAAAGCGTCGTCAAGTGTCGTCAGCAGCGAAACATCATCGAATTTAACAATCGAATTGACCGTAGAAAATCGAAGATCGACGTAGTTACAAAAATATCGATTTTAATTATATAGCTCCAACGAGATTACCGATGGATTTTCGTTCTCGTAGATAAGCGTCGTTGATAAAATTCACCTTCGATCCCTACCTCCCTACCCCCTACCCCCTACCCCCGTACCTTCTACCCTCTACCCTCTACCCTCTACCCTCCGCGTACCCTTAGGCGTTCTGCCGATTGGTCCTCGGATAGACCCACCCCATTCAAACTTAACCCCATCTTACATTAACATTCTTCTTCTTGTCAAAATCTCTCTCTCTCTCTCTCTCACTCTATCTCTCTCTATCTATCTATCTATCTATCTCTCTCTCTCCTGTAGTGCTGTACGAAAAGTATATATATATATATATATATATATATATATATATATATATATATAAATATGAAAAAAAAAAAATTGATAACAAAAAAAAAAAAAATTGAAAAATAATAGGAGAGAGAGAGAGAGAGAGAGAGAGAGAGAGAGAGAGAGAGAGAGAAGAGGAAAGATTTAGAGAAGAAGAGGAAAAAAATAAAACGAAAAAAAGAAAAAGAAAAAAAAAAAAAACGAAAAAAGACGGAACAAAGGAAAAAAAAAGAAAAAAAGAAAAAAGAAAAGAAAAGAAGGAAAAGAAAAACAAGTTTGCGGTTTCGGTGTCGGCATCGTAGCGACAAAAGGCTGCCCCTGCTTAACGACCTTTCGGTTTTCGTTTCACGGCTTATATGTACGAGAACGAGCAAAGCTAGCTCCTCGTGAAACCGAGACGACCCTAACCCTCTCTCTCTCTCTCTCTCTCTCTCTCTCACTCTCTCTCTCTCTCTCTCTCTCTCTCTCTCTCTCTGTCACTCTCTGTCTCTCTCCGTAACATATATCGAGTCTCATACACGCATCGTGTTTTCACAGCTTGCCGCTGACACAGGGCTGAAACCCTGGCTTTCGACTACCCTTCCCTCTCTAACCTCCCTCCCCTTCCCTCCCCCTCCCTCTCCCACCCGTCCGCCCCCTTAACCTTCCTCAACTCCTCCCCGAAAGGCCCACCGACCCAACCCTCTCCCCTCACCCCGCCTACCCCTTACACTCTTCTCCACCCGTTCGAAAAAAGATTGGAGTGAGTGCGAGCGAGAGAGAGAGAGAGAGAGAGAGAGAGAGAGAGAGAGAGAGAGAGAGAGAGTGTGTGTGTGTATGCGTGTGAGAGTGAGAGAGAGAGAGAGAGATAGAGAGAGAGAGAGAGAGAGAGAGAGAGAGAACTATACTGACTCCGTAAAATCTCTGACGTTGGGCGCGTTGAACTGTGACCCCTTTTCTCCCCTATACCCTCCCTTCCTACCCTACCTAACCCCACCACACCAACCAACTTACCCGTACCCCTCTCGTTCACAGCTTCCCATCGCCCCTTTAAAAAAATAACTCTCTGTCTCTCGACTTTTCGCTTGGATTTTCGAGATCCTTTTTTTTTTCTTTTTTTTTTTTTCGTTTTCTTTCTTTTCTTTTCTTTTCTTCTTATTGTCCTGTCCTGTTTCTGTCCTGTTCATGTTCCATTCCGTTCTATTTTGTTCTGTTATGTTAGGTTATGTCGGGTTATGTCGGGTTATGTTGGGTTGTGTTAGGTTATGTTACGTATCGAATCGGTAGGTTAGAGAAATTTTCATCCTCCTTTCTCGTTTTGTTTCTTTTTTTCTCTCTCTCTTTTTTTTTTTTTTTCTTTCGTCGGATTTCAAGTCGGCTCACACGAATCGTATTTTTCCAATCGAGTATTCGATTCCGTTTTGGCCAAATCAAATCGCCATTAGGTACGTTAGATTTGAATTTTTTCTTACGTATTATTTACGTATCTGTTATACGAGCTCAAACGCGTAAGCGTTTTATTCGTATCGCTAATCGACGTGAGTTTTGGAAAGGATTAATTTTTTTCAAACGTTGAATGATGTTTTTAATAATAATAATAATAATAATATTAATAATAATAATAATAATAATAATAATAATAATAATAACAATAATAATAATAATAATAATAATAATAATAAGAAGAAGAAGAAGAAGAAGAAGAAGAAGAATTGTAATAATAATTGAAAGTTTGTCAACGTACAAACGTAATTGTATAAAATGAATTTTTAATCGAAAATTTGAAAAAAAAAAATTAATAATTTAAAATTTGTCGACGTACAAACGTAATCGTATAAAATGAATTTTTAATCGAAAATTTGAAAAAAAGAATTAATAATTGAAAATTTGTCGATGTACAAACGTAATCGCATAAAATTAATTTTTAATCGAAAATTTGAAAAAAAAATTAATAATTGAAAATTTGTCGACGTACAAACGTAATCGTATAAAATGAATTTTTAATTCGAACCGATCCGATATTGTCGTTAATAATACATTAATTAATAATAACAAAATTTAGTGTTACGTTAATTATTTATGGCGATTATTTGTTACTTATCGGGCCGATTATTTATATACATATATTTTTTTTTCTTTTAATTAAAAAACGGAAAAATATTTAAATCGTGCCAATAAATTTGTCGATCGAAGTTCAAGAATTAATTATCAGTTTTACGAGTCTCGTCTCGTGCATGGTCGTCGCATTGCTTGTGTCCACCATCTAAAAAAAAAAAAAACAAAAGAAAAATAAACGATTAATCGAACCTAACCCTAAAAAACGTTGCCGATCGAAATCGATTGTTACAGTTAACGAGTCCGCCATTTTGAAAGATAACCACGAACGACAGGGAGAGAATCGATCGAATCCTAACCTATATATCGGCAATCGATTCGATCAATCGAAAACGATAGGTTAGGTTACGATAGGTCCGCCATTGTTAAGATGATCAAAGAAATGCCTGATGGTCGCGTGTTTATTACGTGCGAACGAATTTATTCGGGCGTTTAAGTCGAAAAAAAAAAAAAGAAAAATTAGAGAAACGAACGAACGAAGAAATAAAAAAAAAAAATAAAAAAAGAAAGAAAGAAAAGAAAACAAAGAACAACGAGGACAGACGTAATAGGAATTGATAACAATAATACGGTTCGGATCGTTCACGACAGAATCGTCCAACCTGTCGGCAGGAGGAGACTCACTGATGGGTTCCGGATCGGAAGACGAGGACGAGGACGGTAGTGCGCACCATCATCATCATGGGGGAGTCGGTGGTACTCATCTTGGTTCACATAATATGGGTCCCGGAGGTCCAGGCGACCAGAACGTCGGTCATACTGGTGATCTACAATTAGGAGCTGATCCTTGCAAACAGGAGGACTCCGAGGATCAAGGTAAGATAATTTTACTCCTTTGTAAATTTGTAAATTTTAATATTTTTTCAATATCGTTGTAACATTTCAATATCGTCATATACCTCGTCCAATTGTTCCTTCCCCCCCCCCCCACACAAATTCATTTTTATTTTATTTTCATTTCTATTTTATTTCACATATTTCCAAGCTTATCTCTGTAATCGATTGTCGACAAGTGCTTTTTTTTTTCGTTCTTTTTTTTTTTTTTTTTTTTTTATGGGAATTTAATAAACACGCAAAACCAATCTCTCTCTCCCTCTCTCCCTCCCCCCCCTCTCTCTCTCTCGAGGGGATTTCGTTCGACGGTTAATCGTCACATAGATTTTATTAAAAAAATATGGAACACAAAAAATAGAAAATAAAAAAAAAATCACCATACGAATTACCAGACGAAGATAATCAAATAAAATGGAATTCGGCTAACGCTAAGAGGGAAGGGACAGCCTGTTTCGAAACGAAACGATAATAAAAAAAAAAAGAAAAAACAATACATAAAAAAAAAAAAAATAGAGAAAAAAAAAGGACGGGAATTATCGCGCCGCTCCATACGTTTAACCAATAAAAGCGAACCGAATTCGAATTTCTATTTCGCGATCGCGATTAACACGTCACGATCGTTCGAAGGAGATATATCTTCCGAAAAAAAAAAAAAAAAGAAAAAAAGAAGGAGAAGAAAAGTATATTCAATAGGCGAAGAATATATTTCTCATCCCTCGTCCCTCCCCCCCCCCCAATAACGAAGGACGTTCTCGAGTAGGGTGGTCTCTCGTCGTTCGATGCTTGCTTCTTTTTCACGAGCTTACAAAAGCTCGCACGCAGGTCTTCCAACCATTATTCGCTCGCGTTGCCTTTCATCGTGAACGCAACAATGAGGAACACGAGCGCGACACACGCGCGCGCGCACACACACACACACACGTACACACACATAGAAACCGAACAACCGTACGAGTACGAAAAAGAAAGAGAGAAGAAGTTGGAGGGTGCTTTTAAGAGTGAGTTTGAGAGGGTCGGGAGGGGGGAGGGGGAGGGGGTGACCATACTCGATCGCAGTGACACTGTCCAAACATTTTCTTTGTCCCGTGGTTAAGACCTTTACCCATGGTTATATAGATTACAAACTAGAGAGTGAGAGTGAGAGAGAGAGAGAGAGAGAGAGAGAGAGAGAGAGAGATAGATGGAGATAAAGATAAATAGAGAGACTCTCCTACACACACAAACACACACACACACACACATGTATATATACATGTATATAGCAATATAGTAACAGCTTATAGAGTAGGTATGGCATTCAGTTTCATAGCATTCACCATAATCCAATGGGGGTTTTTTTCCGAAAGGGATTTGCTTTGGATCGTGACGATACCCCTTCACCTTAACAACCCTCACACCCTACAATCCACTCACACCCCTCCATCCACCCCGAATCGTCATTATCTATAACCCTTACATGTATACGTACAACTTCATGCGTTACTGTAACTCTTAAAACGTATAATTCGTTGATCTCGTAAAAATAAAAATCAATTTTGTTTCTCTCTCTTTCTTTTTCTTTATTAATCATTCCGATCATCCTAATCACCCATCCAACCAATTTAATATACGATTTAAAAGGTTCCCTCGATGGTGACCCGGAGACGAGGGACAGTCAAACGGAAAACAAGAGTCCCGATGGTGGTGCAGGGGGTGGTAGCGGGGATGGCGGTGCGGGATCGAAAAGACGCGGTCCAAGGACAACCATAAAGGCTAAACAATTGGAGATATTGAAGAACGCATTCTCGTCAACGCCTAAACCAACTAGGCATATCAGAGAACAATTGGCTAAGGAAACTGGGCTGCCGATGAGAGTCATACAGGTTCTTACAAAATTTATATACATATATATATTTATATATATATTTATATAATATATTTATATATATATAATATATTTATATATATATATATATATTAATATATATATTAATTATATATAATATATTTATATATATATATATATATATAAATATATATATGTATATGTATATTTTTTTCTTCTATCTATCTCTCTCTTTTCCTCTAAATTTTTTTTTTGACCACACTCCACCCCCCCCCCCCACCACTCCTTACTTCGTCCTCGCTCGAACCGAACGAACGTACCCGCCGGCGAAGAGAAAACTTTGTGTATTCACACAAAACACATTCTTAAGTTAGATCGTTGGGAACGTCGTTCGAACGATTTTCCGTTCAAATTTGTCAATGATTTTTCTTCGAGATTCAAAAAAAAAAAAAAAAGAAAAAAGAAAAAATAAATATTACGGGATATTATCGATGGGTCGTATACGGGCTTTAAAACTTGATCGTTTCAACGTCTCCCTGATCGTTCATTTCGTAACGCGAAACGACGTGGTTAAATTTTTTTTGTTGGTTTTCCTCGTTTAAAAGTGACGTTCGTTTTTTTTTTTTAATTATTTAATTTAGATAGAAAAAAAGAATATTGAAACGTCATCGAATCGGATAACATTTTACATATTTATTTTTTTTTTTTTTTTATTCGGAGAACGACGGTCGATTAGAAAATATTCGCTACCTGTCAGATTTGTTAATGATTTTTTAAATTTACCGATGACGTTTACGAGATTAAAAAAAAAAAAAGAGATTGGAAAACGAATAATTGAAATAGGGAGAACGTAGAGGGATACAAATATTGTTTGGAACGCGAGACGATTTTTATTTTACTTTATTATTATTATTTTTTTTTTTTTCGGAGAACGACGGTCGATTGGAAAATATTCGCTACCTGTCAAATTTGTAAATGATTTTTTAAATTTACCGATGACCTTTTCGAGATTAAAAAAAGAAAATAAAAGATTGGGAAACGAATAGTTGAAACAGGGAGAACGTTAGAGGAATAAAAGTATTGTTTGGAAAGCGAGACGTTTTTTATTTTCGTTTTCTTTTTCTTTTTTTTTTTTTTTTCTATCGATCGGACGTCGAAAGGATCGATCGAGATGCGAAAGTACGATTCGAGTGATCTCGAGATTGCTCGCAGAGTAATTCGTTCGATATCAACGAGTCCGACTGCGTCGCGATGGAGAACAGTCGAACGAATTCGTACGTTCCGTATGATTCGGATCGTTCGTTCCTCGATTTGCGAACGTTCGTCGACGGAGTTCTCGTAAACGACGATCGGAGAGATATTCGCCATATTTCCATTCTCTCTCTCTCTCTCACTCTCTCTCTCTCACTCTCACTCTCTCTCTCTCTCTCTCTTTCTATCTTTTTCCTTCTTCCTCGTTCCCTTTTCCATCTCCCACGCGAATAAAATCGAACGAACGCGAGACGGTGCGAGCTGTGTGTGTGCGCGCGTGTATGTGTGCGTGCGCTCGCGCGCGCGCGAGAGAGAGAGAGAGAGAGAGAGAGAGAGAGAGAGAGATCGCAGATCGCGTTAGGTAAACGACGAGACGAAGGTCGCGTTCGACGTGGACGACCGTCCCGACGGACGATCTCGCGGAAAACTAAAATCGTACGAAAGCGTGAGAGTCCTACGACGACGTAAACGAATACGAAGACGAGGACGAAGACGAGGACGAAGAGAACGACGACTACGACGACTACGACGAGGACTGATTCGTTCGCGAGTACGCTTGGAAGATCTCTTCGAGCTTGGATCACGCCAAACCACGAGCGAAATACTTCGTTTTAATCGCGGATGCCGTGTATATACGCGCGCGTCGGTCGCACAGCTCGTAAGAGCGTATTTGTCGTACTCGCACGCTCGGCCGACGCATATATGCGGCGGGTCGGAGGGTCCGCTCGAAAATTCGTTCGCTCCGATGAAACGTGCGTTCGTTCGACGCGCGCGATAACGACGAGAGAAAAAATGAGAATGAAAATGAAAAAAAAAAAAAGAAAAAAAGAAAAGAAAAAAAAAAAGAGAGATAGGACTCGCGAGCAGCGGTGGGGGAGGGAGAGGGAGGAGAGTCTACGGGTCGCGTGCCGCGCGTTCTCGCGTCGAGAACGCGATCGAGGAATTGAGTTAGACGGAGACGGAGAGACGTTGTGCTTTATTGTTCAGGTCTGGTTTCAAAACAAGAGGAGCAAGGAGAGAAGGTTGAAACAATTAACGTCGATAGGTAGAAGCCCGTATTATGCCGGCTCGAGGAAGATACGGGGTTTCCCATTGAATTTGAACCCGGCGTTGGGCGGCGAGGACGGGCCCCCTCCTAGCTTCGCATATTTCGGCGACAAATTTGAATTCGGTTATGGCAGCCCCGTTGCGTTTCATCCGGAATTTTTTGGCGCCCATCCGCCGCCCCACCCCCATGGGCCGCCATTCGCTGGACCAGGTAATCCCGGTAAGAATTGATAAATTTTGACGATAAACGTGTCGTCGCGACATTCTCCAACGTTTTATCGACGATGTTCGTTTGTTTGTTCGTTTGTTTGTTTTTTTTTTTTTTTTTTTTTTTTTTAAACGTAAGAAAAATAACGACCAACGCCCTTCAATGACGATCGAATTTTTTCAATGATCGCATTCTCGTTCGAATCGGTGTTAATAATTTTTTTTTTCGAAGGGACGATCGAAATTTTTGGATAATTTTTCTTTTCTTTTCTCCTTTTTTTTTTTTTTTTTTTTTCTTTTATCGATTTTATTTTTATCTCTTATTACAATCCGTTGGAAATCAAAGAAAATCAAGAAAAATCTTTTCAAGAATATTTTTTTCATCACAGACGACGTCTGTACGATGACGATGTTTTTTCGATTGTCATCAAAATTTTTCAATATACTTTCTGAGATACAAACGAAAATTACGTTTAACTTTTTATTGGAGGATTGATATGATTGATGATTATAATGATAATAATGATGCTGATGCTGCTGATGATGATGATGATGATGATGATGATGATGATAACAATTCTTCTGATGATCATGGAAAGAAAATTGTTTTTTCAATGACACTTTATCGCAATATTTCTAAAACAAATTTTTCATACGAACGAATTGTGCTAATATGCGTTTGTGTACGTGTATCGGTACGATTAATAATAATAAAATAATAACAATAATAATAATCATCGTAATAATAAAAGGAACAAAAATTTTTCTAACGATCATTATAACGTAATTTATAATTATAATTATAATTATAATTATAATTGCAACAAAAGTTTATTTAATCATCATTTAAACAGAATTTTTAATGGAAACAAATTAGGCATATACGTTTAATACAGTATTAGTATTGTTAATATAATATTAATAATAATAATAATAATAATAATAATAATAATAATAACAATGACAACAATGTTTCTAATGATCATTTAAAACAAAATTTTTAATATTAAAAAAATCAGATACATACGTCCATTTACATCATTAATACGATTATTACCAACAATAATGACATAACAATAATAACAATAATAATAATAATAATAACAGAACAATCTTCTTAATAGTCTTTAAAAAGAATATTTTTAATATTAACAAATCATGTACATAAGTCTGTTAACATTATCAATACGATTAATAACAATAATAATTATATAACAATAATCACAATAATAATAATAATAATAATAATGATGATGATGATGATGATGATGATAAAAACAATAACAACAATCTTTTTAATTATCAGTACGATTAATACCAACAATAATGATATAACAATAATAATAATAATAATAATAATAATAATAATAATAATAATAATAATAATAACGATAACAGTTATAATAATAATAATAACAATTATAATAATAATAATAGTAATAATATTAATAATAATAATGATGATGATGATGGTGATGGTGATGATGATGATGATGGTGATGATGGTGATGATGATGATGATGATGATAAAAACAATAACAACAATCTTTTTAATTATCAATAAGATTAATACCAACAATAATGATATAACAATAATAATAATAATAATAACGATAACAGTTACTTACAACAATAATAATAACAATTATAATAATAATAATAGTAATAATATTAATAATAATAATGATGATGATGATGGTGATGGTGATGGTGATGATGATGATGATGATGATGATGATGATAAAAACAATAACAATAATCTTTTTAATTATCAATAAGATTAATACCAACAATAATGATATAACAATAATAATAATATTAATAATAATAATAATAATAATAATAATAATAATAATAAATAAATTAATTAATTAATAATTTAATTAATTAATTATTAATAATGATGTTTAGAGCGACGTAAAGAATGAAATAATAATATAAAGAAAAAGAAAGAAAAAAGAGTCGCTCCTTTTTCATAATCATAATCATAATAATAATAATAATAATAATAATAATAATAATAATAATAATAATAATAATAATAATAATAATAATAATAATAATAATAATTATAATAATAATAACGATAACAGTAACAATAATAATAATAATAGCAATAATAATAATAATAAAAATATTAATAATAATATTATTATTAATAATAATAATAATAATAATAATAATAATAATAATAATAATAATAATAATAATAATAATAATAATAATAATAATAAAATTGAGAGAAGCACAGCCGGTTTCGGAGATGGCCGTGCGGATACGATCATCTCTGAGCAGTACGTAATCTGTTCTTGACAGGTTTAGACCCAGCCAGTTTAGCGGGTATGGCAGCGGCAGTGGCGGTGACAGGGGAGTATCCACCTCCGGGTGCGGGGGGTGGTCCTCC
>OU427009.1:4464393-4484393 GCA_911387935.1 Dolichovespula saxonica
TATTTCAATATAAATAAATGTGTTAGTGTATATGACTTATTATAAAGGCAATGTTTTCCCGCGAGAGAGAGAGAGAGAGATAGAGAGAGGGAGAGGGAGAGGGGGGTGAGAGAGAGAGAGAGAGATCAATATCAATAATCGATGTCGATGTTGATCATCATGATCATAATAACTCTGATTATGATGATTATTTCAATATAAATAAATGTGTTAGTGTATATGACTTATTATAAAGGCAATGTTTTCGCGCGCGAGAGAGCGGGAGAGAGAGAGAGAGAGAGGGAGAGAGAGAGAGAGGGAGAGGGAGAGAGAGAGAGAGAGAGAGAGAGAGGAGCGTGCGACTTCGAAGAGAAAAAAAAAAAAGAAATGACAAGAAAAAACGAAGAAGTTAAGACGAACGAAAAGAAAAAAAAAAGTAGAGAAGAGAAAAAAACACGGAAAAAACGGAACGAAGGAAAGAGCGAGCGAGCGAGCGAGCGAGAGAGAGAGAGAGAGAGAGAGAGAGAGAGAGAGAGAGAGAGAGAGGGGGGGGGGGGGGGGGGAGAGAGGCCGCCGCGCGATGTGTGTAATGATTATAAATGTTATTATAATAAACCACCTCGTATTTCCGTATATAAATTTTGTACGGTCTTTTTAATATTACCATCATCATCATCATCATCCTCATCATTGTCATCATCGTCGTCGTCATCGTCGTCACTCCAAGATTATCCTCGATCTCCAAATTTCTAATTTTTTCAAGCCATCCAAACCATCCAACTCACCCAACTCAACCAATAAACCCACCCATCGAACTCTCTATCTCCGTTCGTTTAAACCTCCGTACTTTTAATCGGAAAAAGAAAAATCTCTCGTCGTTCTTTTGATTTCTTTTCTTCTTCTCGTTTTATCCTTTCTTTTTTTTTGTGTGTGTGTGTGTGTGTGTGTTTTTTTTTTTTTTTTCTCTCTGAGATTTATTCTCGTGATTGTTACCCCACCATTAATCCATCCATTCCCACGTTTCTCCTTTCATTTGTCCCTTTTTTTTTTCTTCGCGTTTTTTCGTTTTTTCTTTTCATTTTTTTTTTTCATTTTTATTTTTTTTTTTTTTTTCATTTTTTCATTCTTTCTTTCGTTTCGCCGGCGCCGATTTGACGAAGCTGGTAGAAGGGACGAGCGTCCTTCGACGATTGGATTGTGGACGAAGGTAAGATTATTGGATAAGACAAGTACAGTTGGTGCTTCTTTTTTTAATTTTTTTCTTTTTTTTTTCTTTTGATTGAAAATTCGATGCGATTCGAAAAATTTGTTTCGATTGAAATCGAAGATTCGTGATATTTCAATTAAAGGGTCGATCGATAAATTCGTGAACAAATAAATTTGCCGATTGCGAACATTCCACTCTTTCATTTCCTGATAAAAAAAAAAAAAACATAATAATAATAATAACAAAAAACAAACAGACTTGTCAATAAATCGAACCTGTAGAACAAAGACAGATCGTCGTGGCGATCCAGCTTGTAATCATTAGCTCGAGTTTTTCAAAAAAAAAAAAAAACAAAAACAAAAAAACATTCCCGTCCCTCATACATACATAAAAAAAAAAAAAAAAAAATCCCTCAAAAGTAAAAACGTAGAGGAATTTGACGTAACGTGCTTAGTCAATTCGCAATTTCTCGAAGCGATCCTGACGCCACGATGTTGAGAGACAATGCAAAAAAAAAAAAAAGAAAAAAGGAAAAAAAAATAGAAAAAGAAAAAGGGAAGAGATGGGATCAAATGAAAAAAAAAAAAAAACAAAAAAAAAAGAAGAAGGAAAAACAAACGAACAAAAAAAAAAAGAACTAACAAAAATAAAGAGGAAGTCCATCGACCCAAATACTCGGCCCTGATGTGTCCGACGAGGATTAAAAAAAAAGAAAAAAAAAAAACAAAAAGTAAAAAAAAGAAAAAAAATAGAGAGCAAGCTTCTGTTTGTGCGTGCGCGTGTGTGTGTGTATGCGTGTGTGTGAGAGAGAGAGAGAGGGATAGAAAAAAAATCTCGAACGTTTGAAGAGTCCACGAGTGTTGGTGGAGTGGGGGTTGGGAGGGGTTGGGGAGGGGGGGGGGGGGTTAGGGGTTGGTTGGAAACACCTGAGACCATCGTCCTTCTCCCAATCGAATTTCTTTCTCACCCTGTAGTACTAAATCGTTGTCTCACGGTCGACGCAGATGCGACCTTCATAGTAAGAAAGATGGACAGAGACAGACAGACAGATAGATAGAGATAGATAAAGATAGATAGAGACAGATAGATAGATAGAGTGAGAGTGAGAGAGAGAGAAAGATAGATAAGCCCAATAGCTTTGGTGTCCTAACATCGTTAGAGTTAGTCGCCACAATGTCGACCCTGGCAACAACCAAAAGGGCTGAGAGGGTGAGGTTGAGGGTGAGTGGGAGGAGGGTGGTGACTGGGTGGGTGTTTAGAACTTGGGTCGAAGAGGAGGATGGTTTGTTCGTACGACAGGAGGGGTTTTGTTGGATGCTGAGAGAACGTATGGGGTTGGGGTTGGGGTTGGGATTTGGTTTGGGGTAGGAGAAAAAGAGAGAGAGAGAGAGAGAGAGAGAGAGGAGTGTAGTTAAAGAGGGAATTCGTTTTCCTGGACATCTGGTGAATTCGATTTTGATGTGTTTCTACCCTTAGGGTTTTCTTCGTGCGTATAAAGGATCATAGCCGTTCGCGGATCCATCTTCGATACAACAGTCCCATTGGGGATACAAAACGAAGCCATGGTGTAGTATTCCTCGTACCGCACCTAACAACCTACCTAAACCCCATCAACTCCCACCATCAACCCGACAACCCTATTGGTGGTACATTGATACAATCCCAAACGCGTTATAAACCCGTTACATGTTCTTACGTCTTACACGAAGTTGGTACTCGATTAGTCCTGTTAATTTTCGAGTAAAATTTGATCGATTGGTCGTCGTTGTTAACAGGGATTCATTTTTGTTGTTGTTGTTGATGTTGTTTTCTTTTTTTTACGCGAAATTGGAACCCTGTGAGATCCGTTGATTTTCGAATAAAATTTGATCGATCGACCGTCGTTGGCGTTATTGTTGTTGTCATTTTCGTTTTTAAGGGTTGGTAATTCGATGGTTATTTAAGAAAAACTATGTCACCGTGTAGTATTCATCGTACCTCACCTAATCACCCTCGACTCAACGATCTTACTGGTACCTTAATTCGATCCCAACTGTGTGAACGAACCCTTACATATTCTTATAATTTATACGAAATTGGCACCCGATTAGTCCTGTTAATTTTCGAGTAAAATTTGATCGATTGGTCGTCGTTGTTAACAGGGATTCATTTTTGTTGTTGTTGTTGTTCTTGTTTTCTTTTTTTTACGCGAAATTGGAACCCTGTGAGATCCGTTGATTTTCGAATAAAATTTGATCGATCGACCGTCGTTGGCGTTATTGTTGTTGTTATTTTCGTTTTTAAGGGTTGGTAATTCGAAGGTTATTTAAGAAAAACTATGTCACCGTGTAGTATTCATCGTACCTCACCTAATCACCCTCGACTCAACGATCTTACCGGTACCTTAATTCGATCACAACTGTGTGAACGAACCCTTACATATTCTTATAATTTATACGAAATTGGCACCCGATTAGTCCTGTTAATTTTCGAGTAAAATTTGATCGATTGTCCTTGTCGTCTTTTTCGTTTTTTTTTTTTTTTTTTAAACAGTGATTCATTTTTTGTCGTCGTTGTTAACATGGATTCACTTTTCGTTTTTGTCGTTGGCATTGTTGTCGTTGTCTCTTCGATTTTTCACGGATTGATAGTTACGTGAGGTATATAAAGATAAGTATAATGAGAGTGATAGAGATGGAGGGGCGTTTAGGATGTTGTAAAACTACGAGGAACACGTTCAGCGTTCCATGTAATATACGTGTCCTGGCAATAGAGAGAATCTCCGGGAGATTCGACAGATGCGTGGCCGCCTACGAACCCTTAGGAACTACCCTGCGGGGTCCCGTGGGAGTTCGGTCCTAGGGCCAAACCGTCCCAGGGGGTACTTTCAACGTTCTGTATACCAACCCTACATCGTATCGTTCTCGTTACTACCCCTTCTCTCTCTCTCTCTCTCTCTCTCTCTCTGAACGCTCACTGTCCCTCTATATAGATATATATATATATATATATATATATATATATATATATCCTTAGCACAGTAAGCATTACTGGAATACACCACGTAGGCGCAGGACACTCAGCTAAATTCCTAACCTAATCGCGTTGCGATTAGATACAACGGACGAAGTTTTGATCGGTCCGATTTATTTCACCCTTTTCGATATTACGCGTCCTGCGTTTTTTTTTTTTTCTTTTTCTTTTTCTTATTTTTTTTTTTTCTACCTACAACTCACCACCCTTGCTCTGCAACACCCTTAACGACAGGATACGGTCGTACGATTTCTTTAAATTCTTCAATTTGGTTCCGTTCTCTCGGTTTTTTATTTTTTGATTTTTTTTTCTTTCTTCTTTTTTCTTCTCGATGGATGAACAAAGACAGGCCGAAGAATTATGTATAATCGTTTCGGAAATACGGTTCAATCGATCGGTATTCTTTTTTTTTTTTATTTTCTTTTTATATTCTTTTTTTTTTTTTTTACAACGGAAAGATTTTACGTTTTCGATTCAATTTTGGGGTTTTTCTTTTTTTGTTTTTTTTTTTTCTTTTTTTTTTTTTTTTAATCATATCGACAGCCGTATCGTCCATCACCTCGCCCTACCCCCCCCTCCCATCGACGAAATCACTACGCTAGACGTTTAATATAAAAACGAGCTGGCTCGAAGGAATTTTTTTTTTTCAAAATTTTTTCAAAAAAAAAAGAGAGAGAGAGAACAAGAAACACTTCCGCTTGGAACATGTATCCTCGATTGAAAAAATTGATCTCGCTTCGTAGCGAATATACGAGGATGATTGCGAGATCGGAAAATGCGGCAAGAAAATGAAAAAAGGGAAAAGAAAATGGAAAATTAAAAAGAAAAAAGGAAAAATCAAATAGGAGAACTAGAAGACCAGAGAACACACACACACACGCGCGCGCGCGCATACAAAAACCCATAGAAAAGATTTTTCCAGGATTGAAAGGCAAGAGTTCCCTGGAGATAAAAATTCTTTCAAAAAAAAAAATAAAAAAAATAAATAAAACAAAAGACGGAACAGACAAAAAAAATTCTCCCACTTGGAGCATATCTTCTCGATTCGTAGCGAATATACGACGACGATTGCGATACGAAAAGAGCAAACAAAAAAAGAAAGTAAAAAGAAAAAATAAAAAAGACAAAAGAAAAATAAAAAAAAAAAAGAGAAAAAAGACAAAACAAATAAAAAAAAAAAATACAAATAGAATAACTAGAAGACCGAGAATACACACACATTCACACACACACACACACACACTTACATACATTCACATTTCGTTCACACATACGCGCGCGCGTACGAAACCCATAGAAAAGATTTTTCCAGGATTGAAAGGCAAGAGTTCCCTTGGGATATCGAAGGTGTCTCACGGGTACACGTGAGTTGAAGGTGCCGAACGTGATGCGTTAAGGAGATGGGTGAGTTGAGGGATGTGGCGTGGGTTGTGGGGTGGATTGTGGGGTGGTTGTTATACGTAGGTACGCGTGCATCGTGAACGATTTGTAAGGTGTGACAGGGGGGCGGAGACGTAAAGGGAGGGGTTGGTCTACAGGGTTTTAGGGTTGTAGGGTTACACACACACACACACACACACACACACATATACACATATATAGAACGTTATAATGTTAAGCGAAGGACGAGACACGGTTGAACAGGACGACGAATGGGGATGAGGGTAAGGGTGGAATGAGGGTGGAGTGAGGGTGGGTGGGGGTTGTGGTGGTGGTGGGACGCTTTACAGTCGAACGCGCGTAACGCGTCGACTCACGTGTCCGCGCACGTGTCGTGAAACGAGAGCTTCCCCGTTTCGTCTCTTACATAAAAAAAAAAAAAACAAAAAAGAAAAAGAAGAAGAAGAGTAAGAAAAAAAAAACTCGACCAAACCCCCGTCCACCCACCCCCAACCAACCAACCAACCCTCCTACCCTCGAGTTTTTCGTCCCGTAATTATGCAAGGAGCCCTTACAAATCACGCCTTGCTTACCGCTCGGCACGTTCCGTTTAAAACCTAACCTAACCTAACCTAACCTAACCCAACCGAACTAACGTACCTTCGGCGTTACGAATTAAACGATCTCGGCGCATTCAGATGGATCTCCTCTACCCTAAACCCCCTCCCCTACACATTTGCCATACTCGCTCGACACCCCTCCACCCCTCCACCCCCCACCCCCATAGGCAAAATTAACTTCGATTCGCGTTCGCGAGGTTTCAACGCGACTACTTCCTTCTTGCGTATACGTTTTTTTACATTTTTTTTTTTTTTTTTTTTTTTTTTTTTTTTTTTTGAAGGAAGAAAGTCCTTCGAAAAGAAAGAGAGAGAGAGAGAGAGAGAGTAGGAAAGAGAAAGAAGAGACAATTTATTTTTTCGTCAAAAAAAAAAAAAATAAATAAAATAAATAAAATAAATAAAAAACACACACACCCCTCGCGAGGGTGTCGAAATTTTTTCGGACCACGTAAAATAGGAAGGAGAGGTAGAAGAGAAAAAATGAGAGGAAAAGAGAAAATTGAACGAAAAGAAAAAAATGAGATAGAGATAGAGATAGAGATAGAGATAAATAGAGAGAGAGAGAGAACGAAGGTTTTTTTTTTGAAAAAGAGAAGAGAGGTAAGGGTAAACGAGCTTCGTAGAAATTGTTTCGAGAAACCGTTTTCAACCTACGAACAGAGATCATGGTCGTCGAATCCATTCCAAGAAATGTTTCGTCGAACTTGGATCGAGAAAGATCAACCGAGACACAATGGGAAACCTAAGAGGTGTTGTATAAAAGTGATCGCCATTCCGAAAACGAATGCGGATAAAACGCACGTCTTTTCCGTCCTACCTTCTTATTTCCCACCTCATCCTCATCGTCCTCGTCATTCCTCGTCCTCATTCTCAGGTCACCACTCTCTCTCTCTCTCTCTCTCTCTCTCTCTCTCTTTCTCTCTCACTCTTTTTTTGGCTTCATACGAAAGACGTTGACTATGACGACGACGTGCGAGTACGACGATGACGACGACGACAGAAGTATCTAGAACGACCTCCTGGTGTTATGCCTAGCTTAGGCTAATCCAAAATCCGGATTACCTGTGGCTCAGCCTCGGTCCTGTCTTACAAACACACACACACACACACACATATACACACATACGCACATAAGCATATACGCATATTTTAGACGGATATATGCAGTGCCCTGGAATAACCGATACGGGGCTTTTGTCGATGTATGAATTAATCTCTCAAGTAGGTAGACATATATATATGTGTGTGTGTGTGTGTGTTTGTTTGTGTGTGTTGGTATATATTGTGTATGATATACACAATACGTGGCATATTGTCATTTGCATGATAATCGTTTAACATTATCATTCTGGAATTTAGTTGTCTCTCTCTTTTTTTTTTGTCTTGTTTCTTCTTTTCCTTTGTGTTTTTTATTTTTTTTTTTTTTTTAAGGACCACGAGAGAAAAAATATGTGACCGAAGAAAAATCGATGATTATTGCCGCCGATTGGATTTTTTTTTTTTTTTATTCGACACCGTGTACATCGATTGTAGAACATACGCGAAATGCATATATATTGTGTATGATATATACGATACGTAGAATATTGTCATTTGAATAATAATTGTTTAACTTTACCATCCTAGAATTTATTTTTTATTTTTGTTTCCTTTTTATTTTTTATGGACTACGGGAAAAAATGTAATCGAAAAAAATCGATGATTATTGCCGTCGATTGGATTTTTTTTTTTTTTATTCGACACCGTGTATATCGAATATAGATTACACGCGGGATGCATATAATATAATAAGCCTCTTATCTTGGCAATTATTTTTATTTGATTTGGATATTGCATAATTTTGATATTACATATACATATATATTTTTTCTTTTTTCGACACTGGGTATATATTAAATATAGAGTGTACGCAGGAACAAAATATGTGTGTATATATTTAGGTATGTATAATAAACCTGTCATCCTAGCAGTGAATTTTATTAGGATATTGTATGAGAAATATCGTAGGAATATTATATAATTTTGATATTTTATATATATATATATATATATATATATATATATATATATATATATATATATATATACATATTATTTTTTTTTCGCCACTGGGTATATATCAAATATAGATTGTACGCGGAATACATATATCTATCTATGTATGTATATATATATATATATATATATATATATATATATATATATATATATATATGCATGTAGATATGTTTAATAAGCCCGTTTTCTTACCAGTTTTAACTTCATTGGGATTTTGTATAATTTTGATATTACACACACACACACACACACATATATATATATATATTTATATTATTTTTTCTTTCGCCACCGGATATATATAAATATAAATATATATATATATATATATATATATATATATATATATATATATATATATATCATATATATAATCCACGCAAAATACACATATGTATATACGTATGTATGCATGTATGTAAATATGCAGGTATGTAAAATAAGCCTGTTATCTTTGTAATTAATTCGATTGGGATACTGTGTGAGAAATATTGTACGGTATATATCGTATAATATCGAACTCACATACATTCATACATATTTATATATATATATATATATATATATATATATTATATAATTTTTTTTTCGCCACCGGGTATATATCAAATATATATATGTATATATATGTGTGTGTGTGTGTGTATATAAACGAGTCTGAACAGAAGTTCTTTGGACCAAGTTCTTATTACCAAGAAACACGTCAATGTACATATATGTAAATGCGTGCAGTAGTAATCCTTTAAAAAAGGACCGACTATTATATTCCTTTTTGTAAAACGATTTTACAGCAATTTTGTTTAAACGGATTGTTTTACAAAGAGAGACAGGGACAGGGACAGAGACAGAGACAAATTCAAATTTCAATTCCAACGTTAATGGAAGTGTGTTGCTGTTATTGCAGGAGTGTCACACGGTCTCTTGGGATAGTGAAAAACGAGCAACTAAAACACCGTTACACGTTGTTCTTGTTGTTGTAAATTTGTCGTCGTTATTATTATCATTATAACGAGTATTATTATTATCAACATTGTTATTATCGTTATCATCATTGTTATCATTATTCGTTTTGGTTAATCGATTTCGTTAAACGTAGGCATACCATGGTCTCGGATGGGAGCCAATGATATTTCGACAATTGTATTTACGATCATGTTAATTATAATCACACACACACACACACACACACACACACATATATATACATAGATATATAAATATATGTATGCATGATTTTTGTATATTTTTAATCGATTAACATATTCCATATTAATTTTATCTCATCGTAATTTTTCATTGCGTCCGTTTCAAACGTAACTATTATACCTTTGGTATCATCCGAGAATCGTTATACAGGGTGTTTCAGTTAAAGGAGATCGCCTATAACGTATATAACATTATACTATTATACACACACACACACACACACATATATATAAATTATTCATAACATACTTCTTTTTGAACGTTCATTCAAAGTATGCCATAAAAGTTTGTCGCATCATCAAAAATAATAAAAATATATAGACGGCCACCTTTAACTGAACCACCTTGTATATACATACATACATACATACATACATACATATATATATGTATAAATATTGAATTCGTCATTGTAATGCCTATGACTCTGAATCGACGAAAATTAGATCGATCGATCGATCGATCGTAGAGAACGTCGATGTCGAATCTCGATATCTTCTCGAACGATGACCTTGAACGAAAAAAACTCTTCATCCCAAATATCGAAACGATTTAAAAGTTCCATCCACCTCCGGCATTTCGTCCAATAATTAAAAGTAAACGTTGATACTCGATGTACCACGAGTTTAACGTTCATACGTACGCGCGCGCGCGCGCGCGCTCGTCGCGTGTGAATAAGAATAAGGAAGCGCCTTTTGTCAAAAGTGAGTGGTTCCACGCACGTACAAATGATTTATACGACGCGTCGTATTTTCTCGAGAAAATTACTCTCCTACCGTGAAGTTCCCCTACCCCACCCCGCCCCTGATCTCCACCCCCCCTCCCCACCTCACCTCACCTCACCTCACCTCACCTCACCCCCGATGCCTCCTAGAATGCCTTACGCCTTGGCAGTAAAATCTAACGATAATTTTATTATCGTACGCGTACGTTAGCAACTTGGATGGAGCGAAGTTTTGTGCAAAAGTGTTACATACGTACCAACACACACACACACACACACACACACACACATATATATTTATTTATTAGGTTGAGGAATAAGTTCGTAGGGTTTTTTAAATAAAAGTCTTCGATAAAAACGATACGAATTTATTACCCAACATATATCTTGCAATTAATTTTATACAAACATACACACACAAACACACACACACAGACACACATAAACACACACATATATATATGTTACGTTGGAGAATAAGTTCGTAGCGTTGTTTTAAATAAAAGTCTTCGTTAAAAACGATACGAACTTATTTTTCCCTCCCCCCATAACCTAATATATATATATATATATATATATACATATGTCTTGCGATTAATTTTATATAAAAATAAAAAAAACAGAAAAAACACAAGGGTATTTTTATATCAGAGAGACGTTAAAGAATCGACCGCAATTGTCCCCGTGATTTTTCGGATAGTCGGTACGATTTAATTCGTGAAACATATAATACGTGGACCCGTTTAACCGGGCGATTATCTTTATAAAACTACCCCTTACTACCATTCAGGAGATAAGTATTTCCTATTTAAAATACCGGCTAGACGATCAGAAAGAGACAGCGAGAGAGAGGGAGAGAGAGAGAGAGGGGGGGGGGGTAGTATAGTAGCACCAGGACCCTAAGATAAACTGTTCGTTGGATCGTCGAGGTTGCCGACTGGTGAAACGAAGAGTTACAGCGAACGAATGAACGAAAGAGAAAGAGATAGAATTGAGAGGGTAGAGAGTGGGAGGGAGGTAAAGAGGGGTTGATTATAAACCGAAGGTATGAGGGTGATGTAGGATCGAGTGTAGGCGAGGGGTGAAGCGGGGCTTGCGAAGGGTAGTAACGTGCAGCGGTAGCAGCAGCAGTAGCAACAGCAGCAGCAGCCACGGTGGTCCACCGTGAGGGTGGTTTATGGGGGGTTGTACCGGGCATTGTTGTATAAATAGGTTTGGCGAGTTAGGGGTTGCTACCCCCGAGGGAACTGCACATGTCCGCATCGATTATACCACCCCCAACTCTCTCTCTCTCTCTCTCTCTCTCTACACACACACACACACACACACACACACATATATATGTGTATATATATGTATATGTATCTCTGTCTCTCTCTTTCTCCCTTCACAGGCCTCTTCTCGATTCTCTGCCACAAGCAGGGGTGGCGTCACCCCTATGCCCTGTCGTACACTTCAATCCACCCCATACACCAACACCAACACCATCACCACCACCATCACTACCACCATCGCTACCGCTAACACTGACAATACCAACGTCATCCCGTACTACTACACCGTCCACCCTCCTCCTCCTCCTCACCCCTAACCACCCCTCTACTACTCTACTTCTCTACTTCTCTACGTACTCTTCGCAGTTTCAACCGCGTGTTCGAACCCGACCCAAGGTTTTCTCCCGGTGGAGCCCACGGGGCACAGAGCTCGGTTATTTTCAAGCCATTTGCTTTGTAAACGCACGCAATCTCGTACTACCAGGGACAAACCTCTCCACCTACCCACCCTCCTATCTCTACCACCAACCCCCTAACTTACACCCTACACCCTACGCATACACACACGTATGCACAGAACTTCTCACGGAGCCATCATCTAACACAACACTCGTCTTATGCACTCCTCTCGATAGGACCTTTGGCCTTCCACACCCCCCACCCTCAAAACCACCCCCTATCACTCTCTCTCTCTCTCTCTCTCTCGCTCGAGATATCACTTGTTTCGTTCGCAAATGTCACCTGTAAGGACTCGAACATGTAATACGTCTCTTCCGTTTTTCGGGAAGCTTCTTTTATTTATTTATTTTTTTTTTGCGTATGTCGTCGACGATAAACGACAACAATTAAAAAAGAAAAAACGAGAATTCTGTTTTTTTTTTTTTTATTTTGCACTCGTTAAAGACGAGGATAAAATGATTGTAATGCGTATACATCGAATCGGATAAAATCGAGGATATACGAAAAGACGTACGTACGTTCGTACACAATCGTTAATAACAAACGAAATAAAATCTTTCGACGATCTCACCCCTTATATTCTCATTCCGCGTGACAAATCGACCCCAAAAAAAAAAACAAAAAATCCAAAAAAGGTCTTAAAAATTGGCAACGTCGACGAACAACGACCTGTAGCCCAAATAGTGTGTAATCAAATAACGATCGTTTACAACGAAAAAAAATAAAAAAAACACCGTAAAGAATAATAATAATAAAAAAAAAGAAAGAAAAAAAGACGAAGAAGGAGAAGAAGAAAAATGAAAAAAGGATCGAATCGAAATTAACGCCGGCTTCGAACGATCCCCGTTCGAATTGGGAAGGATTAAAGCGCTTAGGAAGAGAAAGGAGAAGAAATGAAAAAAAAAAAAAAAAAAAAAGAAAAAAAGAAAAGAAAAAATGGAGAGATGAATAATAGGAGATAAAAATCGTTCGGCCAAGCCCGGTAGTGAGAGCCCAAAGGGCATCTTAAGAAAATTATAAGAAGGTTCAGTCCGGAGTTAAAGCCATTCAATAGGGTTGAAGTACTAAACACACCAGAGTTTTGATGCCGCAGGGGTGGGCGGGTCTCCGTAAGCGGGTCTACGGCACACCTCGATCGCTACAAGTGTCGGCCATGACGAAAGTCCACTTGACTCTTTGCCTCCTCCCTCTTCCCCCTCTCTCTCCACCCCCCCCCCCTCTCTCTTTCTCTCTTTCCCTCTCTCTCTCTCACTCACTCATTCACTCTCTCACTCTATCCTTTCTGTACCACCCGGTAGAATTTCACACTATAGGACGCAATCAGCACCCTTCCAACCAGAACCAAGTGAGATAAAGATGGAGAGAGATAGACTGAGAGAGCGAGTGAGAAGGAAATATATATATATATATATATATATATAGTATGAGAGAGAGAGAGAGAGAGATGGACAGAGGATGAGACTCCATCACCTGGCGCATGACAGAGTACACTCGATGAGAGATCAACCAACCCCCTCCCCTCCCCTCCTCCCGTACGTACAACACCACCCCAATTCTCGGATGTTACGCTACGTTGATTCTCGTGTTTTTATTGACAACAGGTACACCGATAAATCCACTGACTCTCAAAACCAAAGACGATAATTAAACCACCCTTACGTATTTTCGATTCGACGAATTATTCCTAATCAAAAAGAGAGAGAGAGAGAGAGAGAGAGAGAGGTTTTTTTTTTATCGTCGATTAGACGCTCATTTCTTGTTTCTCTTTACGCCTCGAATTTTGTTTAACCCCGTCGCACCTTTTTTTTTCAACCAATCCCAACCACCCACCCACCCTCGAGTCTCCGCCCACTATCACCTTATTTGTCGTTTCGGTTCTCGCGATAACCTCGAGATTCGTTGTTCGAATAATTCTTTTTTTTTTTTTTTTTCTAATTTTGGGATAACAAGCAACACCATCTTCAAGGGATTCGAAATTGTCTTCTTTCGATCTGACAATTTTTTTTCTGTTCTATTTTTTTTTCTTTCTCTCTATTTTTTATATACCGATCGGGTATAACAATTTGGAGGGGATTAATTAGGGATTTTTCCAGTGATATTGGAATTCGATTGATTTTTTATTTTTTTGTATCATTTCTTTCTCATTACCAACGAGGGACGATTTTTTCATTATATATTTTTTTTTTTGAAAGTTGTCGACAAAAAGGAAGAAAAATAAATAAATAAATAAATAATTAAATAAATAAATAAATAAAGGAGAGCAGTGAGAGCGTCGAGGTAGGAATATTTCGCGCGCGAATACGAATTAGTCGCTTATCCCTCTCCCCCGTCCCACCCTCGCCGCCCTCCCCTCCCACTGACCTAACCCTTAGCACACGTATGTGAAATTTACATCGGAACGATATTAACGCTTAACGAACCGTGTAAAAACCATTCGATATATTCCATACCAATTCGCGATAGATTAATAACCCATGGGTGCAGTAGGAACGTGCGACGTTAACATAAGGAAGACACCAGGCTCATAGAGGCACTTATGTTTCCCGGCACTTTGGAACGGGTGGGTGGTGTGGTATGGTATTCTATGGGGGGTGCAAGGAGGGTAGTTTTGGTTTAGTTCGTCGGTGAGGTGAGGGACGCGGTTGGGAGAGGGAGAGATATATACATACGTACGAAGATACGCCCTCCATCTGTCCACCCTCAGTGGGGGTGCCAATGTCATAACGCCTCCCTATTCTGAACAACCCTCTTCGACACATCTCTCTCTCTCTCTCTCTCTCTCTCTCTCTCTCTCTTTATCTCTCTTGCTGTCCGTCTATATGTATATATATATATATATGGCTCTCTTGTTCGCATGAACATAAATGTATTCGGTAAAAAGACTGATAGAGAGAGAGAGAGAGAGAGAGAGAGAGAAAGAGCGAATAAATAAAAAAAAAAAAAACAAAAAAGAGAGAGAGAGAGGGAAGAAAAGGGGTGAGAAGATTTCTTTATGGTGGTAACTCGTTTCTTTCACAGGAATCTAACTCGATTAAGCGACTGCGTCGCGCGGGAAGCAAAAAAAAAAAAGGAAAAAAGAAATGAAGAAAGAGGGGAATAAAGAGAGAGAGAGAGAGAGAGAGGGAGGGAGGGGTACGAGGGATGAACAGGTGTCCCTTTACTAAAAGTGGGTGGTTCCGACGACCTGGCCGTCCATCGGTTGACTTAGGGGTTGCACAATATCATCTAGCCACTTTATGAGCGCGTTGTGTTCAACTTATCAGAACCGGGGGATTCGTGGTCGGTAGGGGTGGTAGAGGAGGAGGGGATGGGGAGGGATAGGGAGGAGTAGGAGGGTGAATCAAGGCGCGTATACAATTTCTATCAAAATTAGTGTCGTCGTACGTTACTCCGAATTAATGCGAAATCTATTCGAAGGGTGATGTTACGGGGGTGTGTGTAGAGAGAGAGACAGAGAGAGAGAGAGAGAGAGAGAGAGAGAGAGAGAGAGGACTAGAGATTAACCTGATCGTACGCAATATATATCAAAAAGAGATACGATATATATATATATTTTTTTTTTTTTCATTTTTTGTGAACGGTACCCAGGGTCAAATTGGTGTATCGTACGAACCAAGAGTAACATTGTCTTGTCCGTAATAATTTAACGCGATCTTAAAGTTAAAGTGGCTTTAAAGGAGAAATTCCTCTTCTTCCTCGTCCTCTTTTTTCTGGTATTTTTTTTGTTTTTCTTTTTTTTTTTTTCGTTTTCGTTCCTCCCTTTCCTCTTCGTTGCCGATGATTTTCGGACTCCGCGGACTCCTCAAAGAAGACTTTTGTATATATATATATATATATATATATATATATATATGATCAAGAAGAGTTCGGTCGTAGCAAAAGTTAGTACGCATTATGAACACCAACAAGAGGGAGAGAGAGAGAGAGAGAGTGAGAGGGGAGGGAGTGAGATGGAGAAGCTGGGAAATGGGGGTCCCAGATGACCCGATGGCCTGGCACGTATGAGGCCCCAGACTGCTGGGCCCGACTCCCGGACTCGGTGGTTCTAACAGAAGGTAACTTTGAAGTTTCTTGAGAGCTTCCTCTCTCTCTCTTTCTCTCTTTCTCTTTTTACCTCCCACTCTATTCATCTCTCTCTCTCTCTCTCTCTCTTATACTACTCTTCTTCTCTTTTCTCGAAGCCAGTTGCCTTCTCGTAGCCTATACTTATCCTCCTACTAATACCACCACCACCACCACCACCACCACCATCACCACCATCACCACTACTACTACTAGCGTTCACCCTCCCCTCCCCCTCCTACCCCCACCTCTCATCCTCCTACTCTTACCTTCGGTTACCTTATACTTATTGCCTCGCTGCTCTTGCGGGCCTGCCCCTACAGGGTGTGTTATTATTATCTGACATTATCTATAATTCTGAAGCGGGCAGGAAGCCCACTTAGGGATTGTGATAGCCCCCGTGATTAAAGCACCCTACCCCCTCCTCACCCACCTACGTATATATATATATATATATATATATTTATATATATATATATATATATATATATATATATATATATATTTTTATATATAGTATTATACACCTACACTGTTGTACAGGATAAGTTTACAGGATCTTTCAAAACGATTTGCTTAGATGAAATTTTCTAATCTTCTTCTTCCTCCCTCCTTTTTCTTTTCTTTTTTTTTTTTTTTTGCAAGCATGGACGGAAGTGATATTATCGTAGGATCTTTCATCTCTCTCTATCTCTCTCTCTCTCTCTCTCTTTTTTTTTTTTAAATCCTTTTCTCTTCACGAGTCACGATTGTTAAGTGGTAAAATATTGCGCTTAAGTTGAGTGCGACTTGCGAGTTAGATGGACGAGAAAGGAAGCAAAGAGAAAAAAAAGAAAAAATAAGGAAGAAAAGAAGAGGAGGAAGAAAGACTGCGAAGGAAAAAAAAAATAAAAATAATAATAATAATAATAATAATAATAATAAAAAAAAAAAAAAAAAAAAAGAGGAAAGGAATTAATATCGATCCGAAGTAACGATATTACTTATGAGTTATGCTCTCGCTTAACCGGTTCCTATATACATATATCCATCCATGATGCCTTTCCTTTCGTCGGAAATATCATAGACGTCTAAGGGACGATAAAGAAGTTTAACCATCACGTGGGTGATCCACGATCGGGATATCTATATATCTGATCGTTGCTGAAGGAACCTGTATAGAAAACTTATATATACATATGTATATACCCCCTAATCGTACACCCCTCACCCCTCTCTCATACCACCCACTCACCACCATCATCACCATCCATAGAAAGAACCAAGGACCCCCCGACAACAGTAGGCATTCTCATTTATGGTCTCTAGAATATTCTATTTTGGTATATACACACGTATTATACATATACAAAAGTCACTTGTGTTGATTATAAACCAAAAAAAAAAAGAAACGGGAGACTATTTCTGTTCGATAAATCCTATTAAAAAAAAAAAAGACATATACGTATTTTTTTTTTTTTTTTTTTAATATACAGTATTTTTGTACAGATTTAAAACTCAGCGCTCGGTACGTTTAATGCTTACGTGCATATATGTGTGTGTGTGTGTGTGTATGTCTCTCTCTCTCTCTCTCTCTCTCTCTCTCTCTTTTATTCTCTATTTATTTATCGATTTAACGATTAATTCTATTCTCTACAATTTCGTAATACTTTTTATTTATTCGTAATATCCGACAATGTTTAAAACGTCGCAGTATTGTAAGAGTCATCGTTGGTAGTCTAACTTATACAAGGTGGCTCGTATATCATACGTCGAGTTTGAATATGGTCTTAGGGCTCCCGAACGGCAGCCAATAAACTTTCCTAATTCGTCCTTGATCCATCACCGGCGTTAATTTAATGTACCCCCTTTTATCGAACCCACCTCAACCTATTTTAACTTTACCTACCGTTTTCTAACCTACCCGTCATTTTTCGATTCTACAACGAGAACGATCAAGACGATCTATGGACGAGACTAAGTAGAAAAGAAAGTGGTTGAAATGTGTGAGTAAAGGGGAAAAAAAAAAAAAGAAGGAAACACAATAACAACAACAACAACAACAACAACAATGATAATAATGATAATAATAATAACGGAGAATTTCAATGAATACCCTCGAGGCATTACGAAAAAAAGGGCCGAGCGGGCAACAACGGTAGGGCCTTATTCGAGACATAAAACGGGGCCCTACGGGAGTAATCGTCGGCCGATTATAAAACCGAAAAATGCCGGAAACCATTTACGTGTCGCGACGTGAACGCTTAGCCTATCCTTGGAACCACACCTTTGTCGGTTTTGTTTCTTAAAGGTATGGTCCTCCCGTGTAATTTTTTTTTCTCCTTTTTCTTTCTTTCATCTTTTTTTTTTTTTCTATATACACGGTATCCTTTTCCATCCCTACTCTCTCTCTCTCTTTCTCTTTTTTTTTGACTACAGGAAATAGAACTTCTAATGTCAAAGAAGAATATATATATATAAATGTCGATACGTATCTACGTCCGTTGGACCCCTGTGGTCCAAACGGAAGGTGGTAAAGTGGGTTGAGTCTTCCTCGTTTGACTTTCTCTCTCTCTCTCTCTCTCTCTCTCTCTCTCTCTCTTTCCGTCTCTCTGTATCTGTCTCTTTCTCTCTGCTCGACAACGGGGGACCGATTATGGTGATGCTTTTGGACACAGTGCTACCGTGCACGTGCCTATCGTATGGGAATCTAAGACGTCATCGATCGTCATCAACGATACTCGTATACGTTATAGACAAGGAATCCGACCTTCTTGGAATACAGGACGATATTTAAACCGACCACATTCGATCGGCAAATATTATCATCATTTATTTCCATTGGACTCGTTAACCCGACCCCCTCTTTTCTTTTTATCCTTTTACATTTTCCTAGGTTTTTTTTTTTTCCTTCGACGCGAGAACGCGCGGCACGCGACCCGTAGACTCTCCTCCCTCTCCCTCCCCCCCCCGCCGCCGCTCGCGAGTCCTATCTCTCTTTTTTTTTTCTTTTCTTTTTTTCTTTTCTTTTTTTTTTTTCATTTTCATTCTCATTTTTTCTCTCGTCGTTATCGCGCGCGTCGAACGAACGCACGTTTCATCGGAGCGAACGAATTTTCGAGCGGACCCTCCGACCCGCCGCATATATGCGTCGGCCGAGCGTGCGAGTACGACAAATACGCTCTTACGAGCTGTGCGACCGACGCGCGCGTATATACACGGCATCCGCGATTAAAACGAAGTATTTCGCTCGTGGTTTGGCGTGATCCAAGCTCGAAGAGATCTTCCAAGCGTACTCGCGAACGAATCAGTCCTCGTCGTAGTCGTCGTAGTCGTCGTTCTCTTCGTCCTCGTCTTCGTCCTCGTCTTCGTATTCGTTTACGTCGTCGTAGGACTCTCACGCTTTCGTACGATTTTAGTTTTCCGCGAGATCGTCCGTCGGGACGGTCGTCCACGTCGAACGCGACCTTCGTCTCGTCGTTTACCTAACGCGATCTGCGATCTCTCTCTCTCTCTCTCTCTCTCTCTCTCTCTCTCGCGCGCGCGCGAGCGCACGCACACACACGCGCGCACACACACAGCTCGCACCGTCTCGCGTTCGTTCGATTTTATTCGCGTGGGAGATGGAAAAGGGAACGAGGAAGAAGGAAAAAGATAGAAAGAGAGAGAGAGAGAGAGAGAGAGAGAGAGAGAGAGAGAGAGAGAGAGAGAGAGAGAGAGAGAGAGAGAGAGAGAGAGAGAGAATGGAAATATGGCGAATATCTCTCCGATCGTCGTTTACGAGAACTCCGTCGACGAACGTTCGTAAATCGAGGAACGAACGATCCGAATCATACGGAACGTACGAATTCGTTCGACTGTTCTCCATCGCGACGCAGTCGGACTCGTTGATATCGAACGAATTACTCTGCGAGCAATCTCGAGATCACTCGAATCGTACTTTCGCATCTCGATCGATCCTTTCGACGTCCGATCGATAGAAAAAAAAAAAAGAAAGAAAAAGAAAACGAAAATAAAAATCGTCTCGCTTTCCAAACAAT
>OU427009.1:4489393-4496893 GCA_911387935.1 Dolichovespula saxonica
CTCTCTCTCTCTCTTTCTTTCTCTCAAATCTATCTATCTATCTCTCTCTCTCTCTCTCTCGGTTTCACTATTTATTTATATGTAGGTATGTCTCTGTCTTTCTTTCTCTCAAATCTATCTCTCTCTCTCTCTCTCTTTCTTTCAAATCTATCTATCTATCTATCTCTCTCTATCTTTCGGTTTCACTATTTATTTATATGTAGGTATGCCTCTCTCTTTCTCTCTCAAATCTCTCTCTCTCTCTCTCTCTCTCTCTCTCTCTTTCTCTATCTTTCTCTTTTTCTCTTAAATCTCTCTCTCTCTCTCTCTCTCTCTCTCTCTCTCTCTCTCTCTCGGTTTCACTATTTATTTATATGTAGATATGTCTCTCTCTTTCTTTCTCTCAAATCTATCTATCTCTCTCTCTCTCTTTCTTTCTTTCTCTCAAATCTATCTATCTATCTCTCTCTCTCTCTATCTCTCTCGGTTTCACTATTTATTTATATGTAGGTATGTCTCTCTCTTTTTCTTTCTCTTTCATTCTTTCTCTTTCTCTCTCTCTCTCTCTCTCTCTCTTTCTCTTTGTATCTCTGTCTCTTTTTCTCTCATCGATGTTGTTTCTCGCGTTTTCGAAGCTACGTCGCTACGGTTCTTTAAAAAGGAAATCCTTATGTTCCTTTTTATTTTTTTTTCTTTATTTTTTTTTTTTCAATTTTTCTTCTTTTCTTTCTCTTTTTCTCTATTTCTCTCTTGTCTTTCGTTTTTTTATTTTTTTTATTTTTTATTTTTTTTTATTTATTCAATTCGATTTGTTTTTAGATAAAAAGGATAAGAAAAGTGGTAAGAAATTTGACGTAGGAGTGCAGTCTGTCTTCGTCCTCTTTCTTTATATTTTCTTTCTCTTTTTTCTTTTCTTTTTTTCTTTTTTTTTAATCGTCTTTTCGTTCAGACTTTATCAGACCGTCGCCAAGGTTCGAGATCGTTGATCTAATATGAAATCAAATGAAGCATAGAGTGAAACGTAATGAATTGAATTGATATAAAAAAAGAAAAGAATAAAATAATAAATTAAAATAATACAAAATGAGGTGAAATTAAACGTAATGAAATTAATTGAAATGAGACGAATTAGAATTGAGTGAATGAAGACGAAATGAAATTAAACGAAACTATGTGAATTGAATTGAAATTAAATGGAATAAAATGAAGTAAAGCGAAATAAAAATGAAATTAAATGAATTAATTAAAAATATATATAAGAAAAATATAATCAAATAAAGAGAAGACCAATTGAAATTAGATGAATCGAAAGGTAATGAAAATTAAATTGAAATGATATAAAATGATAAGAAACTAAATGAAATCGCTATAAAAATTTTCGCATCGTTCGCCGACCAATCAGAAATTTACAAATATTAATATTCGCGTACGATCGATGTTACATAAGAAAAACTGATTAACCGGTTTTGAGGATGATCGAACGTCCATGATTCGTGAAATTTTACAGTCGAAATGTACGGTCGCGGGAGCGTAAGAAAGAAATGTAGGAAAGAAAGAAAAACAAAAAAAAAAAAAAAAAGAAATAAATGAAAAGAACAAAATAAAAGGAACTTACAGCTGTCCGCTTACGCATGCGTACAATAAAAAATTACACCTGTAATTTTTTTTTTTTTTTATTTTTTTTTGCTACGTGGAGATCCGATTATTTTTATTCTTTCTTAACGCCGTTCGCTGACCGATAAGAAATTTCCCGGAGAAGAGTAAATAATTTTTGACGAAAATGAAATCGAAGTGACGAAGGACGAAAACAAGAACAAAAAATTAAAAACGAATGAGCGAATCGAACGGCGCGGGAAGAAAAAAAATTTACACCTGTCGTTCGAACGAAAAATGGAGAAATAAACAAAAAGACAAACAAACAAACAAAATAAATATCACGTCAGAGAAGAAAACAAAATTCCGTATATAAAAAAAAAAAAAAGAAAAGAAAAGAAAAGAAGAAAAAGAAATTCACCGAAAATCGATCGGAAAATTGTCCCTTCCATCCCCTTCCCTTCACCCTCTCCCATCAAAAAAAAAAAAAAAAAACAAAAACAAAAAAAAAATAAACAAAATAAAAAACCATTAATTTCTGCGAAATCGATGTACCGAGCGATCGAGTCGGTCCGTGAAAGAAAACGGAACAAAGATCGAGAGGGAAAAAAAAAGAATAGAAAAAAAAGAAAGAAAAAGGAAACGAAAAATCAAGAAGAAAAAGAAACGAAAGAAAAAACAGAAAAAAAAAAAATAAACAGACACAGAAACAGAAACCAAAGTATCATGGTTGCGCGAATAAGCGATCAAAGCTTAGAAAAAGTCGGATTTAGAGAAGGGTCGGAATATTTTATTCGAAAGAGCGAGTGAGAGAGAGAACGAGAGATAGACAGAGACAGAGAGAGAAAGATAGACAGAGACGGAGAGAGAGAGAGAGAGAGAGAGAGAGAGAGAGAAAGAAAAGAGAAAAAAGAGACGTACGGACTAACACACACACACACACACACACACACACAGAGATTGAGAGCGAGAGAGAGGGAGAGAGAGAGAGAGAGAGAGATAGTGAGTTTTACTCGGGGGTCAGGTAGAAAAATAGATCGCGTCGGATGGTCTCGGTGGTTTGGGCTATTGTTTCGCGTGACACCCGGTGCGTATCGGTGCTGGTGGTTGCTTGGTTGGTTTGGTTGGTTGGTTGGTTTGGTTGGTTGGTTGGTTGGTTGGTTGGTCATAGCGGCAAACGAGCGTAAAACTCGACCAGAACAATGGCACGTGGTGTGTGCATGCCACATTTTGGGTGCCATCATACATACACACATACATACATACATACATACACACATACATACATACGTATGTATATATAATGTGTACCATAATTCGAAGAGTCCGAAATATATAGAAAAAAAAAAAAAAAAAAAATAAAAAAAAATAAAAAAATCGTAAGCCAATGGATTTGGATCGTTGTTGTGTCGTTGCTTACGTGTGTCGAAAAAAAGGGGGGAAGGAAAATTAAAAAGAAAAAAAAAAAAAACATAAAAATTTGCACGGGGCGGTAAACTTTCGTTGACATTGTTGCTCGTTTTAACGTGGGATTGAGTTTGAAAATAAGAAGAGGGTGGAGGGGCGGGGGTGGGGCTGGGCGATTTTATCGCGAGTTACGGGATCGTTCGTTTGTTCATTTCTTTTTCTTTTTAGGTTCCTTATTTTTTCTTTTTTTCTTTTTTTTTTTTTTTTTTTTTTTTGTTAATTTTAACGAAGTTAGTCGACTACGAACGATACGGCGCTTGAGTGGTGTATCCGATAAAACGAAAGAAAGGAATAAAAATCAGAGAGCGAGAGAGAGAGAGAGAGAGAGAGAGAGAGAGAGAGAGAGAGAGAGAGTATATATATATTTCTAGGCCCTTTCTCGAACTCGGTAGGGTCTCCTGAACGTTATCTCCCCCTTTCGAATGAAATTATTCGCGAGCCATTGACTCTTCGTTTCACTTCAAATCGGAGAGGAGGGTTTGTACGTGAACGTTAAAAAGTTAGGTATAAATCTTGGAGATTATTTCTTTTTTTCTTGTCCTTTTCTCTCTCTCTTTTTCTCTCTCTATCTCTCTCTCTCTCTCTCTCTCTCTCTCTCTCTCTCTATCGCTTTTAATTTTGTTCTGTTTCTTTCTTTCTTTATTTTTATTTTTTATTTTTTTTCTTAGTTGGTCCGACACCCTCATCGTCGTTCTTATTATTATTATTATTATTATTATTATTATTATTATTATTATTATTATTATTATTATTATTATTATTATTATTATTATTATCATTATTGTTATTATTATTATTATAATTATAATAATAATAATTATTATTATATGTTGTCTTTTTATTGTTATTACATATTCATTATATTTTATATTTTCGTTATTATAACTATAATAATAATAATAATAATGATTATTATTATAATAAATATATTATTATTATAATAATAATTAATATTATTATATAATAATTATAATTATTATAATAATTATTATTATTATTATTATTGTTATTATTATTGCTATTATTATTATCATTATTATTAATATTACTATTATTATTATTATTATTATTATTATTATTATTATTATTATTATTTTTATTAATTATTAATTATTAAATATTGAATATTAAAATTTTTAATATTGATTATATATGAAATATTCTCGATTAATTATTATTATTATTATTATTATTATTAATATTTTTATTATTATTATAATTATAATAATAATAATTATTATTATATGTTGTCTTTTTATTGTTATTACATATTCATTATATTTTATATTTTCGTTATTACAACTATAATAATAATAATAATAATAATGATTATTATTATAATAAATATATTATTATTATAATAATAATTAATATTATTATATAATAATTATAATTATTATGATTATTATTATTATTATTATTATTATTATTATTATTATTTGTTGTCGTTGCTGTTTATTTCTATTTTTATTTTCTTCTTCGTTCCGACAATCTTATTGTATTTTAATTTTATTTTTTTTTTTATTTTGTCTTATTGTTTTATTATATATTTCTTTTTCTCTCTTCGATCCGAAAATCTCATCGTCGTTATTATTATCATTTGTCGTTATATTATAATACGTTTGCTGTTGTCTTTTTATTATTATTATGCAATCTTCATTATTATTATTATACAATCGTTATTATTATTATTATTATTATTATTATTATTTGTTGTCGTTGTTGTTTCTTTCCTTTATTTTTTTGTATCTCCTTCCTCGATCCGACAATCTCATCGTCGTTATTATTCTTATTTGTCGTCGTCGTTTTTCCTTTCACCCGATTCTTTTTATTTTCTCAAAAAAAAAAAAAAATAAATAAATAAATAAATAAATAAAAATAGAAAAAAAAAAGAAAAAAAAAACCACAAGGGAAACGTAATAACGATCATTGTCGAGAACCAATTATCGATAGAATATTGAGAAATGAGTGAGGAAACAGGTGGTGGGGAGGCCTTCTGTATATGTGTATGTATCTCTCTCTCTCTCTCTGTGTGTGTGTGTGTGTGTGTGTGTGTAAAACTCAAGGAACAGCTGTGTCGAGGTAAGAATATAAGATTTGGTGAAAAGATTAGAAACCCGACATGACGAGGTAAGTTAACTTTGTTACCTTTTCCCTCCCTTCCTTTTTTTTCCTTCCTCCTCCTCCCCTCCTCCTCCTCCTCCTCCTCCTCCCCTCCTCCTCCTCCTCCTCCTCTTTTGTCGAGGAGTCTCGATATCGGGATAAATATCGCTAGGAATATTGGAGCCGAGTCACGGTTGTGTTCCGGTCAATCAAAAGGTCAAAATGGTGCGGATACGGCCCAAAAGAGCGAACGAATAAAAGGAATAAAAGAAAGAAGAAGAGGAGGAGAAGAGGAGGAGGAGGAGGAGGAGGAGAAGAAACGGAAGGTTGAAAGGTAACAATAATAATGATCAGGCCGATCAGGAAAAACATATGGTGGATTAATCGAGGCGTGTGCCCTGTTTCCAAAGAAATATCCCGTCGGGTACCAGATGACAGAACGAGAGAGAGAGAGAGAGAGAGAGAGAGAGAGAGAGAGAGAGATAGAGAAGGGATGACCAAGTAAGAGTCCCTAAAATAAACCCCGGAAGATCGAAAACTCGGGAAGATTCATTTGGAAAATATAATCGTCCTGTTAGTTGCACGAAAACAGGATTTTAACCGTTGTAAAAATTGTTAAACCCCGTTCCCACCCCGTTTCCCACCCCCTCACCCCCTGAAGTTAGTTCTCCAAACCCGTGAAAAAAAAAAAAAAAAAGTGAGAGAGAGAGCGAGAGAGTGAGTGAGTGAGAGAACAAAAATGAAATTACTTTTTCGTATCGCACGTACGTGTTCATCGCGTTCGTCTACGCTCGTGTCTATGAGAAAGAGAGAGACAGAGAGAGAGAGAGAGAGAGAGAGAGAGAGAGAGAGATATGCACGATGACTAGTCATCAACATTTTCGAGGTCGGAGCGGCAAAACTTAAAGGACCTTCACGAACGTCCAGAAACACTCGCTTGGCCCCCTAATTATCACTACGGGGGTTCCCCTTTCGGGCACGGGACCTCTTCTGGTACAAAACTGCGCAGCAGGGGTTCTACTGGTGAATCCCCTTTAACCCCCTCCCAACGTCTTCCCATCCTTCCCTCTACTCTCTCTCTCTCTCTCTCTTTTCGTTATACCATATTAAGGAGAGTTAACTAATATTTTTATTTCTTCAAAAATATACTCGGAATTCTACTTGTAATTGTTAATTCTATCATTGAGAACCACTTGTTGACGTAGATCGAATGAAAATCAACCATGGCTTCTCGTAACTCGAGCTTCTCACTTCACCCACACACACACACACGCACACACACGCGCGCGCAAGCCTCCCACTCCCACCGACCTCCCACTCCCACCACACACTCTCTCTCTCTCTTTTTTCTTTTTTCTTTTTTTTTTTTCTTTTGAGTTCGATTCGAACAAATCCTACGTTACGTCGTACGTTTTTTCTCTTCTTCTTCTTTTTTTTTTTTTTTTTTTTTTTTTGGATAAATTGAGAACCACTTGTTGGCTAGCTCGTTGAATAAAATCGACTGGACCGTCCTCCCGCCCTCCCCCTCCCGCCCCGCCCCTCTCTCCACCACACCACACCCCACCCCTCCCCCCCCTCTTTCTCGAGCTCGCTCCGCCCCGCCCCAATTTTTTTTCCTCTTCTTTTTTTTTTTTTTTTTCATTTCTCTTTCGGTAAAAACTTTCGAGAAAACCTTCCACGGCATTGAAAAATGTCTGTTCCTCTCCCCTCCCCTCCCCCCCCCCCACCTCTCGAGACCGAACGGATTTTTCTTCGTCTTTCCTTCGACTTTTTTTATTCTTCTTCTTCCTCTTCTTCTTCTTCTTACTTTTTTTTATTTATTTATGTTACGTTACGTTATTGTTATTCGTTTTTTTTTTTTTCGATTCGAGATAAGGGAAGGGTGAGAAAAATAGAATTGAGAACCCCTAGTCGATATTTTTCGATAGATATCGAACTCGTTCCGTCTAATTTTTTCTTTTTTTTTTTTTTTTCTTTCGTTCGACCGTAGGGAAAAGTAACTCCAATGTCGATAACGAATTCATACGTTTCGTGTTGTTTTTTTTTTTATTTTTTTTTTTTTTTTTTTAATTTTATTCTTTACGATTCTTGAGAGAATTATTGCTTGCGTTTAGCGCTGAAGTCGTCGTCGTCGAGATGTAAAGATTTTTGTCTACTGAAATCTATCCGTAGGGAGGGTTAGAGGTGGGGGAGAGGAGGTAGAGGTAAGAGGGGTTGTTACGTTTTCCAAAGGGGAGGGGGTTAATAATCAGCGAGGGTCGAGTTAAGGGGTCAGAAGCCGAAGAATGAAATAATCTCGAACGAATTCTTACGTTCCTCGCGGATTAATGGAATGCGAAGGATGTAATAGTCGGGCGC
>OU427009.1:4499393-4504393 GCA_911387935.1 Dolichovespula saxonica
TCGGATAAACCATGCTTTGATATTTGTATATGTGTGTGTGTGTGTATGTGTGTGTGTGGGTACGTATATGTTTATAATCGATTTTAAACTCAATGATCTATATGTTTATCGGTGAGAATTATTCGTTTGTATAGGTTAGGAAAGATTAATGCTATTATTAATCACGCGAGTCGAAGAACTCGAGAGGTGTGTATCGCGTTGATTCGTCGGACTCGAATAATTTTCTTTTCGGGTTTATCATATTTACATTAACTCGTCGATCCTTCTTCTTCTTCTTCTTTCTTTCTTTCTTTCTTTCCCTTTTGTCTTAATCAATCACCTTTATTCCTGTCGTTTCAAAACGATTATCGTTCCATAATATTCGACGGTTACGATAACATAACCTCTCTCGAATCCTCGGCCATCTTCGCGTGCCCGTCCATTAAAAATCTTCGATAATTTAACGATTAAATAAAATCGACGGAATATTTCTATTCGAATTATTCCCCTTTTAATTTACATTCGGAATACGTTGGTAACGTATTAGCCGACCATTTCGAAATTTATTAAAACGAATTAGAGGTTAACCGCGTATAATTCGAACCGATCCCGATCGTAGAGGTTAGAAACGACACGATATTCCTCGATCGATCGATAGATCGATCGAATCCGATCTATCGAATTCGATCGTTCCCGTGTATACCTTAAACAGCGCTTACGGTCGGGCATTGGGAATAAATTGTAAAAGTCAATAACGTTAGTGTTTGATTTGAATCGAATTTATCAAGGTTAGATAAAGGATATATAAAAGGTTTTAACGATCCAAATATCTCTCTCTCTCTCTCTCTCTATCTATCTCATCGTATATATCTCTCTCTCTCTCTCTCTCTCGGTCTATGTCTGTCTCTCTTTCTCTTGGGATTCCTCGATGGAATCTTAATGGGCGAAGTGGGTACGGTGGCCGACGTGCAAGAACGCTCGTCCTTAACCACCTTTAACAAATTGCACCGACCAATCGTCGACGTACTACGATATCCTCTCAAACGTGCTACCACGTAGCTGCTGTTCCTGCTCTTCCTGATGTTCCCTGATGTTGCCGATCGGTGTTGCTACTCTTTACTCGTCCACGCTCCTGTAAAGTTTTTTGTCCCGCGCATGCGGAATATTCCGACGGATATGCGAACATACGCGCTATATCCCCTTCCTCTTCTACGTTTAAACCTACCCCTACCCCTACTCCTACCCCTACTCCTTCCCCCACCACCCACCCACCCACCCACCCACCCACCCAACTCCTCCCCCATCTCGCTAACAAGTTCGTGGAATATTCTCGATTGATCTTCGATCGGGACGATTTCTTCGAATGTCTCTTTTTTTTTTATTTTTTTTTTTTTTTGATCGATTTATTTATTTACGGTCCTTAAGAATTTGTTTACGGGGAAGGAGACAAATCGATCCAACGGGGATCCAGGATTTTTGGATTTTCTTCGTCGTTTCTTTACGTTCGTTCGCACGATCTTTCCCTTTTACATTTTGGGATTGGACATCCTCGATTAGTCGAAATCGTTTTTGAGATGAGAATTTTCAATGAAAATTTTTTCCCGACATCCGTCCGGTCGCGATTTTACGCGAAGGTCGTACGAGCCGTCGGATTCCCCATAAAAAAGAATAAAAAAAAAAAAAAAAAAAGAAAAGAAAGGAAAAATAACCTGTCACCGTCGCACTCAATGAACGCATCAAATTTTTTTTAATTTTTTTTTTTATATATAACGACCTAACCTAACCCTACGAGAGATAAATTCGTGAAACTGGAACACGAGTGTCGGAGGAAATCCAAAAATTCGTTCGTTCCAAGACAACGAGAAACAAAAACAAAAACAAAAACAAAAAAAAAAAAAACAAAAACAAAGAAAAAAAAAAAAGAGAAAAAGTAAGCAAGAGTAATCCCGACACGATCGAGGAGCGGAGAAAATTCCCCTCCCCTCCCCCCTCGCCCCCGAAATTTTCCCCTCATACCGAACAAAACGCAGCGACAAATAAACCGGGTTAAAGAGGAGGATCTCGCTCGGTGCAAAAGTTCGAACGAAATTATACCGAATTCCTCGTCGTCGATAGCGAAAAAAAAATAAATAAAAAAAAAAAAAAAAAGAATACAAAAATAATCCCACGTCACAGGATCGCAGGGCTAAAAAAAAAAAAAGAAAAAAAAAAAACAAAAAAAGAAGGAACGAAGTATACCGAAAGCTTCCTGCACCAAAGCCCAGTGCCGTTTAACTCGCTGACAAATAACCGAAGCTTTATAATTGAACAGGGTATAAAGGTCAGACGGAATACCAAATTCCTCGTCGATTAAAAAAAAAAAGAAAAAAAACAAAGAAAGAAAGAAAGAAAGAAAAAAGAAGAAAGAATAAGAGAAGTAGAAGAAAAACGCGCAAAAAGAAAAGTAATCCGAACACGATCGCGGTGTAAAAAACTATATAGACGAAAAGTGTCCTGTACGAAACAATGCCATTAAACTGGGTGATAAATAAACTAGAGCAAGAAGAAGAAGAGATGTAGTACGAGGAAGAAGAAGAGGATGAGGAGGAGGAGGGGGGAAGGAGGGGAGGGGGGGATTACTAGGTGCACAGAAGTCTTAGATCACAGTAGTAAAGAGGATAGCACGTCGTGGTTGTCCAGTGGCTGGGACGGAGGCTGTTCGGTGCTCCCTCGTACTCCAATCCGATAGAAAGAGAGAGAGAGAGAGAGAGAGATATATAAAAAAATAAGAGAGAGAGAGAGACAAGGAGAGGGAGAGGGAGAGGGAGAGTAGGTCGGTAGAAAGGGTAAGGTTGAGTGTACGTGTGTGAGAGTGAGCGAGCGATAGAGAGAGGATGATGGTACGACGAGTAAGAGAGAGAGAGAGAGAGAGAGAGAAAGAGAGAGAGAGTTGGGAGAGAAGAGAGGGCGTTGCGCAGAGTCAGAAGAAGAGAAGTGGACGTTGAAGAGAGAGGGTGGGGGGAGAGGAGGAGGAGGAGGAGGAGGAGGAGGAGGAGGAGGAGGGAGGGACGTTGGTAGTGGTGATGCCACGTAGGAGTGATAGGGAGTAAAGAGAGTAGGGAATGGAAGTATGAGAGTAATGGTGATGGTGGTGATGGTGGTGATGGTGGTGGTGGTGATTGGGGTGGGGTAAGGTGGGTTGAGGTACGAGGATGGTCGGGTGGGATGGGGTGGAATGAGTGGGGAAGCTTGGACCGTGGGGCTTTAATGAACCAATTTAAATGCATGCGATGATCAGTTGGCCTCTGAGCCCTCTCTCCTCTTCTTCTTCTTCTTCTTCTTCTTCTTCGTCTTCTTCGTCTTCTTCTTCTTCTTCTGCGGGCTCTTTCGACGAGGACGAGGACGAGGACGAGGACGAGGACGAGGATGACGACGACCGGCTACCTTTACACACGATAACCCACGCCACACGACGCACGTTTGGTTGCCCTGTCTTTTACATTCTAGGACCCACCGTCGAAAACTTACACACCATACACCCACCCCATCCCATCTACCGAACACCCTCCTCTCTCTCTCTCTCTCTCTCTCTCTTAAACCCCATAACCCCTCGGTTCAACCCATTCGGCTAACTCGCGTCCTTGCAGCCCTTTTCTTTCTGCTTTCTAACTTTCCGCTGCTGTTGCCGTTCACGTTCCTTGCGCTGCTGATGTTCCCGAGGTTGGTGCCGTTCGTATTGGTGTTGGTGTTGGTGTTGGTGTTGGTGTTGGTGTTGGTGATGGTGATGGTGATGGTGATGGTGATGGTGCTACACCTGGACAAGGTCCATCTCCATTTTTTAATGAAATCGAAATTGCAGTTGGCCCAGAGAGAAGGAGAGGGAGATGGTAGGTCGTTCCTTTCCTTTCTTTTTTCGTTTCGTTTTGTTCTTTTTTCTTTTTCTTTTTTTTCTTTTTTTTTTTTTCTTTTTTTCGTTAGTCTCGAAACAAAAACGTTCAACTGGTCCGTCCGTCGGTCCAACTAAATTACTTTGGAATTGTATTAATTATGATTGTTTGGACCTGGGTATATCCCGTAGGACTCTTCTTCTTCTTTTGTTGTTGTTGTTGTTGTTGTTGTTTTTGTTTTTGTTTCTCTCTTTTATTTATCGTTTTTGTTTCGTTCTAATATAACTTTTGGATCATTCAAGGTAACGTTACCGAGGTTTTTGTATTCTCTCTCTCTCTCTCTCTCTCTCTCTCATTCTCTCTCACTCTCTCTCTCTCTCTCTCTCTCTCTCTCTCTATCCGTTTTCTTTCTACGATCGAATTCGTAGCAACCAAGTACGAACCGGGTTTTCGGGTTATAGCGCAGGATGATATGGGTTTTAATGCCCGATAGATTTCCATGGTGGGGTGTAATGGGATCGGGGGGGGGGCTGACGGTGGGAAAGGTTATGGGGGAGGGAGGGAGGGGGTGATCCCAGAAGCCCATGCCGAGGAATCCACCTGTTACCACACATCGATCGTACCGTGAATACTTCGATCAGGAATGGAAGAATAATGACAAACTAAACAAAAGGAAAAATATATTAAACAGTCCTGATCAGCGACGATAATGATGGTTAGTGATGATGACGATGATGACGATGATGACGATGATGGTGGTGGTGTAAATCATACCACAGTCCTATTCCTCTTGTTATGTTTGTGGATCCCTGCCACGTGTCTTCCAACACTCGAGCGATACTAACTATCACTACCACTACAACGACAACAACAATAACAACAACAACAACAAATAACAGACATACTTCCTCTGGCCGTCCCTCATCGTCAATTGTCAAAAATGACGAGCATTATCGACGAATAAACGTCAACTATCGTCGATCCGAAACGATGATTATTACCTAACCGTTTCTTCGTTAACGTTTACCCCAACCCCAACCCCAACCCCCCCGCCCCCCGAACTCACACCCTGTCTAACTCAACCCCACCACCACCACCATCACCAGCATCACCAGCAGCACTACCACCACCCGTTATATCGGTCTTCGCGTTGCG
>OU427009.1:4509393-4514393 GCA_911387935.1 Dolichovespula saxonica
TTCGTCGATTCACTGATGTCGATGACAATGTCGCTGTTCTCGTTGATGATACCGTAGATGTTGTTGATGTTGTTGTTACTGATGTTTCTGATGCTATTGCATTCTCTTCTCTTCTTTCCTCTTCTATCCTCGTCTCTCTTCTTTCAACTTCTTTCCTTCGTTCGTTCGATCGTTGGTTCGTTCGATCGATCGATCGATCAGTGATCGAGAAAAAGGAAGAATGGATCATACAAAGACCGAACTCCGATCCCTCTCTCTCTCTCTCTCTCTCTCTCTCTCTCTCTCTCTCTCATATCGTGGAACGAGGAACTTTGTTCCTCTTACACAATTTCGTCCTTTCTTTTTCTTATTCCTCCACTTCTTATTCTTCCTCCTTTTTCTTTTCGTTCAATTTCTTTTTTCCTTCTTCCCTTTTATCTCTCTCTCTCTCTCTCTCTCTCTCTCTCTCTCTCTCTCTCTCACTTTCTTATGATTATTCTCACTTTTTCTAATCTAGCTTTTCATCACTCTTATTGGTTAATCTTTTTCAATCTTAGAATATGTTAGATCGTTTGTGTATGTGTGTGTGTGTGTGTGTGTGTGTGTGTGTGTATGTATATATATATATATATATATATATATATATATATATATATATATCAATTTGTTTTTTGTACATAGGAGGAACTTTGACATCAATCCGATATAAGGAAAAAAGAATTAAGAAAAAAAAAAAAAAAAGAAACGTAAAGAGCAAAAAAAGTTCGAAAGTCACACCTAATTAACCATAACTAAGCCCTTTTCATAATTACTGTAGAGAGAGACAGTGAGACTGATAGATTAAGATAGACAGAGAGAGAGAGAGAGAGAGAGAGAAAGAGAGAGAAAGAAAAAAAAGAGTCTGATAGAGAAAGACAGAGATAGAGAATGAGAAAGAGAGAGACAAAGATAGACTGTCAGACAGACAGACAGAGACAGAAACAGATTGAAAGACAGAGAGAGACAGACAGAGAATGACAGAGACAGACAGAGTGAGAGAGAGAGAGAGAGAGAAATAAAGAGACAAAGAGTAAGAAAAAAAGAAGTGAGTTTATTATTGAGAAAGATAAAGATAGATAGATAGATAGATAGATAGATAGACGGTAAGTATGAGAGAGAAAGATAGATGGATAGAGATAAAGTTAGAGAGAGATAGAGATAGAGGAAGACATGCAGACAGACAGAAAGACGGAGACAAAGAGTAAGGAAAAAAAAAAAAAAAGTGAGTTCGATATTAGATAAAGATAGAGATAGATATGGAGTAAGAATGAGAGAGAAAGATAGATAGATGGAGATGGAGATAGAAAAGGACAGACATAAAGACAGAGAGAAAGACGGAGAGAAAGAGTAAGAAAAAAAAAGTGAGTTTAATATAGACGAAGATGGAGAGAGAGATTGATACGCGTTAGGATAGAGAGAGAAAGATAGATAGATAGAGAGATAAAGATAGAGAGAGATAGGGATAGAGAGAGAGAAATAAAGGCATACAGACGGACGGACGGACGGACGGACGGACAGACAGAAAGACGGAGACAAAGAGTAAAATAAAAGTGAGTTTAATATTAGAGAAAGATAGAGACAGATTGATACGCGTTAAGATCGAGAGAGAAGGATAGAGATAGAGATAGAGATAGAGATAGAAAGAGAGAGAGAGAGAGAGAGAGAGAGTAAGATTTTTAGCCCGGTGGCTGGTCGGTGCCTGGCAGCAGGAGCAGCAGCTAACTCGCAGAGGAACGAGCGTGTATCGCCTCCTGCAAAGTCACGGTGGTGAAATTTAGTGCCCCGCCACTAAATTTTTCTCAGGTATTCCTATATATTCCGCGGTGTGCGTATCTACCTGTTCCGCGCCTCTTCCACGTCTCTTACTCTCACTCACTCTCTCTCTCTCTCTCTCTCTCTCTCAATCTCTCTCTCACTCTGTCTCTATCTCTCTTTATCTCTCTCATATGGCCGGCGCTCTCACACGGAACGGGCGTTTGTTGCACACGCTCGAGTTTAAAAGAAAAGGCAAGAGATGAGGATGGGCGTTCCCAACGGAGTTATTAATGGCTTTGACTTCGTTGCTATGGATATCCATAAGTCTTTGCCCTTGTGAGAGAGAGAAAAAGACAGATATAACTATATATATATATATATATATATATATATATATATATATATATATATATATTTATATATTATATATATATATATAATATAAGTATTCGTACACGTAAATGTACATATATATATATATATGCTTACATGTATGTATATATATATATGTGTGTGTGTGTGTATGTATATGTGTATGTATATGTGTATGTATATGTGTATGTATATATGTATGTATGTATGTATGTGCGTATATATTAGTGTTGTAAGTCTATAAAGAAAGAAAGAAAACAAAATAAAATAAAGAAAGAAAGAATGAAAGAATGAGAGAGAGAGAGAGAGAGAGAGAGAGAGAGAGAAGATGGAGTAAAGAAGGCCTTCTACTTCGTCCCTCGGTTCTTCTCTTCACGAATCCGTTCGTCCGACTACGAAATATTTGAAACATCGTTAAAATGATCGAAGGGGTTCGACGGGGCTAACGGGGATGACGATCGTTGGGTTTACAGGGTGAATTGCGTGAGCGTGGAGGTTTAAGGGTTAGAGAGAGATGGATAGAGAGAGAGAGAGAGAGAGAGAGAGAGAGAGAGAGAGAGAGAGGGTTGGATGGTTGGTTCGATGGGTAAATGGGTTGCTTTTTGGGTGGGTGGGTTGTTTCGGATGAGATTGGATTGGTTCATTTTCTTTTTCTTTTTTATCTTTTTTTTTTTTTTTTTATTGGTCGGACGTTTCAACAAATATGTTGGAATGGATTTTTATCGATCGATCGATCGATTCTTTCTAATGAGGTTGATAAATATGTGGGTTTATGTATTTCTGTGTATGTGTGTGTGTGTGTGTATGAGAGAGAGAGAGAGATAGAGTGTATAATAATATGTAAAGTATATACGTATATTGTATACTTTTTAATATATTCCATCTAAATAGCACGTATGTGATTAATGCGAATATATGTAATAAATAAACGTTGAGAATTCGATAATAACGAAGCATTCGTTTGATGTATTATTATCGATCAATTGTATCGATCGCAACATTCGTAACTTTTACTGCGTGATCGGTGTCGAATATTACTCTTTTCTCTTGTTTCGTTTTTTTTTTCTTTTTCTTTTTCTTCTTCTTCGAAACCAGAAACTTTTGGGCCGTTTGAAAACATTCGATACATACGGATACTTTTGGGTCTTAATCGAGCAATCTTTGGTACACCCAGAAATTTTTGGGCCCCAACGAAGCAATTTCGTTGTTCGTCCAAAAGCTTTTGGGTTTTTTATTCACCTGAAAACTTTTGAAATCTTAATCAAGCAATTTTTGATCCATCCAGAAACTTTCGGGACTTAAACAAGCAATTTTTGATCCATTCAGAAACTTTTGGGACCTAACCAAGCAATTTTTGATACATTTAAGTAATTTTGAGTCCTAATCAAGCAATTTTTCATCCACCTGGAAACTTTTGGGCACTATCCTAATTATTTTTGATCCATCTAGAAACTTTTGGGACCTGACCGAGCAATTTTTGATCCATTCAGAAACTTTTGGGACCTAACCAAGCAATTTTTGATACATTTAAGAAATTTTGGGTCCTAATCAAGCAATTTTTGATCCACCCAGAAACTTTTGGACACTATCCTAATCATTTTTGATCCATCTAGAAACTTTTGGGATCAAACTAAGTAATTTTTAATCCCTCCCAAAACTTTTGGGTCTTACCAAGCAATTTTTAATCCACCTAGAAACTTTTGGGCCCTAATCAAGTAACTTTTGAACCACTTACAAACTTTTGGCCATAATCTAAAAACTGTTGGCCCACCCTATATACATTTCTCTCTCTCTCTCTCTCTCTCTCTCTCTCTCTTTTTCTCATACATACATACACACACACACACACATATACAGGGACACATTCTCTTTTATTTTGGTGCGATCAACGAGACTACCCATACGTGAAATCGTTCGGTTTTCTTTTCCAATAAAAAGAGATAGAGATAGAAAGAGAGGAAGAGAGAGAGAGAGAGAGAGAGAGAGAGAAAATCGAGATAATATTCTCTCTCTCTCTCTCTCTCTCTTATTCTCTGTTTTCTATTTTATCATTATGTTTACACGCACACACGTTTATTATGGTCCATGACCGCACGATTTAACACAGCTTCTTGTCCAAGAGTGTGAGAGAAAGAGAGAGAGAGAGAGAGAGAGAGAGAGAGAGAGAGAGAGATGATGATGAGAGTTATTTCAAAGAGAAAGAGACAGATATATATACATACATACATACATATATATATATATATATATATATATATATATATATATATATATATATATTTATATAGAAAGAGAGAGAGAGAGAGAGAAAGAGAAGGTGTTAGAGGCAATCCCGTTTTCTTGAACACAGGAAACTGTGTCGGTATTCTATCCGTCCATCTACGAGGAAGATAGGTTCTAATCGTAATTCTAACGATTTCTCTAACTACTTGAAATTTAATCGTTCCTTACATTTTCCCTATTTTCTTTCTTTTCATTCTTTCATTCTTTCTTTCTTTCTTTCTTTCGGGGGTTGGCGGGATGACGAGGGATTATTTTTCTTTCCCTTCTTTTCTCTTTCTTTTTCTTTTTTTTTCTTTTTCTTTTTCGTTTCGTTTTGTTTTCGCAAACGTTTGTATCGACTACGGCCGCGTTCGAGCGTCCATAATTTTATTTCTCTCGCGTTACGTCGTATTTCGTTTTATTCTCGTATCTCTTTTTTTTTTTTTTTTAGGGGAGGGAGGGGGGATTTTTACTGATTTTTCTTTTTTTTTCTTTTTTTAATCACTCATTCGTTTCTCCTTTCCTCGATATCATGGTCGATGACCTGTGATATAAATTTAAAAAAAAAAATAAAAATAAAAAAAAAAAAATAG
>OU427009.1:4524393-4536893 GCA_911387935.1 Dolichovespula saxonica
CGACTTTCTTTTTTTCTTAATCAATTTTCTTTTTTTTTTTTTCTTTTCAAATCGATTTTCTTCTCGTTCTTTCTCCTTTCTTTTTTTTTTTTTAATGAATAAAAATTTCACAAAAAGGAATACTACTTTCTACTCTTTAAATTTGTTCTCATTTAACCTTGTACGTATTTATTATTTATTAGTAATTATAATATATAAACACACACACATATATATATATATATATATATATATAAATAATAATAAATATTATTTATATTAGTAAGTATTTTATTATTTATATACGTATATGTATGTGTATGTGTATGTGTATGTGTATGTGTATGTGTATATACAGGCACGCATAGAGCACTCAAAAATATTTATACAAATATTAATCTATCGGTCTATTAAGTATGATTTATTTGTATTAGTATTGGTGAAGGGAGAACGTGGCGCGTTGAGAAACACGTTTTATGAAGGTGAAGGGTGCTAATGATCGTGACCAATTTGTTTTCTAAGCGTTTTCCCGCGTTACTAACTCTCTCAACGATCTCTCTCTCTCTCTCTCTCTCTCTCTCTCTTTCCCTCTCTCTCTCTCTCTCTCTCTCTCTCTGTCTGTCTCTGTCCCCGTCACCTTCTACGTCTCTCTCTCTCTCTCTCTCTCTCTCTCTCACTCGTACAACCCACGTTACAATCACACGCGGAGTCCGTCTTTTTTGTTTTTACTTTTTTTTCTTTCTTTTTTTTATTCTTCTAATTTTTTTTTCTCCTTTTTTATTTTTTTTTAATTTTTTATTTCGTCCCTTCCTCCCCACCCCCCCCCCCACATTGTTCCTCCGAGTGTCGTGGACACGTCGCAAATGTTAAAGCGAGAGCGAGAGCGTTCGAGCGTACGAGTGCGCGCGCGCGCGCGCGAGCGAGAGTTAAAGCTTTAAAGCGACTACACTCGTTAGGAACGCGCGAGCCCGTGAATTTTCCCGGCGCGATTATGCGAACGACAAGCGTAACCATTTTCGGCTTCGCTCGTTTTTCTTTTTTTCTTTTTCATTCTTTCTTTTTTTTTTTTCTCTCTACTTTTGTTTTCAATTCTCATTCTTTTTATTCTTATTTTTCTTTCCGTTTTCTTTTTCCATTTTTTTTCGTTTCGTTTCGTTCGTCTTTTTTTTTTTTAATTTTTGATTTTTTCCTTTACTCGTTCGTTCGTTCGTTCGTTCGTTCGTTCGATTATAATGTTTATTTCAATTGCTATTGATTATGCTTTTTAATCTGCTCAGAAGTATCGCCATTAATTTTACATTTGATTGCGCTTGTAAATTTTAATTTTGTTATTTAATTTTGTTTATTAATTTTTGCCATTTAATTTTGTCTCTTAATTTTGAAATTTAATTTTGTCTATTAATTTTGCCATTTAATTTCGTCTCTTAATTTTGCCATTTAATTTTGTCTCTTAATTTTACTATTCAATTTCGTCTCTTAATTTTGCCATTTAATTTTGTTTCTTAATTTTACTATTTAATTTTGTCTATTAATTTTGCCATTTAATTTTATCTTTTAATTTTGCCATTCCATTATATTTGTAAATTTTAATTTTGTTACCAATTCTGTTTCTTAATTTTGCCGTTTAATTTTAACTTTGCTCTCGTATTTGCTTTCGGTGTCGGTTTTGTTTTCACGTTTTTGCTTTTCGTTTCTTAATTTTTCCTTTCGAATTATTCCTTCGAATTTTCCTTTCGCCTTTCATTTTCAATTCCTTCGCATTTAATTTCGCTTTTTCCGAATTTTCCTTCTGCCTTTGAATTTTCCTTTTGAATTTTGCTTTTGCCTTTGATCATTAATTCTTTTGCTTTTAATTTCGCTTTCGAACTTCCCCCCCCCACTCCCCTTTTCGCCATACATTTTTAATTTCTTTCGCTTTTGAATTTCGCTTTTGAATTTTCCCTTTTCCCGTTCATTTTTAATTTCATCGCTTTTGAATTTTGCTTTTGCCCAGGCTCTCGCTTTCAATCATTCCCTTTAATTTTCCCATTTTTCTATAGCCTTTAATTTTCATTGGAAAATTTCATTTTGAATTTTACTTTCGAATTTTTGACTCTTCGTCACTTTGATCCGTTTCGTTCCTTTTGTTTTTTTTTTCGATCCGAGTAAAGAGAAAAATTTTTCGAGCCAACAACAAAAATATAAAAAAAAAAAGATAAAAAAAAAAATAAAAATGTCTTGCTCGCGAAGGATCAAAAAAGTATTTATAATACGAATTGCTTTTGAATCTTTTTTCTTGTCGCGGATTCGTTTCGTTTCGAGTGAAGAGAAAATTTTTCGAGCCAACAAAAAAAAAATAAAAAAAGAAAAATATTAAAAAAAAAAAAAATAAAAAATAATAAATAAATAAATAAAAATGTCTTGATCGCGATGGATCAGAAAATTATATATATATATATATATATATATATATATATATATATATATATATATATATATAATATAATATAAAATAAAATAATAAAATTATATATATATATAATATAAAATAATAAAATTATATATATATATAATATAAAATAATAAAATTATATATATATATTATAAAATAAAATAATAAAATTATATATATATATAATATAAAATAATAAAATTATATATATATATTATAATATAAAATAATAAAATTATATATATATATATATATATATATATATATATAATATAATATAAAATAAAATAATAAAATTATATATATATAATATAAAATAATAAAATTATATATATATATATATATATATATATATATATATATATATATATATATATATATATTATAATATAAAATAATAAAATTATGTATATATATATATATATATATATATATATATATATATATATATATATATATTGATATTATAAAATTATATATATATATATATAATATAATATAAAATAATAAAATTATATATATATATTATAATATAAAATAATAAAATTATATATATATAATATAATATAAAATAATAAAATTATATATATATATTATAATATAATATAATATAATATAATATAATACGAATAGGTAACGATAAAAGTTTATAAATTCTTAAATGATAACGTTCAAGGCCGATAAACGTAGAAAGTTTATATCAATGATAAATCTCTACAGAAAGAGAGAGAGAGAGAGAGAGAGAATGTGTGTCTGTCTGTGTGTGTGTGTATGAGAGAGAGAGAGAGAGAGAGAGAGAGAGAGAGAGAGAGAGAGAGTTGCTCTTAGCTTACATCGTCGTTATCATAATTACAGCAAGCTTGTATCTAGAGGCGTTTCGCGCGGGAAAACAAATTGGTCACGATCGTTATCACCCTTCTCGATCATGCCCGAGCAAACCTTTCGTGCACGTTGTAACGCACGAGAATAATATGCAACGTTTTTAACTCGTGTGCTTTTATATGTGTTAGTACGTACATTCGTTCGTTTATGTTTGTACGTGTGTACAAACGCACACACGTGTACAAACATAAACGAACGCGTTTGTGTGTTCGTATCTGTGTGTCGTATGTGTGTGTTTGCGAGCATAGAAAATCTATCCACGTACACACACACACACACACACACACACACACACACACACACGCATACACGCGAGTTTTAACTTTCGCCTATTTGCACGTACGTGTATATTCGTGTTAATTCGTGTTTTGTTAGTGTGTGTTTCTGTAAGCATATAGAAAAATTATCCACGTACACACGTATTTACGTATGTATGAATGAATGCACGTATGTATGAATGAATGTACGTATGTATGAATGTATGCGTGTATCACGTGAATGAGAGCGTGTAAGTATATCTACTAACGTAATATATAAGAACGATTATTATAAACGTAATTCGAGTATGTCGGTATCTTAGATAAATTTTTCATCGAACGATTTTTACGTATAAATTATAGATTCGTTTTTTAAATTTTCTTTCTTTTTTTTTTCTTTTTTCTTTTTTGTCGAGAATAATTTTCTATTAATTTGTAGTAGTAATAGTGATGGTGGTGGTAGTAGACAAGTTTGTCATTGATTAAATTCAATGTAGAAATAAATAATTTTCATTCGATTAATTTTGTTACGTTGTCCGTGTAGATTTTTTATAAATTTTTTTCGATAATAATTTTCATTTCATTTTTTTTTATCCAGTAATGGTAGAAGTAGTAAAGTAGTAGACAAGTTTGTCATCGATTAAATTCAACGTAGGAATATTTTTCGTTCGATTATCTTTTTTCTCTTTACTTTTTTTTTTTTCTTCACGTTGTTTCTTATCGCTTACTTGTCTTAGCCATTTTCTTCGGTTTTTTTTTTCTGTTTTTTCTTTTTTTATTTATTTATTTTTTTTTTTTTTGATTTCATCGTTAAATCCGTCTCGACGAGTTCGATTAGAAGATTCTTTTTTTCTCTTTTCAATTTTTTTCTTTCCCCATTTCTTCTACGTCTTCCTACGTCACAAGTCAAGTATTCATCGGGGAGTTGGAGGTTCGAAATAAGGCAAATTGCAAATCTGGGACACGGTAGGCTGACCAGGGATGACAATTAGCATTATTATCTCGGTCTGGGTTTCGAACGAGCAGCTTGCGCAAAGCCGGAAATTGAGGCTCAGCGTGGAGGAAGTAAAGATTGCTTTTAGGAGCGAGCATTAACCTTCGACAAGCCCTCTCTCTGTCCTCAAGACATATATCATTATTTATTTATTTATTTATATATTTATTTAATTATCCATACACTCGTTCATTCATTTACTCGTTTATTTATTTTTCTTATTTATCGATTTATTGATCTATTCATTCATTTCTTATATTTATTTATTTATTTATTTATTTATTTATTCATTCATTCATTCATTTACTCATTTATTTGTTTATCTATTGATTTATTGATTTATTCATGTATTTATTTATTCATTTACTTAGTCATTTATTTATTCATTCATTCGTTCATTTATTTATTTCATTAATTATTTATTTATTTATTTATTTATTTAAGTAATTAATTGGTTGTTTATTTATTTAATTATCGATTTATTAAATCATGTATTTATTTATTTATACCTTTTTATTTTTAATCGATAATTTATCAAATAAAAGAAGAAAAAAAATTTATACGAATAATTTATACAAACAAATAATATATAAAATTCTTATAATAATAAATATTATAGGAGTTATTAAATGAATAAATAAATAAATATATATATACACAAAAATATAAAAAAGAAAAGTAAACGTTTGTATCGTTTATTCACACCGTCGAGCATTAATAATAATAAAAAAAAAAAAAAAAAAAGAAAAAAAATTATAAGAAATAGAAAAAGAAGAAGAAGAAGAAGAAGAAAAAGAAAATAAAAAAGACAAAGATAGAAAAAACAAAAAACAAAGAAAGAAAAAGTCTTCCGGAAAAATATCGACGAAGCTACGTTGTAAGTTTTAAAGCCCAACTTCTTCTTCCTCCTACCTTAGGTTTTATTTATTTTCCTTTTCTTTTTTTAATTTCTTTGTTCTTTTTCTCCCCCTCCCCCGTTATTTTTTCTCTTGTTTACTACACTCCACGAGCATGGTCGTTTCGCTTAGGCGCCAATTTCCAGTATTGCGTAAGATGGCCATTCGGAAAGTTAAAGTCGTCAAGGCGATAATGATAATCGTTAGGCAGAGAGCTACGGACCACCTTGAAGTTTATTCAATGCCATAATCGTAAAAAATAAAAATCTATAAAATTAATAAACGACTTCCGCCGTTTTTCACTAATATATATATATATATATATATGTATGTATGTATGTATGTATGTATGTATGTATGTATGTATGTATTTATTTGAATTATTTATTAAATATTTTCTTGAATGCGAATTAAGAAAAGTTTCACGCAATTTTTTTTTACATACGGATCATAAAATTCACACACACACGCACAAGCAGCACACACGTATATTTGCAATTTTTCTTCTATTTTGTTTTTTATTTTTTTATTTTTTTTTTTTTTTTTTATATCGAAATAAATTATTGTTATTGAATAATATATCGAGATAGAAGGGATTCGATAACTTTTACAAATTTCTTTTTGTCTTTTCTTTTTCTAATATATATATATATATATATATATATATATATATATATATATATATATATATATATATATATATGTTTGCATTTAATTATTTATATAAATTATTTATTATATATTTCCGAGCACACACATCTGTAATTTAACTACTATTTTGTTTTTTAAATTTAACAAATATAATAATAATTATTATAATTATTATTATATTATTAATATTATTATATATTATTATTATTATTATTATTATTATTATTATTATTATTATTATTATTATTGAATATTATCGTAATTAACATTACCATCATTAAATGTGTTATTATTAATCTGCATTTTTTTTGTCTCCTTTCAATTTTCATTTTCATATTTTTCATTTATTATCATCATCATCATTATCATCATCATTATTATTATTATTATTATTATTATTATTATTATTTCGTCCTCTTATCATTTATCTTCTTTCATTTATTTTATTTTACTTCATTTTATTTTTTTTCTCATATCAATTTTACGAGCGTCGAAACGGAAATTAGAAAATATATATTAAAAGAAACACTCACGCACACACACACAGACACAACACAACACACATACGCACAACACACACACACACAGCACACACATGTATATATAAGTGAGTAGAAATATATGAAAGACGAAACGTTAGAAGTCGAAAGATTTCAACTTTGACAAATAATTATGGATCTCTCGAAGCATTTGCTGTCGTTAGAAATAGAATATACATATAATATATATTATATATTTATATATATATATATATATATATATATATATATATACACATATATCACACACACACACACACACACACACACATACATAGACAGCCAGAACAATTACATTTCCACATAAACATAATAGACAATTGAACCAACACACACACACACACACATATACACACATATATACATATTTACGTACACGCACGTATACACACACACACACGCACACAAATTCACAGACCAGCGCGTAACACGCAACGTGTAAAATTTTAATTTAAAAAACGAAATAATTGTCCGGTCGAATGGTCATCGATAAAGAAAAAAGAAGAAAAAAAAGAAAGACGAGAATTAAAGAATCTCACCGAGTATCTCAAAGGCATTTCGCCCTCCTCCTCCTCCTCCTCCTCCTCCCCTTCAATCTCTTCCCTTACACCATCACCCCCATAGATACATCACGATCGTTAATTACAATTCTTTTCCTTTACTCTCTCTTTTTCTTCTCCCTTTCGTTCCTTTTTTTTTCTTCTTACACCTCCCCCACCTCCTCCTCCTCCTCCTCCTCCTCCTCCTCCTCCTCACCCACCCTTTTTCTCGCACTTTATATCTTAACGCGGCCCTTTAGGTGCTACGGGGAATAGTTTGTGTGGCACCCGATCGAAAGAAATCGCGTGAAATCGAATTCTTACGCACGTAATACAGATGAGTATTGTGTGTAAGAGAGAGAGAGAGAGAGAGAGGGAGAGAGAGAGAGAGGGGGCAAAATAAAAAATTAAAAAAATTAAGAAAAAGAAAGAAGAAGAAGAGGAAGAGGAAAAGGAAGGAGTTAAAAATAAAAGTGAGAAGAGGAAAAAAATCGTAAGAAAAGAAAATGAAAAATAAGAGAAAAAGAAAAAAAAGAAAAAAAAAAAATAAAAAAGAAAGAAACGAAAAAGGAGGAAGAGAACAAACAGGCGAGTCAGAAACGATCAAACGATCGCCCTCGATCCTTCCCTTCGATCCCTTTCGACCTTCCACTCTCTTCGATCTCCTTTTAGCCCCCTTTTCTTCAAGAGAGGAATAAAAAAAAAGTAAAGAAAAGGAGAGGAGAGGAAAGAAGAGGATAGAAAACATCGGCCGATCGATTGCAACGATGATCGAAATGATCGAGCGGAACGGATTATTAACCTGTGAGAGATCTTACAATGTTGCCTCACGCAGATCCAATGAGTGTATCTTATTAAAATGTAATAAATACGGATAAATAAAAAAAAAAAAATATATATATATATATAAAGTGTTGGATATATAAATATATATATGTGTGTGTGTGTATAATTATGCTTAAGTACGTGTGAGTGTGTGTGTGTGTGTGTGTGTGTGTGTGTGTGTGTGTGTGTGTGTGTGTGTGTGTGTGTTTGTACGAGCTTTCGTCTGCATTACACATACATATATATATTTAATATATTTATATATAAAAATACAATATATATACATAATCATTCAACATATACATACATATATATATATATATATATATATATATATGTATATGTTATACATATATATTACATATATGTATAACATATACATATATATACATTACATACATATATATATATATATATATATATATATATATATATATATGTATATATGTATGTATATAATGAGCGTTCAATACAAGTATTTTATTAAAATATAATGAACATGAATAAATAAAAAAAAATAAATAAAAAAGAATTATATATGTACGTGCGTTCGTGTGCGTTTATGTGTAACACATTCACATATACATTTATATATAATAATAATATAAATAATAATAATAATAATATATATATATATATATATGTATACGCGTTTTCATGTAACATTTATAAATAATATGCACATCGATGTAAACGTAAATATACGTACGTACGTATGCAAGTAAGTAAACACGTACGTATATACACACATCCCAAAACGGGAACCTGTTGAAAATCAATCGAAAAAAAAAAGAAAAGAAAAAAAAAACAGAAGTAGTAGAAAAAATAAACTAACAAGCGGACACCGTACAAGTTGACACCCGACGTCAACGCCGATTGCCTTCCAAGTGTCCCATCACCCACCCCCATCCCCAGACCACCCCCTCACGCATCCCCCGTCCCCATCACCCACTCCGACCTTCCTCGAAAATTCAAAGTAAATAAAATTGAGGAAAACGAAAAACGAGGGAAAATGGAAAGGGAAACAAAATCTACGGAGATGTAAAAAGGAAGGAGGGAGGGAATAAGTGTGATAAGGGAAAACCGAAAAAGAAACAAAGTAAACGAAAGAAATAGAAGAAATGAAGCGATGAGCCAAAAAGATCAAAACGAACGAGAAAGAAAGAAAGAAAGAAAGAAAGAAAGAAAATGCATAAAAATAAATAAACAAATAAACAAACAAACAAACAAATAAATAAATAAATAAATGCATGAATAAAGAAAGAAAGGAAGTAACTAAGGAAAAAAAGGGAAAGGAAGGAAGGAAGGAAGGAAGGAAGGGATCCTAGAAGGCGTATTCATCGTAAGATCGCAGGTAGTAGCAGAGCACGGTAGGACGATTTCAACGTTAGCCCATCCCTCCGTACATTCTCCTTTTTCCTCTCTCCCTCTCCCTCCCTCTCCCTCTCACTCTCACTCTCTTATTCCACATCCCATATCCACCAGCAGCAGCCAGCAGCAAGCAGGAGCAGCAGCAGCACCATCACCACCACCACCACCACCACCACCACCACCACCTCCACAAACCACCACCACCACCACCACCACCACCACCACCACCACCATCACTACCACCACCACTACCACCATTACAATCACTACCACTACCACTGAAAACAAAGTCACCATCAGTACTACCACAATCACTACCCAATACCACTACACCACTACAGCGTCCATCTACACCATCCCTCTCTCTCTCTATCTCTATCTCTATCTCTCTCGTACTCACTCTTTCTTCCTTTCTATATCACCATCTCTCTCTCTCTCTACCTCACTCACTCACTCTCCCTCTCTCTCTCTCTCTCTAACGCACAGTGTTTCGTGACGAACGAAAGCCGAGAGCAAAGCCGAACCCGAACGAAACGAAACACGGCTCACTCTTATTCGCTCCACCTCCTTTTCTACGCATTCTATCTATCCTTCTCTCTCTCTCTCTCTCTCTTTCTTACAAAACTGAACGTATGTATGTATATACGCACGAGAAAGAGAGAGATAGCACTCGCTCACTCGGTTCCACATAAGAGCGGTAAAGGCAAAGACTTGTTCCCATCTCTTTCTAATTCTATCTCGCTGCTCGGCCACCCCCTATTCCCCCAGTCCCTCACCCCACTCCACCCAAACACACCACCCTACCCATCCCCTCTCTACCTACCCACCTACCTACCTAACTCTCTCTCTATCTCTCTCTCTCTCATACACTCTTACCCTCTTCTTTAGCAATCTTCTCTCTCTCTCTTTTCGGACTATCCTCGTCTCGTGCGTACACGCGTTCTCTCTCTCTCTCTCTCTCTCTCTCTCTCTCTCTCTCACTCACTCTCACACTTCTTTACTTCCCTACACTTCCCCCTACACTTCCCCCTACACTTCCCCCTACACTTCCCCCTCTCTCTCTCTCTCTCTCTCTCTCACGTCTTTGTGTATATATATATATATATCCTTCTCCCACTCTCTCTCTCTATCCCTCTATCCATCTTGCTTTCTCTACCTTGCTTTCTCTATCTCTCTCTTTCTTTCTCTTTCTTTCTTTCTCCTTCTATCTGTCCGTCTCTGTCCTTCTCATTCTCGGTTGATTTCGATGCGATCTCACTCGCTCCCACTCTCTAGCTCGAACAACCTATCAACTCGGTGGGTAGACGAAAGGTACGGACGACGATTCTCTCTCTCTCATCCCATCGACCGACCGTTCTTACACCGATATAGTCCGCGGCCTGGCTCAGACTGTGTTCGTGGACGGGAACACGGGTCGCTATCTAACGGGTGTCACGTTTTATAACGGGCCGACGTTTATAGTCTCGCGGGTTTCGTTTCGAATCGGGTGCTCGGGGAATCCTTTTGTTTTGGGATTCGATTGGACCGGGGAAATAAAAGGGATCGAGAATCGGTGGGATCGAATTTTCGGTTCGATTTCGGGACCTCGTGTCGAGCGTCGCTTGTGATTGGGTGGGAGGGTCCTCGGTTTTTTTTTTTTTTTTTTTCTTTTTTTTGTTTGTTTGTTTTGTTTTGCTTTTTTTTTTTTTTTTTTTTTTTTCGGAATAAACGCCTCTTCGTCCTCCCCCACTTTTCTTTCGTGGGGAAAAAAAAAAAAAAGAAAAAAAAAGATTTGTTCGTTTCTTTTTTTCTTCTTTTGATTTTTTTTTTTTTTTTCGTTTCGTTTCGTTTCGTTTATCTTTCTCGCGGCTGGATTTTCAATCGTCTAGAAACTCGCAACTCGTAGGGAACTTGGAGAATAAATTCTCTATAAAAAATTTTTCCTCTTTCGATCACTCGTTCGTTTCCCTCCTTTTAATTCCCATTGATTCCTTTTTCTTTTTTATTTTCTTCTTCTTTTTTTTTTTTCTTTCTTTCTTTCTTTCTTTCTTTCCGTCGATGGATCGATCGGTCCGTTTAATTCCGATCGACTTAACGACTCCGATCTATTCTTTCTTATATTTTTCGTTTATATCTCATTACTTATTCTTCTCCTCATCTTCAACATTATTCTTATCATCGTCATCATCGTCATCATCATCATCATCATCATTACTTTTGTATTTATTCGTCGAATTTGTTTTCTCTTTCGTTCCCATTGTTTTTTTCGTTTTTTCAATTCCTGGTTCTTCCTCCCGTTTTCACCCCCTCCCTTTCCTTTTCTCCCCCACGTTCCCACCCCTCCCCCCCCCTCTCTCTCTCTCTCTCTCTTCTTCGTCGAGATCGAATATACAATTGTTGATTAATCGGGTTTGTAAAACGAGAGTTGGTTGGGGTGGTTGGGGTCGGTGGGTGGGTGGTTTAAATTGGGTGGATGGGGTGGATGGGGTGGATTTGGTTGGTTCGGTGGTCGCGAATGTGGGCAGCGGTGGTTGTGGGTCGTTAAGTGGATCGTACCTGGCCGAGGGATCGATGATTTATTTGAAATTGATCCCGTTTAACGTTATCCCTCTTCGAATTACGTTCCTTCAGAGAATCCTCCGACGTACTTCTTCTTTTTTGTTTCCTTCCTCCCCCCCCCTCCCCCACCACCACCACCACCACCCTCTCTTCCTTTTTGTTTTCTCTCTAGATTTTTTTACTCGTCCTTTTATCTTTTAATTTTTTCTTTTAATTCTTTTTGTATCGTCCTTTTCGATCTCACCCGCTTCGAACCTATCGAGAAATTATTTTTCGTTGGGTTAGATTTTTGATTCGATTTTTTTGGGTTTTTTTTTTTTTTTTTTGTTTTTTCGGGAAAATCGAAAGCACGACGATTACTTCGAATTCTACGAATTACGATTGTTATATAATTCGTGCTTGTAATTCGTCGATAACATCGCGAATAATGATCGATGATTCAGAATAAGATCCAGGGGAATGATCTGTGATGATCGAATTTTCTTTTTTATTTTTTCAATTTTTTTTTTTTTTTGTTTTGTTTTGTAAAGATCTTTCATTTCTTCGTCGATAAATTCGCGTTTCGATCTTTTCTTAATTTGATTCGTTTCGTTTAAAA
>OU427009.1:4556893-4596893 GCA_911387935.1 Dolichovespula saxonica
AGATATTTCTTTTATTATGACTGATCCATCGATTAGAGCCACTATCGATCGAGAAAAAGTACAAAAATACATGACGCAGATTTTAGATCGCTAAGGGGAAAAGATAAAAAATTAAAAAAAAAAAAAAAAAGAAAAAAGAACGAAACAAAACCACCATCCCCCTAAACGAAAATATAAACTACGATGACATTTGAGTTACTCCAATTGGCACGTTTCAAATTTGTAGGATAACAATATGTGTTTTTATATATATATATATATAACTTACAAACTAACAATTCCGATCAATAGTCGAATTTCTAATCAAAATAATAATAATAATAGTAATAATAATATTAATAATAATCCAAGAACGAATTAGTAAGGAAGAGAAAATTATACGGAAAATTATACGTAACGTGTGTTAATATAAAATAAGCAACAGTCAGAATAGAACGAACTCGAAATCCACTGACAATACCAATCTCGATCCTCTAATGTCTAATCAAAATGAAAAGTTGGTTTAAGAAAAAAAAAAAAAAAAGGAAAAAAAAAGGAAAAGAAAAAAGAAACAGGAATCAAATCCGCACGGGGATGCGGGGGTAGGTGGAGAGGTGGTAATTCAGAATACAAACGACGTAACTTACGATCATTTACGATACTAATCGACGATTAGATTTTTTATCTTATTTTTGTATTTTTTTTTATTTTTTTATTTTTTTTTTTTTATTTTTTTATTTTTTTTTTTTTTCAATTAAAGTGACAACACGAACGATCAACTGGGCGAAGGTAAGGACAGCAAAAAATTGGTGTATAAAAAAAAAAATTTATATATATATATACGTACATTATGCATGCAAAGATATAAAAAAAAAAAAAATAAAAAAGTTACTAATAGTGATAATAATAATAATAATAATAATAATAATAATAATAATAATAATAATAATAATATAATCGTTCTAATCTGACAGTCTTAGATGAAAAAATACTTCTTTCGCCCCTCGGACTGATTGCATATATATTAGATCGACATTAGATAATAGATAGATATTTTTTTCTTGCAATTTGATTAGGCGATCGTAAATTGTTGTTGTTAATAAATACAGAGAAAGACGAAGAAAGGCAAAGAGAGAAAAAGACAGAGAGAGAGAGAGAGACTATAAGCAAAGAGAAAAAACATGCCTGGTCTAAACATATTACATATGTATAGACATATATATATATGTATATCTCTCTTTCTAATCCTTTAATATTCCTCGCCGGCAGCATTTGATTTAGATTTGGCCTCCTTAACCAGATTGGCATTGAGATGATGACGATTTTCCAAATGCAAGTTGTTGAAAACGCTCTGATACGTCTTAGCGATACGTTCCCTGTCCTCGATCGCCAAATTTTGAAATTCCTCCTCGAGTACCTTCAGCAAAATTTCCCTTTGGTTCGAGGCATCCTTAATGATGAATCTGTCGTCCTCCTTAACCCATTTCTCCCATAATACCTTTGCGCCGTCGCTAAAAAATCAACGAACAAACGATATGACAAACGTTATCACAAAAAAAAATGAGAGGGGGGATTCAAAACGAAATAAAAATATTTTTTTTTTTTCGATAATTCATTCTAATTTATGTGTCGAAACAATCGTGTTTTTTTTTATTTGCTTTCAAGTAAAAGTATACCAGTTGGGCGCTGAGGTGGACGTTGTGGAGGTCGAATTGGGATGGACAGGTGTGCGTGCGTGTGTGTGTGTGTGTGTTTTTTTCCCTATCATATACCGTTCATTCTAATTTACGTGTCGAGACAATCGTTTTTTCTTTTTTTTTTTTTATTTGCTTTCAAGTAAAAGTATACCAGTTGGGCGCTGAGTTGGGCGCTGAGTTGGACGTTGTGGAGGTCGAATTGGTATGGTCAGGTTTGTGTGGGTGTTTGTGGGTGGGCCAATTAGTGGACAAAAACGTGTGTATTTTACAATTTCATTGAAATTTGAATTTAACGTTTTAGGTAAAGTTATTCGCGTTAAAACACAACAACAACAACAACAACAACAACGTGCGCACAAGTTTTCCAAAACACTCATTCTTCTCTCATGCGTCAATTTGAAGGGTTTACGTGTTATTAATTAAAAGCAAAATAATTTAAATCCTTCCAACATTGTCTGTTTTTTTTCTTTTTTTTTTTTTTTTTTTTTTTTTTAGACGAGGGGTGGGACCTCGACGAGAGAGGGTGGGAGAGGTGGGTCGTTACGTACGTTCCTTCGGAATTAGAACGTTAGAAATATTATTTGGAAACGAACGGATTAGTAAGACTAATAAGTAGTAGTAATAGTAGTAGTAGTAGGTCGATAGATATACGTTCGTCTTGGCATCTATTTTCAAAGTGAGTCAGTCTTGCGCGCGCGTGTTCCTCATTAAATATGTCATTATTAAAAAAAAAAACAAAGAAAAAAAAAAAAAAAAAAAAAAAAAAAAAAAAAAAATTTAATAAATATTAAAAATTTATTATGTTTTATTTAATTTTATTTTTAATTTTAATCTTTTATTTTTTATTTAATTTTATTTTCAATTTTAATTATTTAATTAATTTTAATTTCAATTCTAATTTTTTATTTAATTTTATTTTTAATTTTAACTTTTTATTTTTTCTTCTTTGCTTTAATAATTATTTAAAAATATTTAAATAATTGTTAAAAAAAAAAAAAAAAAATTTCTATACCCTCGACACCATTTTTTTTCTTTCCTTTAATTTTGTCGTTTCTTTTTTTTTTCTTTCTCTCTCTCATTCGACGAGAGATTTGAGAGTAGACGAGGAGAGGGGAGGGGAGAGGGGAGGTGGAGTATACCAACACCTCGTTAATTCGAAATTGAAAATGTCCGCGTCGTAGTGATAATTACGAACGAAAAAAATAAATAAATAAAATTGTAATAATAATAATAATAATGATGATGATGACGATGATGATGATGATGATGATAACGATGATTGCTACGCCAATCTAGACGATCGTTCTCTGTTTGCTCACTTGTTCATTTATTTAATTTATTTCATTTTTTTATTTCATTTTATTATTTTTTTTTTTCGGTCGTGAGGATTGTCCGATGATTGTAATCGTTTCTTTCGAAATTGGAACATCGTTGAACATTCATTGGGATCAGAACACAGAGAGATAGACAGAGAGAAAGAAAGAGAAAGGTGAGACAAGTAGGTTGAAATGCTTCTTGGCATCAATTTGGGTGTTTTGTGAATGATTCAGTGTTAGGGGCCATTGCGAAATTGGTCGTTAAAAGTTAGAAAGGAAACAATTTAATTCGAGATTGAGAGAGGCCTCGTTAGTTAGTCTTGTCCTATTATCCTTGACACCGTTGGTCTCGCACCGTGTGTGTATGCACGTGTGTGTGTGTGTGTGTTGTGTGTTTGTTCATGGCCAAAAAGAAAAAAAAATAGAAAAAAAAAATTTGTCGACTATAGTCTCTAATCGTGAAATTTCTCGATGATAATATATACGATTTCTTCAATAATAACAACGACAATAATACCACTAACAAGGACGATAATAAACAAAATGAAAAATGTGGGGTTTGAAGGAAAAAAAAAAAAAAAAAAAAAAGAAAAAGAAAAAATAGAAAAAAAAAATTTGTCGATTATAGTCTCTAATCGTGAAATTTCTCGATGATAATATATACGATTTCTTCAATAATAACAACGACAATATTGCCACTAACAAGTACGATAATAAACAAAATGAAAAATGTGGGGTTTGAAGAAAAAAAAAAAAAAAAAAAAAAAAAGAAAAAATAGAAAAAAAAAAAAATTTGTCGACTATAGTCTCTAATCGTGAAATTTCTCGATGATAATATATACGATTTCTTCAATAATAACAACGACAATAATGTCACTAACAAGGACGATAATAAACAAAATGAAAAATGTGGGGTTTGAAGAAAAAAAAAGAAAAAAAAATAGAAAAAAAAAATTTGTCGACTATAGTCTCTAATCGTGAAATTTCTCGATGATAATATATACGATTTCTTCAATAATAACAACGACAATAATGTCACTAACAAGGACGATAATAAACAAAATGAAAAATGTGGGGTTTGAAGGAAAAAAAAAATACAAAAAAAAAAATAAAAAAAAAAATGAAATGAAAAATATCGCGGTGGTATTACCTGTACATGGTTGAATCCGTGCAGGCATTGGCCCTAAGGGCGAGTTCACGTTCCCTGTTATCGATATTCTTCAATGCCCTATCCCTGATATCCTCGTCCATGGTAAGGCCCTTCATATTGAATATCTTCTTCTCCCTTATCAATTCCAACTCGTTCTTCATATCCCTGAGCCTAATGGCGTCGTCCCATCTCTGCCTTTGACAGGCACTTTCCTCCTTCTTCAAAAGATCGTCGATCTTATCCTTCAACTCCCTGTAGGTCAAATAAAGATACATCTTCTCGGACAGATTCTTAACGTTGGGATCCATCCTCATCCATGGATAACCCCTTTCCCTCTCGTAATCGCAATGATCGTTGATATCCTGTTTGTCGTTGGCAATGTCATTGGTTGTTATCTCCTGTTCGGTCCTGTTCAAAGTGTAATCCTTTTTCTTCGTTAAATCCTGCGCATCGGTAGCGGTGGTATCCTCCTCCTTCCCCTCCCCCTCCCCAACCCCCTCCCCCACCCCCTTGCCCTCGTTCTCGAGATCAATCAGATCGTTCGCGGTAGTCTTAACGGTCCTCGTGGTGGTCGTTGTAGTCGACGAATCGTCTAAGTGATCGACGAGGTTCAGATTCTCTTTGTCTTCGTCGGCGGCCATCTTGTTGCCGCTCTTAACCGTGGTCGTGGTGGTCGTCAAGGTCGTAGCCATGGCCATCTTGGATCCCTGCAAACGACCCGATAAATTGTCGAAGAGCATATCGTTGTTCCCCGGCCTTACATTCGTGTTCTCCAAGCTCCTACGTGCATAACGTGCCGAATATTTTCTATTGCGTGATAACATAAAACGATCAAATTTATTATCCTCGATCAATTGTTCCGTATGATCGTTCCAATTGGACGTATCAACGTCGTGTTTATCGCACTTGGCATAGGTCGAATTGGTACGATTGTTCGTTCGACGATCATCGTTCACGTTTATGGCAACGACGATCGATTTGTTCCCTATGCTCGTACTTGCCGTTTCTTTTTTATTATCCGATAAGACGTTCGTTTTATCTTTCAAATGAAAACATTCCGCAAAGCCGTAAGAATTGTTATTACTTTTATTGTTACTCCTATTATTATTACTATTATTGTTATTAATGATTGAGGAGGACATCGTAGGTCTCGGATCGGTAAAATACGAGCGCAATCTTCTACAAGTCAGAGGATAATAAAGATCCTGTTCCATACGTTTCTCCATTAATTTCCTTTTTATATAATCCAAAGAATTTTTAACGTCATTCCCACGTGATCCCTTATTATTATTATTATTATTATTATTACTATTATTATTATTATTACTACTACTACAGCCAATCAATTCGGCCAATTCCCTTCGACAATTCTCATCCTCCTCGTTCAATAATATTCTCAATTTGTTCCTCCTTCCTGGAAGTTGGTCTAATCTTTTTTTCCTCCACTTAGCATCCCGCCCCTCAAGAAGCTTACCCCTCGATCGATCGTTGTAATCGTCGTCTTTAACGTAAGGCTTCGAGTTCCAAGAGTTGTAATGTCTCGCTATTCCGGTTTCCCTCTCGAAGTATCTCGCTGTCTCCTTGTAATAATTGTGCCTTAGATATGCCTCGTTACGTTTCTCAGCAGCCAATTGGTATTGCCTCTCGCGATAACGGCCAGCCCTTCAACAAGGTCAAGTAGATTGTCTCGTTCTGATAAGTTTCTTTAAAAGAGAAAGTACAATATATCGTTTTAGAAATTTATATTGATAATAATCTTACGAATGGGATTGCTCGATTTATGCAATGAAGAATGATCGATCGATCGATCCAATCCGATCCGACGATTGGCCCATGGATTACGATTTACGACAATATAGAATGATCGATCGATCGATCGATCCGATACGATGATTGGTCCATGAGTTACGATTTACGACAATGAGGGATGATCTATCGATCGATCCGATCCGATGATTGGTCCATGGATTACGATTTACGACAATAAATGATCGATCGATCGATCCGATCCGATCCGATGATTGGTCCATGAGTTTAGATTTACGACAATGAGGGACGATCTATCGATCGATCCGATCCGATGATTGGTCCATGGATTACGATTTACGACAATAAAGAATGATCGATCGATCGATCGATCAGATACGATGATTGGTCCATAAGTTTAGATTTACGACAATGAGGGATCATCTATCGATCGATCACCCTGATGATTCGTCCTTGAATTACGATTTAAGTAATGAGGGATGATCCATCGATCGATCCACCTGATGATTGGTATCTGAATTACGATTTACGTAATAAGGGATGATCTATCGATCGATCCGATGATTGGTCCATGAGTTACGATTTACAACAATGAGGGATGATCTATCGATCGATCACCCTGATGATTCGTCCTTGAATTACGATTTACTACAATGAGGGATGATCTATCGATCGATCCACTTGATGATTGGTCTCTGAATTACGATTTACAACAATGGGGGATGATCTATCGATCCATCTGATGATTCGTCACTGAATTACGATTTACAATAATAAAGAATGATCGATCGATCACTTGATGATTCGTCCCTGAATTACGATTTACTACAATGAGGGATGATCTATCGATCGATCACCCTGACGATTCAACCTTGAATTACGATTTACGTAATGAGGGATGATCTATCGATCCATCTGATGATTCGTCACTGAATTACGATTTAGAACAATAAAGAATGATCGATCGATCACCCGATGATTGGTCCCTGAATTACGATTTACGCATTGAGGGATGATCGATCGATTAATCCGATAATTGATCCTTGAATTGTGATTTACGAAATGAGGGATGATCTATCGATCGATCACACTGACGATTCAACCTTGAATTACGATTTACGTAATGAGGGATGATCTATCGATCACCCCGATGATATTATTCGTCAATTTCTATAACCCTCGAGGTATACCAACGATTAAACTTATAAAGAAACTACCCTCCCCTCCCCTCCCTTATCCCTACCTCCCCTGAGGTTTGTTACAGACGTTAAGGGAGGAAACGAAAAACAAAAACAAGTAAAAAAAAAATTAATCGTTACGATCAACCTTAACCCACTTGCAAGATACAAAACGAACATCGATTCCCATCGATCGACGTAATCGAAATAAAAAAATAAAAAAAATAAAAAAAAAAGAAATAAATACAAAAAAAAAAAAAAAACTGACGGAGAACAAACGCAAAGTTCTATTAAGTTTGGAAAATTGATTTGATTGCGGTATTTGTCGATGGATAAAGCTTGCCAATCCAATTGCATATTGTCGGATGCATTCCGTGGAATAATCGAAAATAAAAAAATAAAAAAAAAAAAAAATTTGAAAAAAGGAAAGAAAATGATTCGATAACGATCGTGACCTTGACAGATCGGAGCAGGTTAATGTAATCTGTTAAACGTAACGGATCTCGATTAATAATAAGTGATTAGAATTAAGATAGGTAGGTGTAGGTATGTATAGATTGGTATCCATAAACAATAAATAAATAAATTAATAAATAAATAAATAAATAAAGAGAGAGAGAGAGAGAGAGAGAGAGAGAGGAAATTGTCGTGTAGGAAGAAGAAGACAAATAGAAAGAAGAGGAGGAAAGAGGAGGAGGAGGAGGAGGAGGGGGGTGGAGGAGAGTATCATCAATTTCTATTTCGAGCTTGCGAGTCAAAGTGACGTCAGTTCTACAAAAATATCGCGCGGTTAGGGAGGTGCAGTTGGGTTAAGTGAGCTCCGGTGTGTGGTCCAGGTCTCGATCTTTCCCCAGACTCTCAAAAATCTTCAAACCCGTCGGTAGGAGTTTTCTTTAACCATTGCGACGACTTACAACAGCAACAACAACAACAACAACGTTTCCTGGATCGTGAATTTTCGTACCGGATAAAAAAAAAAAAAAATAAAAATAATAAAAAAAAAAGAAAAAAATTTTCCAAAACTTTGTCGATCCAAATTTCGTGGGAAAGAGTAAAAGACGAAGAAAACGAAGAGGAGGAAGAAGAAAGAAAAAATACACGAAGAAAAAAAAAACAGGAAGAAAAAAAGAAAAGAACTCGAGAGGAAGAAACGCGCAATAGCGACGAAAAGTGGATTTGTTCGTCAAAAAAATTTTTTATTGGTTTTTCTATTGGTCGTCGTCGTCCCCCCCCCCCACCCTCATCATCCCTCCTACCCACCACCCACCACATCCATCAGCTACACCCACATATATCTCACAGTCATTCCTCGTCCGTTATCGTCGACGTACGAAACCCCCGTCTTTGTTTTTGTTTTTCTTATTTTGATATATCAATTTGATATATTCCCACCCACCCACCCACCCACCCACTCGTCTCTTGCAAAGATCATCCAATTGTTATTCTCTATTTTGACTTGGTGGTCCTAAAAAATCCTATTACACACACACACACACACACACACATATAATATATATATATTTAATTTTTGTCGCTGTTGTCTTCCAAACCTTACATCGATCAGAAGTTAAGATTTGCAAAGATATAACGGGTGGTATCGAAAAAAAAAGGAAGTTGGTTAAGATGCCAGGTGCCGGTGGTCAGCCACCGCAGCAAAGGACTACCTTCAGACCGCCATGGGTCAAGGATGGTGGTCCTAATCCCTTACCAATGCCCACAGCACCATGGACACTTAATTCCAGAAGGGACTCCAAGACTAAGGCCGAGGAACCACCGGCCTTCACCAAAGTTACGTTAAAGGTATTTATCGCTTACTTTTCTTTTTCTTCCTTTTCTTTTTTAGTTACTTTTCTAGTTATTTTTTTTTTTTTTTTTTTTTTTTTTTTTTTTTAATTCTTCTTCGATCGACCTTCCCTCAAAAACACTTCCATCGTAACAGATACAAGCTTGATTATATGTCACATTAATTTCATTCATTCGAGAATTCGCAAATTGATTTTATTGATTTTATTGATTTTCGACACTTATTTATTTCTTTTTTTCTTTGATGATTAACAAAAAAAAAAAAAAAAAAAAAAGAAGGAAAAAAAATGTAAATTAATGAATTAACGGATTCGTGGATCGCGTCGATTTTTTCTCTTCTTTTTATTTTTCTATGAAAACAATTTTTAAAAATTGATAAAGAGTTGTATTAAAAAATTGATTTTAAAAAAGAGAGCGAGAGATAATATCGTAAACAAAAATTAAACATGTTTATCGTAAATTCTAAAAAAAAAAAAAAAAGAAAAATCGTACAAAATTTATTACAAAAAAAGAATTCATTTTTGAATCAATTACTACTATTTATTTATTTATTCATTTTCTCTTCTTCTTCTTCTTCGACAATTCTTCGTCATACGGTAAACGATTTATCAAAAAGAAAAAAAATAAAAAAAAAAAAAAAAAAAAAAAAAAAAAAAAGTAAAAAAAGAATAAGGAACGAAAAAAAAGGAAGAAGGAAAGAGAGAAAGAAAGAAAGAATTTATTTACAATATCTCTGAAATATTATTTGCGAATTCCAATTTCATTCACGTATTGGGTTTCAAAGTCAGGACTTTAAAACTGACTCGGAAGTATTAATAGCAAACGTGGGTGTTCTGCAACGAGTATACATTATAAACATTTCTAAACGTTAAATTCTGGAAAAACATTGTACTCGTGTTAAGTTTGTATGTTAAACAATGTGTATATATATATATATACACGCGCGCGCGCGCGCGCACACACATATGGTGATCGTTACAGAGAATAACATTGCAATGTTCGATCAGCTGTTTCATTTCCAATTATTTATACGGTGCAATTTTCTTTTCCCTTTTATTTTCATGTCTTTTTTTTTGTTCGTTTGTTTCCTCGCAAACGTTGAACAATTTATATTAAAAAAAAAAAATTAATGATAATAATAATAATAATAATAATAATAATAATAATAATAATAATGAAGACAAATGAGAAAAAAAAAGAAATTATTGAAAAAGAAAAATAGAAAAAAAAAAAAACGTTGGCTATAGGAACACACTCAATGTCGAAATTTATTTACCGATAATAATTTAATATTTATTTGACACCTGATTATTATTATTTAGTATTACTATTATTATTATTGTTTATTTATTATTGTTGTTTATCGACATTATTTACATCGCTTTCGTTCATTCTGGCAACGTACCAAAAACGAGATTTTTGGTGGATAAGACGGGAAGCTTTCTTTGTTTCTTTCTTTTTTTTTTTTTATTTTTTTATTTTTTGTCGAAAGTATCGAGAGAGAAAGAGAGGAGAGAGTGTGGGGTTGTAGGAGGGTAAGCAAAAAAAAAATTAAAAAAAATTATAACGCGATTAAAATAATTCAAAAATAAAAATTGCGATGAAAATAATGCAAATAAAATTTCAAATTTCTTTGCTTTCTTTCTTTTCTCTTTTTTTTTTTTTTTTGATTACCAAACGATTCCGAATATTTCGAATATTCGGAATCGCAGATCGCGTTCCATTAAAAAAAAATAAATAAATAAATAAATAAAATAAAATAAAATATCGATAACAAATCGTTCGAACCTCATTCGATCGTACGATCGAAATTTGCGTATCGACGAGCGACGTTTGTAACTTTACAATTTCAAAAAAAAAGAAAAAAAAAAATTATTACAATTTGATAAAAAAAAAAAAAAAAAGAAAAGAAAAGAAAAAGAGAAAAGAACGTCTGATCCGTAAAATGTCTCGAAAAAGACCATTCCTTATTTCATTTAATTTCCAATTATATCTTTTACTTTATTTTTTATTCTATTTTTTATTTATCCCTTAAATGTCACTTAAAAGAAAATTTTTGGCCCCGCGATCCAATCACCCACCCATCCACCCACCCACCCACCCACCGAACCCTCCTTACATTTATTCACAAATTTCGTTATTACAACACAACAATTCGTGTGCTTCTCCGTGTGTATATATCGGTGCGTCTCTCTCACTCACTCACTCACTCTCTGTGTATGTGTATGTGTGTGTGTGTGTATTTGTCATCATAAATTTTGATCGAAATTGCAAGAACGATCTCGAATATACGACGTTAGCGTTTGCTTACGAATTCTCTCTCTCTCTCTCTCTTTCTCTCTCACTAGCTTTGTGTATGTGTGTGTGTGTCTCTTTCTCTCTCTCTCTCTCTCTCTCTCTCTCTCGCTCTCTCATATAAGACCCTCTGGGTCACGATTATTTAAAGAACACGGGTTTCTATTTCAAATGTCTTGCCAGCTGCGTCTTCCGCCAGTTTCTAAACCGCTTTTATAATCTCACGCCTTATTCGTGTAAACGTAAACCTTCCCCGTTATACTAATGGCTCCCGATGATACCGCGATGATACCTACGATCTATCATTACCGCATTTATCGATCATGCATCGATTCATCGCCATTCGAATCGATCCGATCGTCGATACGATCGAAACAAAATCATCGGATCAAAATCATCGCTAACGTCGACGACGCTAGTGAACGTTAACGTTAACGATGACGATTCGATGATTTCAAAAGAAAAAAAAAAGAAAATGAAAAAAAAAAAAAAAATGTCGAGCTTCGTACAAAACGACAATCAATTTTTTCACCCTTTTGATTTCGTTTTTTTTTCTCTTTTGCTATTTTTTTTTTTTTTTTCAAATTATAAAATTACAATTCAGGCAAAAAAAAATATAAAAGAAAAGAAATGATTAACGGGCGATATTTAAATTGAAACAATATAAAAATTGAAATGCAAATGGGCGCAAAAAAATAATTATTTTTTTTTTTTTGCCTTTTTTTTATGCTTTTTTATTATCTTGTTATTCGTTTCGGAAAGAAAAAAAAAATAAAAAAAGAAAAAAGATCGATAGCCGAGAATAGTCGCGATTTCGAAATCAAAAGAGAAAAAGAGAGAGAATAAAAAAAAAACGAAAACAGAAAAAAATAAAAGGAACGAGAAAAAAAATGAATAAAAGACGACGACGTCGTCCATCTTCGTACGAAAGAACGACGACGAAAGAAGAAATTAAAGGACGAAGAAAACAGATAAATAAAAAAAGAAAAAAAATGAAATAAAGTAAAATAAAATAAAAGAAAAGAAAAGAAAAGAAAGAAAAGAGTCGAAGTTCGAATTATTTAAAGACGACCGAGTACGTCGTCGTAGTCGTCGTCTTCTTTGCCAAGAAGAGAATTCCACCCCCTCTCCCCTCTATCCTCCCCACCCCTTCTCTCTTTCTCTCTCTCTCTCTCTCTCTATTTATCTGTCTCTCTCTTTCTTTTCTCAAAACTATCACACTCGGTTCGTTCGTTTCCTTTCGTTCAATTCCATCCCGACGATCAAAAAAATAAAAAAGAAAGAGAAAAAAACAAAGAGAACAACACCAACGATAACAACAACAACAACAACAACTGTCAACAACGATCAAATATACGTGGCCGAGCCAAAACAATTTTTCTAAGTGGGCCAAAAGTTCTTCGAACGATCTTCGAAAAATATTCGATAAAATTTGTGCCCGATATCGAGATCACAATTTTAATATCACCTGTTAACCATTTCTTTCTTTCTCTTTCTTTTTTGTTCGCCTAAATTGTAATTTTATAATCTGAAAAAATAATAAAAAATAAAAAGAGACGAAATCGAACGAAAAATTTCGGGGATTACAAGATGGAAAAAAAATAAAAAAACTTTTGGTCCCATTCGATATACGACGTTGTGAGAGCCCCTTTAAAAGACCCCTTAAAAGATCCCTTAAAAGACCCATGAAAGAACCCCTTAAAAGACCTCTTAAAGAGACTCGTTCCTTCATAGATAGTGTCAAATGAATTAAAAAAAAAAAAAAAAAAAAAAAAAAAAAATTGGTTGAAAAAATATTTGTATAGCCCAACGAACGAATCTTTAAAACACCCACCCACCTATCGAAACCCACTCGAAACTCGGCAAAATTGCAACAAATAATTGCAAGAAATAATTGCAGCAAACAATTAAAATAAATATATCATTTCTCTAAACCGTTTCTATCCCTCCTATACAAAAATAACTACATTAAATTCGCAAAAAAAAAAAAAAAAAAGAAAAAAAGAATATTTCTTTACCCTAACTGTTTCCATCCTCCTCCTAACCCACCCCCGTTATCCTTTTTAATTTTATTAAACGTAAACTTTATCGAACATATTTATTTAAAAAAAAAAAAAAAAAACCGTATACTTTATCAAACGTATTTAATTTGAAAAAAAAAAAAAAAGAAAAAAAAAACTATCAAACGTATTTAATTTAAAAAAAAAAAATAAAAACGTATACTTTATCAAACGTATTTAATTTGAAAAAAAAAAAAACGTACACTTTATCAAACGTATTTAATTTAAAAAAAAAAAAAAAAAAAAAACGTATACTTTATCAAACGTATTTAATTTAAAAAAAAAAAAAAAACGTAGACTTTATCAAACGTATTTAATTTAAAAAAAAAAAATAAAAAAAATAAAAAAAAACGTACACTTTATCAAACGTACTTAATTAATTTAATTAATTTAATTAATACGTTTTATAGAGTGTCTCAAAACCAACGGAACAAACGGTGCCGAAAACGACCGATACAGGTGGTCAACAACAACAACAACAACAACAGGGGACAACGACACGGAAACAAAGTAAAATCACTATAATACCGTCTCAACCAAAAAGTGAAAAGAATCCTAATGCTTCCACTAATGCTGCCGTCGGCGCTGCTGCAACGACGACTACAGCGACGACGACAAAGACGAAGGCTACAACGACTGTTACAACTCCGTCATCGAAGCCACGAGAGAATGGACGACAGGAGCCAAATTCGAGGCCGCAACTCGAACGACAAGTTCGCATTGAGAAATCACGATCCCGAGGTGACACCGTACTACCATTGTCCAAGAGCGAGAGTTCGACTGGTAAGATTGAGATTTCTCAATCCCGATTTAAATTATTTACCAAAAGTTCCCAAAGACGATAAAAATAACCCACGTTTTTTCCCTTATACACCCCACCCCCCAAAAAAAAATAAAAAAATAAAAAGATAAAATTCCAATCCCTCGCGCAACCTCTCCGCGACGAGAGGTCGGACGAAGTTACCAATTCGATTATCGGATGATTAGGACGTTTAACGAAATCAATAACTGCTACGTGGTGTTCATAAATTGTGAACGAACGATAAATATTCGCCCTAGTTTCCAAAAAAGAAAAGAAAAAAAAAAAAACAACCCAATTCAGTAGTAGCATTAGTAGTAATAAATAGTTTGACGAGCTAACGATACGTACAAAATAAATAAATAAATAAATATATAAATAAAAATAGATAACAAGTTGGTAATCCTACCCCCGAAAGAAACGAATAATAAACGTTTGAAGTAACCTAAAAAAAAAAAAAAAAAAATAAAAAAAAATAAAAAAAAAAATAAAAAAATTTTAATCCAAAAATTTAAATCAAAACTTTTAATCCGCCATCCTGTTAACGAAAAAAAAAAAAAAAATGACAAATAATCGACAATGAAATACTGATCATTGATTGATTCAAGGTGCCCCGACATTGTCGAAGAGTTCGTCGAGGGCGGCCATTCCACCCCCGCCCCCGCCGAGGCCACCCCCTCCACCGCCAAGTCGTTCGATCCTAAAGGACATACCGCCTTTAACCGAGAGCCAGGAGAAACAATTGGAGATGTTGAAGTCAAGGCCAAGGAAACGTCCCGATTGGGCCAGCATGATGAAGGAGGTAGAAAGTGGTAGACGTTTGAGGCACGTCACGTGTAACGACAGAAGCGCACCACTAATCGAGAGGGTTAACAAGGTCACGGCTGATCCAGCAGGTGATCTAAGATTATCATAAACATCGTCAACCACCCCATTATACCATATATATTATTCTACCCTTTTCAAGCGGATATTTATTACACGTAACAATTTCAAATCCTATATAATTGAACGCGTCACTGTATATAATCCTCACCCATAGACCTGATCCAACACACACACGTGTTAAAATTAATTACTTCGTTAACGAGTTATCCGTTCAATTAACCCTGTGTTATTATCCGATTCGAATCCTATATCTTATTATCGATATTCTCGTGTCTCTCGATATCACAAATACCACCCTATATATATATATATATGCACACCATATATATATACCACCCTATATATATATATACCATCCTATATATATATGCACACCATATATATATACCACCCTATATATATATATATATACCATCCTATATATATATGCACACCATATATATATACCACCCTATATATATATATATATACCATCCTATATATATATGCACACCATATATATATACCACCCTATATATATATATATATACCATCCTATATATATATGCACACCATATATATATACCACCCTATATATAATATGTACACCATATATATACCATCCTATATATATATGCACACCATATATATACACCACCCTATATATATATTTATCCTCGATTTGCTTTTATATTACCTATCCTTAAACACACACACACACACAACCGCACGCTTCATATTCTCCATCTCTTCTTCTTCTCAATCCAAAAATGATGAAGAGAACCTAACCTACACGATGAGTGTTTTGTGTTTTCATTGTTAAAAAGAATATTATGCCAATTAAATTGCTAATTGTATATCGTTGAAATTAACCACCATTGGTTCATGTTTCTCTCTCTCTCTTTTTTTTTTATTTGTATAAACAGTACACCATTGTCTCAACCTCCTCCTCTCCCTCCCCCGCCTCCCTATTACAACCCAACCCAACCTAACCTCACTCTTCCATCCCACCACCAACACTCTTTGTACGACACACCAAATAAAAGAAAGATAATTAATGTGCCAAAAGATAAATAATTATCAGCATGTTATCGTTACTGTGAACGTTTTGCTTCGAGATTTTTTCCTATTTCCCGATTAGAAAAAGAAAAAAAAAAAAAGAAAAAAAGGGTCTCCACACTTAAGTACCCCCCTCCCCACTCCAACCAATCAAAACGATTTTTTTGATCTCCTACGTTTTTCTTTCTTTCTTTCTTTATTTTTATTTTTATTTTATTTTTATGCTTTTTCTTTTTCTTTTTCCTTCTCTCGGATCGAAAAAAAAAAAAAAAAAAAAAAATATAAAAAAAAATAAAACAGGCAAGGCCCACTTCGTGTTCGAGTCGGAAAAGTCGAACATGCACAATCAGTTGTTGAAGCAGATACAGCAGGGAGTTAAATTGAAAAGCGTCAAGACCAATGACAGATCCAAACCGATATTGGAGGGACTTAGGAAGTTCAGGAGGCAATTGACGATAGAGGAACAAATGCAGAAGGTCGAGGTTGAGGATGAACCGGACGACGTTATCGACGACGACGACATTGACGCCGTCAGGGACGATCTACAAAGTACAAAGCAAATGCTAGCCATAGAGCTTAGAAACAAGGAGGCACTTGAAAGGGATAACAAGAGATTGCAGGTGATAATATTATTTGACAGATCGATCAACATCTTGTAAGATATATATCGATCAATATTACCTAACATCCACTAGTAATCTTGTATAATAATAATAATAATAATAATAATAATAATAATAATAATAATAATAATAGTTAATTAAACGTTCAATCGATCAACGTATCTCGCAAGAAAGCTAATAACTGTGCGTTAACGTCTAAACGATGACATTATGAGTGTTTATACGGTTGCTTTTCTTTACTCAAGGCAAGAATATTGAATCTCGAGGCAGAGGTTGAAAGAACGAGATCTCAGAGAAACGTCAAGGAGTACAAGGAACAGGAAGAAAGGTTGACCGAAACGTTGAGGGAGGAAGCTCGTACCGCAAGAAGGGACGCCGAGAGATTGGAAAAGGAATACGCCAGTACTGCCGAGGAAAGGGACAAGTATAGGAACGAATTGGAGGAAATGAAAAGGATGTACGCCAATTTGGAGAAACGCATGAAGGCAGGTCGGTAAATTCTTCTCGTTTGGATACAGACTTTTCCCCTCCCTCCTCCCACTCCCCCTCTCTATTAACATTCTAACAAGCTTTATTATTTGCAGCCGCTCTAACCGCGTCAAAAATTTACTATTGCTTTTGCTACAATTGGCTATAACGCTTCTACTAATTATGCTTTTTAGGAGAGGGTTGGGTTGATGATAACACTGATGATGATGATGATGATGATGATGAGGATGATGATAATGATGATGATGATGAGGAGGAGGATGAGGATGATACTGAACCGATTGTGGAATTAGCCGAGGATAAGACAGAAGAGGCGTGGTACAATTTTTCAGGAATGGCGTTGGCTGGTTGTCCAAGCGCGAAAGACGTCGCAAGAATAGCTTCGCAAAAGAGCATGGACAACAAGCAAAGGGAAACGATTGAAAACGATAAGGAGGAGGAGGAGGAGGAAGAGGAAGATGATGAGAGTACGGATGAGGACGAGGAGGAAGATTCGAAGGCGTCTAGTGAGAAACGCTTGCAGAGGGAAATCAAATTGCTTTCTACCAAAGTGAAGAATTTTATGTGAGTAAGATTATTGTATACGCTTTATAGAAAAAAAAAGAAAAAAAAAACGAAGAAATCAACGACCAATTAACAAAAAAAAAAAAATAAAATAAAATAAAATTATATCTTCTATTATAAGGGACAAAGCCGTTAACGCGAGGAAGGAGAGGCACGCGTTGAAGGAACAGATAAAGCAACAACAGAAATTATTGAAGGAGGAGAAGCGCAAGTTCAAACATTTGCAAAAGGAAGTGGACAAGATGGCCAAATTGATGGGAGACGCCGAAGGCGAGGAGGACGAGGAGGAGGAGGAGGAGGAGGAGGAGGAGGAGGAAACAGAATCGGAGTCAGAATCTGAGGAGTCCGAAGAGGAGGATGAATCGGACGTAGGCGAGGTGGGAAACACCAGCGAACAGGAGAAAGATATTTTACAGGTTAGAAGTCGAATAAAAAAAATTTGTAACGAAACGATCGATTGGAATGATAATGAAAAATGACGTCCCTCCAATTTCTCTCTATTTTCTTACAGAAACGCGTAAAGAGACACGAAAATCGATTGGCGGCCTTAAAGAAAGGTAATTATCTTTTGAAGGCCCAAGTAGACAGACTTAAGGACGATTTGGCGAAACAACGGGAGGAAAGTATTACGTTGCAAGAAGATTTGGACTCCGTTTTAGCGGAATTAGGTTAGGTCAAGATATAAGTCACAATAATTATTAACTCTTTGATTTTGACAAGCTACGATAATAAATTATTATAATACTTTGCGACGCAGCATTCGTATGACTTACTAAGATACCATATATATATATATATATATATATATATGGCTTTGTTTATAGCGTGTATATACATACGCCTTTCGCATTCAAAGGGTTAAGTACAAAACGATTGTATACATTAAACATATAGGTATTATACATATTGAAATATAGTGAACATTACGAATGGTAAAACAAAAAAAAAAAAAAAACAAGAAAATGATAAATAATGAGGAAACAACTTTCGTTACAATAATACAATACGCATAATATCATATACCTACGTTTGATATTAATCGATCTTGATTATAACATTTATTTTGTAGCGCAAGAGATACATATATATATATATACATATACATATATATAAAAAAGAAATCCCGATAGAACACGAATATTATTTTATAAACTGTGTTGTATAACGTTATATCGTTCTTAGGTTAGTACTCGATCGAATTAAAACGAGCGTTAATTTCTTTCGTTCGAAATATTTTGTTTTGTTTTTTCTTTTTCTTCTTTTGTTAAAAAAAAAAAAAAAAAAATAAATAAATAAAATAAAATAAAATTGTATACGTATAGGTCGCATCGTAATGTAGACATTCGATTGAATTTATCAATGTTTAAGGATTAAATGTTCAGGTCAGACTTACATGTTTCACCTTCGGCGTTCGCTCACGGATTGCTTCTAAACTGACTTCGGGATCCCGATGCCGGCTGCGTCGTCGTTATATAAACTACTGCGTATATACGATCGATTTTATTTTTCCTTGAGGAGAGGGAGAGAGAAACAAGAAAACATGCCCTTACACGTATTCGCGCCAACGCTACTAACACAATCCTGAGTGCAAATATAGGTTGGGCACGCGATCAATAGTCCGCCAAGAGAGACATCTGCGGCTTAATTCGAACGCGTCTCATTGGTCGAAAGTGACGCAACCGACGTCCTGATTGGTGCAATTTAGAAAATTAGTTAACGACGTTCTTACGCCGTCTCGTACTAATTAATAATACGAATTAATATTATTACGCGATTACGACCGATCGTCGACGATTAGGTTAATTAATAACGATCAATATTTATATTTTCGACGTTATGCGTTTCAATGTTCAGACTATTATAGCGTAAACTTCGCATCTGCAACCTAGTTTTCGTGCATTTTATTGGTCGGTCGAAGCTAAGCTCGCATCCGATTGGTGAAATTAACGAAATTAAATAAACTTCGTTCTTACAACATTTTTTACGAATTAATAATGAAAGTTAATATTATTGCGTGATTACGACGCATCTTCGACAGTTATGTCAATTAATAATTATTAATATACGCATATTCGACGTTATGCGTTTTAAAGTTCAGTGTGTTATAGCGTAAACTTCGCATCTGCAATCAACTATGCGCGCATTTTATTGATCGGTCGTAGCATAGCTCGTATCCGATTGGTGGAATTTACGATATTAAATAAACTTCGTTCTTACATTTTTCACGAATTAATAATGACTATCGATATCATTAAATAATTACGATCGATTTTTTGTACAATTGTATTCATTAATTACGATTAATACTTATATTTTCGAGGTTATGCGTTTTAAAGTTATCGAACCGTAATAACAGGCACTCCCTGATTTTTCCCAAGTATTTCATTGGTCCGTAGAAACATAGTATTTCAACGCTCCTGATTGGTGGATTTTTACGAAGCGAGAAAAAAATGTCATTAATACACCGTTACGTACAAATTGACAATAACAATCGATATCGTTAAATTATCTTGACGAATTTTTGACGGATCTCTTCATTAATAACGATCGATACTCGCGTTTATCGAGATTATGCGTTTGAACATATCGATTATTGTGACGTCACGTCGCATCTGTGACGTCACGTCGTATGTGTGACGTCACGTCGTATCGCAATCGAATACGAATTTACAGCGGGAGAATTGGAGAAAAAAGAATTAAAAAAGAAAAAGAAAAAAAAAAGAGAAAAGACGAAATGAAATTATTGCGACATCAACGACGTGAGATTTTTTTTTTTTATTTTTGTCCAAACGAGAAAAATTTATGATCCATTCATTGACAAATAGGGTGACGTAGAGTAGTAATTACGTTTCTTTTTTTTTTCCTTTTCTTTCTTTTTTTTTCTCTCTCTTTTACAGTTAGGACAAAAAACAGGAATACACCTTACATAATTATTTGAATACATTTGCAAGTATATACAAAATGATTTCAATTTATACGTAGTTAAATTTTAGAACGTGACGGTGGGGGGTCGGGGGTTAGGATGATTGAAAGTGCAAAAAGGGGTTGTGAGCGGCTAACGGGGGTAGTGATTGTTTGAAATATACCATTCCTATCTGAGAGAAAATTAGCAATGATAGTTTCAAATCAAATGACGAATTTAAGTCAATCCTACTAAAAAGTATGAAATGTCAATAACTCTAAACGCATTTTACATCAATATCGTACGTATAACACTGCCTATTTACATCTCTCCCTCTTTCTCCCTTTTTTTTTGTCTTTTCTTTTCTTTTTTTTTTTTTTCATTTACATAGTACAGACAGTTACGTTTGGTTATTTATTTATTTACTTATTTACTTTTTTTGTTTCGTTTTTTCTCTTTTTTTTTTTTTTTTTTTTTTTTTTTTTTTTTTTTTTTTTTTTTTTTAATCATACCGGACTCGAAACAATTCCTTTTTTTTTTTTTTTTGTTTAAATACTTTTCGATAATGCAAATACCAATCTTTGTATACGTGTACACACACACACACACACACAACACATATATATATATATGAATGAACTTTTATACATATACATCGAAATGTTTACAAATGACTTTTTTTTTTGAAGTAATAATAAAGTCATGCGAGGTAATAATTGATAGCATGTATTTGCATTTATAATCGTTCAGTTAAAACGCGCTGTCTATTCTGTGTTTTAGTTTTTTTCCTCTTTTCTTTTACGTACGACAGTAAATGGTTAATGTTAACTGGGTATCCGGTGCGAATGAAGATTTGATACATAAAATTCAAATTTATATTTTGAAATTTTATATATATATATATATATATATATATACACACATATATATGTATCTATACATATATGTATACATATATATATATATATATATATCACTATTATAATATCTAAATTACATTTACTATACAATGGTATTACAATATTACAAACTTCACACTCATTATTCTTCTAAGAGAAGCTTCTAACTACACACACATATATATATATATATAAATAAATATATATATATATTAAAAAAAAAAAAAAAAAAAAAAAAAAAATAGACGTTGCCAATAACAAAATGTTAGAGCACGAGTCAAAACGAATGAATTAAAACAAATGCCTTTAATTGCAATATCTCTCCTTTTGTATTCTGTTATTACTGTTTACGTGTATGTTGTTGTTGTTGTTGTGATTTGATTTAATTCAAAGAAAAAAAAAATATATATATATAAAAGAGAAAGAACGAGGACGATTCTAAAAGTAGAAGAAAAAAAAAAAAAGAGAAAAACACTCGCTTTTTTTTTTTTATACAAAATACTTATAACATAAATAATGCTTGCATATCGCACAATACTTATGCATATACGTGTAATTAAATTGTAAAGAACACTTATAGTGCGTTATAAATAACATCTCGTTACGAATCCTTATTGCTTAATGCTATTGTTGTTTTTTTATTTTTTTTTTTTCATCGTTATCTGCACATGTATACAAATATATATATATATTATATATATATATATATGCATATATATGCATATATATATATATATATATATATATATAATACATATATATAATATATTAAAGAACAATTGAGAAGTACAATTAATACAATCAAGGCAGGCTTATGTACACATCTGGATGCTTAAAAAAAAAAAAAAATGATAACAGTTTCCTTATGTAATAGAAAATAAATTGGACATTGGTGTATTTTGTTAATGTCGTGAAAAAGAAAAAATAAAAAAAAAAAGAAACAAATGGAAATGAAAATGAAGAAAAAAAAGAAGAAGTACATCATCTCGCGTGAGCTAATCTTTTCATATTCGTTTGCATTCTTTATAGCATCGCATAAATATGAGTTTACTTGGTTTTATTTATTTTTTAATTATTATTTTTGTTGGTTATTATTTTTTTTTTTTTATTAATAATTCATCCTTCATGTATCTCAATTTTCATGTTCATCATAGTACATTCTCTCAGTTAGGTTTTAAATATACATATATGTGTGTATATATGTTCTATTGTGTATGGTTTTATTTAAAAATAAAAATAAAAAGGAGGACAAAAAAAGGGGAAAAAAAAAAGATAAGATAAAATAAAATGATATAAAATGAAATGGAGAGTTAAATAAAAGTGTGAAAATGAATGCGATCTTTCAAAAAAAAAAAAGAGAAGAAAAATAAATAAATAAAATAAAAAGAAAGTTAAATCCTTCAAACATTATTTTTAAGTAACGTTTTAAGGAATAATTTTAATCGATGCTTAATGATCTGATGGAATGACTCATTCTGTTATCGTCTAATTGAGTATATTCAATCGAATGTAAAAAATACATATATATATATATATATACACATATATATACATATATGTGTGTATATTATATATATATATATGTAACGTTGGGATAAATTAAACGTAGGAAAACGAAAATAAAATAAAAAAGAAAAATTAAAGAAAAGAGAGAAAAAAATGAAAAAAAAATGAAAAGAAAAAAAAAAAAAAAAAAAAAAACAGAAAAAGAAATGTAAAATTTTTTTGTCAATTTGCTTGTTTGTTTTTTTTTTCTTTTTTTTTTTTTTTTTTTTTTTAACGACGAATCTATTTTACTCAGAATTAATTTCTCGTTAGAGCCAATCGATAAGACAATTATTATCTATTATCGAATTGACTTCACCCTCCCTCTCTAACTCTCTCCCCCTCTCTCTCTCTCTCGCTCTCGCTCTCACACACTCGCTCTCACACATTATTTAGATTAAATTTAATACAAGCAAACATAACAGTTTTGTATGACTGAAAATTCATCTATAAATAAATAAACGCGGTTTGATACTTGTTATCGTCTTTTTTTTTTCGTTTCGTTTCGTTTTTTCTTTTTTGCGTGTGTGTGTGTCTTTTTTTTTTTTTTATTTTCCCTTATTTCTCCACTGAAAGAGATTGTCCGATCACTCGATCGTACTTAACACATCCTTCCCCGTACCGACACCCCTTCCACCCCCATAAACCTCCTCCTCGTCCAATCCCCTCCCTCGAATCCGTGTCGTCGTCCGCCACTTTCCCCTCCAATCGGCATCGAAAACAACCTTGACACAATTTGCACTGACGATTTTTAAAGCGTACCACCCAGCCGAATTCCGCGATAAGAAGAAGAAGAAGAAAAAAAAAAACCACCGTCAATAATATTTTGGCACAGGTCGTTCCCTCCTTTCACGTAACCTCCGACTTAATCTTCTTCTCCTCGACCAATTTGACATCGGTCACGTGCAAATCGTGAATGCTCTTTGCGGCGAACTTTATAACCGATTGGGTAGAAACCTGTGTAGTATGCCTGAGGTCCAAACGTTTTAGAACCTTGCACCTCGACAAATGATCCAACGTTATCTCCGTGAGTAACCTGCAATTGGCCAAATTCAAGGACGCCAAATTGGTGACGGCCTGTGCCGGTGGGGTGGCCAATTGTGCAACCCCAGCGTCGGTTACTCTACCGCACGAGGAAAGATCCAAGGTCTCTATGTACGGCAAATGTTGTACGATGTATCTCAGTGCAATGTCGGTAATGTCGCAACCTGCCAACGACAGATTCTTAAGGTGTTTCAATCTCGAGGTTTTGTCGATGAGTCCTGGCCTAGAATCGGTGGGCGGGCTCAGTACCTCCCTCAAACTCGAGTCGTTCAATCCCGTGACGTGACTTAGATCCAAGGTTACGAGTGGCGGACAACTACAGGTTCTCAAGGCGCAAACCCCGTTCCAGGTGCAACCTTGTAACGTCAGGGTACGCAATTGGGGTAATCTACCCAATAACCAGGCCAATTGTCGCTTGGTTACGTTGGTCCAATCCAATGACAAACATTCAGGTTGTCTCCTAGCAATACCGGTCAAATGCGATGCTGTCAAATGGGAATGCGACATGTCGAGTTTCCTCCATAGACACGGATCTATGCTGTACTTGGCCCACGTACGACATACCAAAGCGCAATTGGCCAAATCTTTTGCGTTCAAATATTTAAATACCGATATGACCAATGTTTTCTCGTAGGCCAACGAGGTTTGACCGTTTAAATCCGTACCGGACGATGATCTTTGTACCGACGGTGGTAAATTAACCGGCCTTACCACTACGTGAGGCCTCTTCAATGATTTACTACTCGAGCCGGTCAATTGGACGGCCAATTGCGTACGCAAACCAGTCCTTTGTTCACCCTCCGCTGGTTCCCTATCATTCCATGTCTGTAATTTTTATTTAATTTCATTTTTCACGGGTTCTGTTTTATTTTTTTTTTTGGTTTTGTTTTGTTTTGTTTGTTTTTTTTTATATCTCAAGACGTCTTTTTTTATTTTTCTTATCGTTATTATTTAATCGTTTGTTTTTATTTGTTTTTTTTTTTTTTTTTTTGTTTAGTCTTCTAGTTCGCTTACTTCGTTCGGATCGAGTCTTGAACGTTTACTTGGTGTCGTTGCTCTTTCGGAATCGGTCGTAGGGGTCGAGGATGCCGCGCTCGACGCCGAAAGTTTACGTGCACGTGCCTTCGGCTGTCTCGGCCTGTAATCCAAATTTCTACCACTTTCGCAACACTGCGGACACTCCCAACTGTTCGGTAGATCGTCGCTGACGGTTATTCTTTGAGGATCCAATCCGATACACTCGGGATGTACTATGTCGAAGCAAACGGAACATTCGACCAATCTCGATGGCGCTGTGGGCGTTGGTTTGCCTAGAAAAAAAAAAATGGGGGAAAAAAAAAAACCCCAAATGAACGATCGAACGTAAACGACGATAAAAAAAAAAAAGTACTCGTCGATCATCGATTGTATTAATCGTTTGTTATTCACCCGAGTGGTGATCGGAGGGGGATGGGGGATGGGGGATGGGGAAGGGGTTAAAGTTCAGGTATAAAGCGATACACAAATTTACCCATTAAAGGAGCCGGTTGTTGACCCCAACCATCCAATTGGCATACTTTGCATGCCGCGGTAACCGGTAACATAGGCCTAAGGCACTGTCTCATCAAACAAGTTTGCTTCGCACGTCCGCTACCACCAAATTTCACCATGTCTTGACAATACATGCACTCCCCGCAATCCGTTCTGGTGCATGCCTCGCACTTTTTGCATCTTGTGCGTCTCCTCCTTGGAAACGCCCTTTCCGATTTATCTTGGGAATGATGCCTTTGTATCTTAACGAATGTTTTCTTCGTTATTCTCATGCGTTCCTGAAAAGTGACGTTTGAGAAAAAAAAAAAAAAAAAAAAGAAAGAAAAAAAAATATATATATATATGATATGTAGAAAGGGTTGGGAGGGGTGGGGGAGGGGAGACAGAGATAGAAAAAAAAATGAAAAGAGATCAACGCGATAAGAACAAAAAACTCTGCGCCATTTTCTGGAAAAAAAAAAAGAAAGAAAAGAAAAAGGAATTTTTTGACACATACATATATATATATATATATATATATATATATTAATTCTAAATTATAAAATTATAATTAATTATAAGAATTCCTTTTTCTTTTTTTTTTTTCTTTTTTTTTCCAAAAATGGCGCAGTTTTTTGTTCTTATCGCGTTGATCTCTCTTCATTTTTTCTCTCTCTCTCTCTCTCTCTCTCTCTCTCTCTCTATATATATATATATATATATATATATATATATATATATATATATATATATATATTCATAATTTTATTATAATTTAAATTCATATTTACTCCTTCTGCGATAGTTAAAGCCGGCGGTGGTGGTAACACTGGATTACCAGTTACTGCTGCCTCGGGACTGTCGTGCCTATGCTGTTCGACCAAACATCTGACGTCGTGAATCAATGCTACAGGATCGTGTATCAATTCGGGCACATTCTTTTTTGTTGACGGCAACGAGTGCAGGTACATTACTATAGCTTTTAAACCGTGTAACTCGTACGGCGTTAAATGGACATGCTGATGATGTTGAGGGACTAAGTGTTGCCTTTGTGATTCTGATATATCTAAATGACTCCTACCTAGCAAAACGTGTACGTATCTTTCGAGAACGTACCTGGAATAACAACAATAATAATAATAATAATAACCACAATAACAACAACAACAATAATAATAATAATAATATTAATTATATCCCAAGCTACGTCACGTTGAGAATAATCGTTCCCTTGTGTCATGGAATAATGATAATAAAAGAACGTACCATAGCATTTCGGTAAAAAATGGATAACGAAATTTCTGAGGCACTTTCGTGTGTTCCTCAACCTGGGCGACCTTCAATTGCTTCTCAATCCCGAAACTGTGAAGGAAGTTACCACCGAATACCAATGAATCTTGCGGCGTGTAAACGGCATGTATCCATCCGGTCGGTATGAACAAAGTCATACCGGCTGTCAAACTTATTCTACCGCATCTGTCCACCATATCCCCAAAGAATACGTCCGATTGTTTACCGCTCAATACCCATTCCTGATAAAGCGACAAATTCTTTTCGGTTGGCGGTATCAACCAAAAGATCTTACCGCCTCTTAATATGTGATACCATACGCTGGTACCGCCGAAATCGACATGGAAATCTGTGTAACAACCTTTGACCGACATTAAACAATATTTCTGTACTTTCGGATACATCATATCTTCCAATAGATTGGTCGATTCAACTTGGGACTCCTTCAAATGCCTAGGCCATACTACATCGACCCAATCGACCTGACGCACCAAACTGGGCGATTGTACGTAATTTTCCAGTTTGGTGTGACTAAATTCCAACGATATTACATTCAACAAACGTTCCTTATTCTGATCCTCGTAATACTTCTGCCACTCCTTCATCGTCATATCCTCGTTTTTCTGCGTATTGACGTCCATCACGTCTAATATCCTTTTAGAACCTAACCACCCAAGGGATATTAATATTTTTTTTTTTTTTTTATTCTTATAAATATCGACAGATAAGAAAATATATATGCATATGCGTGCATAGGATAATGACATACCAACGCAAGTTCTAACGTCGTTGACCGTGAAGTTGGTACTGGGAACTCTCAATCCTAATCCGGATTTATCTCTGAACAATAACGGTATACCAAGACCGTGTTTTTGTAGATAAGCAAGATTCAGTTCGGAACCGTTCATTTCACGGAACAATCCAGAAAAATGACTGAGATCGTATCTCTCGCACTCGATCTTTTCATCGAGCTGAAAAGTTCTACGTCCTTCGATTTCTTCATCGCCGATAGCCCAATCGTCGCTATACAACTTCCTCGTTCTCTCTCTCTACAGATATACATATATGCATATATATATATATATGTACACGTACATGTATATAAATATATATATGACGCGTACAAGGTGTATATATATATATATGTACGCGTACAAGGTGTATATATATATGACGCCTACAAGGTGTATAAATATATGCGCCTACAAGGTGTATATATATATGTGCCTACAAGGTGTATATATATATGACGCCTACATTGTGTATATATATATGTACGCGTACAAGGTGTATATATATATGTACGCGTACAAGGTGTGTATATATATATATGTACGCGTACAAGGTGTGTATATATATATATGTATGCGTACAAGGTGTGTGTATATATATATATATGACGCGTACAAGGTGTATATATATATGACGCGTACAAGGTGTGTATATATATATATGACGCCTACAAGGTGTATATATATATGACGCGTACAAGGTATATATATATGACGCGTACAAGATGTATATATATGTACACGACAAGGTGTGTACGCGTCATGCGCACAAATCTCTCTCTCTCTCTATATATATATATATATGGCACGTACATCAATATAATAAATTAAAGTAAAAAAAAGAAAAAGACAATAAAATCTTTGACTTCTCTTTTTTATATATGTATATATATATATATATACATACATATATATATATATATATATACACACACAAACACACACACACACACACACATATATATATATCTACAATTCTTTTTTTCCTCCCTTTCGCACGTATCAACGACAAAGCGAACAACCTAACCTGCATCAATCGTTACTTTGCAAGTCGTAGCAATTTTTTTCTTTCTTTCTTTTACTTTTACTTCTACTTTTTTTACTTCGAAAAAATTTTTTTTTTTTTTTTTAAATATATATATATGCGTACACATTTATATATATATATACACATATTTCGATCGTTACTTCGTAAAAATGTTTGTTTACCAATTGACGCCTCTTTGGCAGCGAAGCAGAGTCATCGGCCATTGTGGACATGCTGTCAGAAACGTATCATCGAAAGCTCATCGGATACTTGAAGTTCTTCAATTCACTGATATCGATAAGATTTATACGTCGATATATTAATCAGTACCTCTTCATTATTTACATGTCACCACGGAGCAATAGTTGTTACAACGGACCGTTCACGGATAATACTTGCCCAGCACCACCATTCTTTCGCCATTTTCCTGCCGGGCAGTGTTGCCAAAACATATTCCCGAGCCAACCAAAGTCGCAATGTTTCGTCGAAATCTCACGTAGGCCACTTCGTTAGTTATATATACGTATATATATATATATAGTATATAGTATATAGTAACATACAGTACCGTACACACACACACGCGCGCGCGCACACACGCACGCACGCACACACTGCGTCGTACACGTCGATAAAGTTATATTAACCTCAAAATAATATCACGTAAATTGTAAACAATTTTCTTAACATCCATTATTATTATATTTATCTCGTTTTGATCCAATTAACGTCGTTTTATCGAACGACGAAAATATTCGGATACAGACGTTAGCTTGTACCTAGTATCTTTAATTTTTTTTTTTTTCTTATCTTCCTATTCTTTTCATTCCTTTTCTTTCTTTTTTCTTTTCTCTCTTCCCTCCCCTTCCTATACCCCCGCCCCTTACGAGATTCAATTCGATTCGAACGCGATGTCGGTGCATAGGGATATTTTAATTTTTCATCGCTAGTCTCTAGCTTTGGTGTCGGCTTTAACAGAAATTTTACACGAGCCTTAGTTGGCGGATTAAAATACGTGGTGCTTTACGTGTTCGATCGCATAGAGAAAGAGAGAGAGAGAGAGAGATAGAGATAGAGAAAAAGAGGGAGGAGAGTAGTTTTCCCTACGTGTGTATTTTGACAGCGTCGTTAATACTCCATAGATGATTATTGATGACGTTGCAAGTTAGACTGATCGACTGATATTATATTTTATATTTATAACATTGAGATAAATAAATAAATAAATAAATAAATATATATATATATATATATATGTGTATGTATATATATTGTGATAATAATGTTGAGTCTAAGGGATAAACAAATAAATGCTTTGAAGCAAATGTTAAATTTAAATCAACCTGAACAAAAGCAGGATGAGTCTATACCGGCATGGAAAATATTGATATACGACAGATTAGGCCAAGACATTATATCGCCTTTGATATCGGTTAAGGAACTGAGAGAATTAGGCGTTACGCTCCACATGCAATTGCACTCCGACAGGGATTCCATACCGGAGGTACCGGCTATTTATTTTTGCGCTCCGACCGATGAGAATTTGGGAAGGATCGGACAGGATCTACAGAACGGACTGTATGACATGTATTATTTAAATTTTATATCGCCTATATCCAGACAAAAGATGGAAGATTTGGCATCGGCCGCCTTGTTAGGCGGTGTCGTGTCCAACATACACAAGGTCTACGATCAATATTTAAATTTCATTACTTTGGAGGACGATCTGTTCATATTGAGACATCAAAACAGCGAAGTTATATCTTATCATGCTATAAACAGGGGTGAAGTGAAGGACAGCGAAATAGAATCAGTCATGGAGATTATAGTGGATTGTCTCTTTTCTGTCTTCGTCACTATGGGAACTGTCCCTATAATACGCTGTCCCAGAGGTAACGCAGCCGAGATGGTCGCTAAAATGATAGACAAGAAGATAAGAGAGAACGTCTGGGACGCCAGGAACAATCTTTTCGAAGGAGAAGCGTCCGGTCATTACAGTTTCCAAAGACCATTGCTTATCGTGCTTGACAGAAACGTAGACATGGCTACGCCGTTACATCACACTTGGACTTATCAAGCTTTGGCTCACGACGTATTGGAAATGGCGTTGAACAGATTGGTAGTAGAGGAGAATATCGGTAGGTCCCCGGTCGGCGGAACACGTTCCAAGACCAAAGCATACGAATTGGATAGCAGAGATCGTTTCTGGTGTCAACACAAGGGCAGTCCGTTTCCTAGAGTGGCCGAAGCTATTCAGGAAGAATTGGAACAGTACAGAACGTACGAGGAGGACGTTAAGAAGTTGAAATCATCGATGGGTATTGACAGCGAAAGCGAAGTGGCCCTATCGATGGTTTCTACAAATACCGCCAAATTGACTAGCGCCGTGAATTCGTTGCCGCAATTGTTAGAAATGAAACGTCTGATAGACATGCATACGTCCATAGCAACCGGCATATTGAATTGCATCAAATCCAGACGTTTGGATACTTATTTCGAATTGGAGGAAAAAATCATGAGCAAACAAACGTTGGACAGAAGCGTGTTCGACACGATAAGCGAGCCAGACTGCGGCACGCCAGAGGACAAACTGAGGCTAGCTATCATATATTACATTTGTACGAACATGTCAGACTCTGATTACAACAGATTGGAGGCAGCTTTACAGTCTGCCGGATGCGACTTGAATCCTTTGATATACATCAAAAGACTCAGGAGTTATACGAGAATAGCTGAGATACAAAGCAGTTACGAGGGAGGCGGTACCAAAACTGTCAGTATGTTTTCTAAACTGATGAATCAGGGTTCATCCTTTGTAATGGAGGGCGTGAAAAATTTGGTCGTCAAGAAACACAATTTGCCAGTTACAAAAATAGTCGACGAGCTTATCGAATCGAAGATATCGTCCCAAACCGAGGAATACTGTTACTTGGATCCGAAGCAATTGAAATACTCCGAGCAGATGCCTAAAAATCGGCCGACCTTCCAAGAGGTCATCGTTTTCATCGTCGGCGGTGGAAATTACATAGAGTATCAAAATTTAATCGATTATGTCAAGCAAAAGAGCGGTGCAGGTGTTAATAAAAGAATCGTATACGGTTCGACGTCGTTTATAAATGGTAAACAACTTTTAAAACAATTGTCGCTTTTGGGACAGGAAGGAAACTCGTGAAAAATTGTCGAATATATATATATATATGAAAATGGTATTTAAACGGGAAAAAGAAAAGATAAAAGAAATATATATATATATATATATATATACATACATACATACATATGTATATATATATATATATAAACAAATAAATAAATGTAAGAAAAATTTATTTATAATAATCCACAATATTGATGTATACAGCTTGTTTGTTAATACTTTATTGATAGCTTATTCCTGTGAACATCTTCGGGGAAAAAAATAAAAAGAAGTTCGTTATTTTCTATATAAATTTCTTTCTCTCTCTCTCTCTCACTCTCTCTTTTTCTAGTTCTGTCTCTCTCTCTTTCACACACAACGCAGCGTACACGCAATTTAGGTTATAAATTTATTTCGACGTACCACACGTTTCTTAAAGCGCCATATTGTAAGTTAACCTTCGAATTAATTAACATTGTAATCGAATATATACGTTTGATCGATAATACAGTAACCTTCATTGAGAACGGATGGGAAATCTCATTTCGTAAAAATACTTAGAGCGAATAGTCGACGACGAAAAAGGAACAAAAAAAAAAAAGAAGAAGAAAGAAAAAAAGAAAAAAGGAGAATAAAGGAAAAATATGTCGGCAGATGGAAAAGAAAATTTGGATTTCGTCGAGCGCGCCGACATTCCTAGAAATTTTCTCGAAGGCGTCAGAGAATTGTATTTATCCAAACAAGAGGAACGGAATATCAAGTAAATAATAACAACAATAATAATAATGATAATAATGATAATAATGATGATGATGATGATGATGTTACGTCGAACGCCGGTAAAGTAGATAATTGATTGTTTTGCGATTGAATAATTGTTTCTTTATTTTTGTTTTAAATTACCCGCCTCTCGAATAGAAAATATCCGGAATGGGACGTACCGAGAATTTATCCTGCGTTCGAATTGATAAATACGTTTCGCGAATTGAACATATCGGAGAATAAGTTGCGTGAAAAATGGATCGAACAGGATGCGGAAAGGAAGGAGATGGACGAACAATGGAGGGAATTACGTGAACAGGAATTGAAATTTCGAGAGTCGTTCATAAAGTACAACAACTTTGTCAAGGAAAACGAAGAGAAACGGCAACGCTCGAAACAAAAAATTCTCGGAGAGCGGGAAAGACAAAATATATATCGGAAGGATGTAAAATGATAATTTGAAAAAGAAAAATCGTTAAACTTTTTTTTTCCTCATTTTTTTTTGTTGTCATTATTATTATTATTATTATCGTTGTTGTTGTTATTATTATTAATAATAATTTTTTTTTTTTTTTTTTAAATGTACGATTAACGCATACGTTCCGTTTAGGTTGAAAATTTGGAAGGGAGATTGAATTATATGAGGGGTATACGAGAGAAGATGCAAGAGTACGTAGGGATATATAAAAAGTATCAGGATTATCTTGAGAGAGTCATCACCGAGACGAGAAAGTTCAGATCTATAACGGAGATCTTTGAACGTTATGAAAATTTGATCGAAGTTAAGAGATCTCTTTCGGAACAACAAGAGAGGAATATAGAATTGTTGGAGGAAACCGAAGCAGACATAGTATTGTCTCATACGTTTTGTTTACAATTCGTTCATTCGTACATACGTTAATTTTATCGTCTCAACAATTTTCCATTCTTCTCGTTAACGTCAATCTCTTTTCAGTATCGCATGACCGAATCCAAGTCTCAGACGTTGATCAGATTGAACAACAAATTGTCGACGTTGCAAGGTAGATACGAGAGGGCTAAGGTCGAAGTAACGAAGTGGGAAACGTTGGTATCAAAGATAAAGGAGGCATCAATAGGGAAATATTTGGAATTGGCGAGGGTAAAGACTTGCAGTCAAAATATCTATCAACAGATATGCAAAAGGAAGGATATACCGCCTACAGTGAGGGACGACGACATCGAGCATCAATTGATAGAGATCAAACGCACTATATTAGAGTTAAGACGTATTATAAATACGATTAAGAGGGAGACCAAGTGAGTCTATCGAAGGTGGGAGTCAGAATTATTTTACGAATATGGAATAAAACGAACGTGACTCGTCGACGTGCCGTTAACGATTTTATTTATTTATAAAAGAGAGAGAGAGAGACAGGGAGAGGAAGAGAGAGAGAGAGAGAGAGAGAGAGAAAGGATTTCGCAGGTGAATCTCATTGATAACGCTTTTGCATGATTTTCCTGGCGGCCGGTAGATGACAACCGGATACGTTGTGGAGCAATTCGGCGTAATCACCTTCCAGACGTATTTTCAATTTCTCCATCGCCTCCTCCCGAGACAGAGGGATCTCTAAACCTTCAGTCATCACTTGCATTTCTTCTTTCTCGACGCAGCTGAATATTTATATATATATATATATACACATATATATATATAGAAGAAACAGTGTCATTGTTTTTTTTTTCTTTTTTGTCGAATGAAAGATCGAAGGAAATAGGAAAGAATTTAGGAAAATAGTGCAAGGAAGTGATACGATTAACTCTCCGTAATCTAACACAAAGATCCGCTAGACGAATCGTTTGACATCTGACGTATCAGATTTAGATCATCGAGAGTTACGAGGAAGGATAATCGTCAAATGGGACTCACAGTGCGCAGGGTTGCGTCGGTGCTATCTCTAAGAGCGCCGGTACTTTCAATTTAGGTTTCTTGTCCTCGTCCAATCTCAATTGGGACGCCATGGTGGCTTTGTCGACCCAGTGTACCTTGTGCATCATTTCGGTAATGCGTTTCTCTATGACGTTGAGATAAAGCATTACGTTGCTCATGGTGACGTGGGCGTTGTCACCGAGCAATTGCAGTATAGCGGAATTGTCACACCTGACGACCTTGAAGAGCGCCTCTATACCCCTCAACATTTTCTCTATCTCTTCGTCGCACTAAAAAAGAACAAAATAAAGAGAAGAAGATAGAGGGTTCGTATAATCGTTTTCTTTTATAATTAATTTTCTTACGTCGTTCAATTCCTCCTCGGCTTCATCGGCCAGCCTTGTCTGTTCCTCCAATTGTTCGGTAATATTTTTCAACGTTTCGACCTGTTGTCTCTCCCTGTACTCGTGCAACGTCCTAGCCTCTTCTATCGCCAACGTCAATTCTGTCATCCTCGTTTGAAGGCACTCCATCTCGTCGTTCAACTCGTTGACGTAATTGAAAAGCGCGAAATTTTCTTCCTCCTGCTTGACGAAATGCGCCACGAGCCTGTCTATATTGCTCTCGCCTGTTTTTTATTATTTTTATTATATATATATATATGTATGTATATGAAACGTCAAGAAAAGTCATGGTTCAAGGATAAACGAGAATACGATTAATAATAATAATAATAATAATAATAAAAAACGCGTTTTAATCGATAGTTATCGTAGATTATTCGATGATCACCTGTAAATTCTTTGATGGTATCGAGTATATGTGTGTAAGTGGCTATCTTATCCTGTTGCTCTTGCCTTTTGGCTAACCTCTCGGCTTCCTGTTTGATCTGCAGATCTATCGTCCTTCTATATTGACTCTTAACACCGAGAAACTCTTGTAACTTCATTTCGTTGTCCAACGTACGTTGTAACTCGCACATCTCGGCCTTGTGCGTGTCGAAATCTCTCATAGCTCTGCGATAATAACAACGACGACGACAACAACAACAACGAGAGATTTCTTAAAGTATTCTTATCGACACGAAGACAAATTTTGTATACTTTTGTTAATAATAAACAAAAAAAAAAAAAAAAAAAAAAAAAACGTGACGCATACCTTTCGCGGAGTGCCTGGGTCTTGTTCATCTCTTCTTCCCTTTGATTGAAGGTCAAAGTGGCCTGTTCGATCAGATCGTTTATTATTTGCTTTCCCGAATTCAATTGGCCTATGAGCTTGTTCCAAAGTGTCGTAAATCGTTTTCTCTCCTTCAACAAAGAATCTATCTCGTCTCGCAACTTAACGTTCTCCGATATAACTGTATTGAATTTCTTCGTACCAACTTCCAATCTATTTTCCAACATCGAGATCAATTTTTGCCGTTTGAAACAGTTCTCCTTCGATTGCACGTCGGTCGGTACCTTCGTCCTTAAAACTTTAACTTCCTTCGTTATCTAAACGCACACACGAAATACGTACCATATAAATATACGTTATATATATATATTTATATTTATATAATATTATATTTATATAAATGTACATTATATATATACATTTATATTTATATAATATTATATTTATATAAATATACATTATATATATATATATATATATTTATATTTATATAATTATATAAATTATATAAATATAAATTATAAATTATAAATATGGGCCGTCTATTTCGTAACCGATCAAAAAGTACGTTTAAATTCAAATTCGAGATATTTAAGAGCTCGCGTTTGAGGGGAAAAAAAAAAAGAATATTGGAAAAATAACTTTACCGCGGTCAACCAAAAAAAAAAGAAAAAATATAAAAAAAAAGAAGTTACTTTACGAACGGACTTGGCTATTTTTTTTTTTCAATTTTTTTTTTTTAGGACTCTTTTTTTTTCGTCGACTATCAGCGACTTTTAATTTTCTTCGAAATATTTTCCTTCAATATTTCAAATCGAATACGAGCGGAATCAGGCCAATTTCAAAATCAGACGGATCATGTATTCTTTCGATTAGAATGGATCGATTTGGATCGTAAGACGACCAAAAAAAAAAAAAAAAAAAAAGAAACTTAAATGAAAAGAAAGAGATAATGGAAACAAATAATCGGCTGATACCAAGCGACCTGTCCAATTTGCCTTTTGAGTTCACCGATCTGTTGTCTCTCGGATTTGATCGAATCGATGAATTTGTTACGTTGATCGAACAATTCCTTCAATCTGACGTCGTCCAACTCGTCCCTCTTTTGGAACGTCCTTGACTTAGCGGATTTGATGGCCAGCAACAATTCGGCTTTCTCGTACTCCAATCGAGCTATCATGATCTGTTGATTGCGCAATTGAAGACCACCTTCCTCGGTACACTTCATACGATCGTTCTCCATTATTCTGTATTGTCTCTTCAATCTGGTCAATTCGATTTCCGGCATCGTCTCCATCTCCAATGCGTCCTGACCTGCACCGGCTTTTAAGAATTGCATCTTTCACACGTTCTTCCAAACTTATGTAACTATTTTCCCTTCAATTTTATTTTATTTTTATTTTATATTTTATCTTGTCTCTCTCTCTCTCTCTCTCTTTTTGTATTCGTCCTTGTCACTGTCCTCCTCCGTTTATTTGCAACGTACGTTTCAATCGAAAATTTTCGACGGAGATCTTACGTCCTGAACGACTCCCTGCGAAATCGTATTCTTTTTTATTTTTTTTATTTTTTTTTTTGAGAAGAAAAGAACAGATTTTTTTTTTTTTTTGGTCACACGATCACGCACTATAACTTTTCCTGACTTTTTTCTTGTTACTTTTATTAAACCTTCGGCAATGTTGCCTGTCGGCGACATTTGAGAAAGACATCTGCTGTCTCTTCGCCCTGCTGAGTTTCGACAGCTGTTTTGTGTGTGTGTGTGTGTGTGTGTGTGTGTATACGTTTATATACTATGTGTCCATAACTTTTTGTTGATTTTCTCGGTTGCCAGGCACACCAATTCGTTTCAGGTATTACGCGCGTTGCCTCGAAATCGTCTGAAGAAAGAGAGAGACAGAGAGAGAGAGAGAGGGGGAGTGAGGGAGGAAGAGAGAAAGAGGGTGAGAGTGATAGAAAGAGGGAGAGAGAGGGGTGATCGACGAAACTTTTCTATATTGGATATTACATTCATCTATAGAGAGAGAGAGAGAGAGAGAGAGGAGGATATATTTGCTAATGTTTTACTCAATATAAAATATGGCTGTGTGTTAAGGATAATTATGTTTTTAGATTATGGTTGGACACGGACGGTGAAGAAGGAGGTCTGATGTTTGCGTCATTCAATTTTGCCATAAGCGTGAACTCGTTATTATTATTATTGTTGTTGTTGTTGTTATATATATATATATATATATATATATATATATATATGTGTATTATATATTTCTTTTTAATATAGTAATAGTAAATTATAAAGATAAGGTTTTCAAAAAAAAAAAAAGAAATTATATAAATATACATAAAATATATATATATATATATTTTTTTTTTTTTAATATGATAATAATAAACTATGAAGATAAGGATTGTTAAAAAATATATATATATATATATTATAGTAAGTTGTTAAAAATAATGCAGCTTAGTGGATAATAAGTTTCGTCAGACAAACAAACAAAAAAAAAAAAAGAGAGAAAAGAAAAGAAAAGAGAAACAGAAAAGAACAATTACAATTTTATCTGAAAATAATTTTACTTCTAATATTGCACAAATGTTATAGAAATATCTAATATAATTTAATCCATATATATGTGTGCGTATGTGTGTGCGTAAAAGTGAAAGTAAGAAAATAGTTGAAACAACGATGAAGATTTGATTAAACCAAAAGATAGAAAATATCGAGATAAGTATATTTAAAGTCGAGGAATGCGAGCACGCACACGGATCGTCCTCTCCGCTAGAATATGATCCATAATGATTTCGATGGGATCGAGAGAGACTCAGGTCGCTGCTCGGCCAGGTGTCGAGCGTAGTGGGGTTTTAGTTGAGTATGATGAGGGGTGTGGGGTAGGGTGGGGTAGAGAGTTACATTAGAACGTTGGAGTCGGTCGCGCGTGCGATTAGTATGTCGACGGTGGGGAAGGTCGATGGGTCGACCCGGTGAAACCTTTGGCAAGCGTACGCGCGTTAGAATAAATCGATTTTATGCCTTTATAACGTTTAACTATGATCTTTATTGAAAATATTCCAAAATATGTAATTATAGGATTAGAGAGAGAGAGAGAGAATGCACAATGTATACACGCACACGTACGTACGTATATATTGTATGAATTTCTCAAGCGCGAATAATTCTTAAATGAAACGTCGTTATAGAAATATTATTGGTTCGGACGAGAGACTACGTTTCGTAAGGATTATTTAATGACACGAAGCTACGTTACATTGTAATCTATTTTCCCCGGACGCAAATTACGTTACGTCGAAAGTAATTCCCAGCCGCGTTTTCATTCGGAGGAAATCATTTTTTTTTTTCCTTTTTTTCTTTTCCGGAAGCAACTTTATTTATTTCGAAACAATTCCCGGACGAAACGTCGCCTTGTAAAAATAATTCTCAGACGCGACTTCGTTCATTTGAAATAATTTTCAGACGTAACTTTGTTTCGTAGAAATAATTTTCAGACGCAACTTCGTTCATTTGAAATAATTTTCAGACGCAACTTCGTTCATTTAAAATAATTCTCAGACGCAACTTCATTTTGTAAAAATAATTTTCAGACTCGAACTTCATTCATACAAATTAATTCTCAGACGCAACTTCATTTAATTAAATTGATTTTTAAACGCGACCTTATTAATTTATAACACGATTTTCCGACCGAACTACTTTATTTATCTAAATATCATTTTTTAATGCATAACCTCGTATATTTACTTATTTATTTATTCATTAATTTTTTTCTATTGTTCTCTAAGGGGTGGGGGGATAAAGTGAATTCTCCGAAGAAGAAAATAATTCTCTCGATCTCATTTTTAATTATTGTTATTATTATTATTATTATCATCATTATCAATACAACACAAAAATAGACCAATCAAATTCGTCGGAATCGAAGGGTGCGTACCAATCGTATTTGTAGCCGCAATGCGCGTTAAACTCCTCCTCCCCCCTCCCCGCCCACCCCCTCACCAACCACAAGCCGACAACCGTACGTATATTAATACCTTAGATTAAGAGCCGAACCTACGCGAGAGCAGTCGTTCGGTTCGTACGAATTCGGCCGTGCTCGTGCATCTTCGGGTCAACTCGTGTGCGGGAGTACCGAGAGCCGACGGAACTCGCGCACGGGTATGGACGAACGAGTCTCTCAGTGCGCTTCGGGCGTTCGTACCGTACGGACGCGTCGATGGATTTTTCGTTTCTTTCTCTTTCAAGGGTAAAGGAAAAAAAAAAGAAAGGAGAAGAAGAGGAAGAAGAGGAAGAAGAGGAAGGAAGGAGGGAAGGAGAGAAGGAAATAAAAGTACGACGATTCCCCGTAATATATTTATTTTTCAACGTGTGTACA
>OU427009.1:4601893-4609393 GCA_911387935.1 Dolichovespula saxonica
ATTCGATGAATACAAATGCAGTTGCAACGTGTAAAAGTTCGTACGTAAAAATGCATCTCGAGTTTGTCGGATGAGCGACGACCGATCGTCGACTCGTTTTTTTTTTTTTTTTTTTTTTTTCTTTTTGATTTATTCGAACGAATAATTTGTTCCAACTCGCAATCACCCCTGCTTCATCCCTCTGACCCATCACCTATCCCACTGATCCATTCGATCCCTGTGTCGTTTATGGGCCTTATCATCGGTACGCGGGGCCCTATTTTCATGGAAGTGCATGTAGTAAATCCCTTAACGAGATCCTACTCGAAGATCAAGACGATTTAATCCTCCGTAGATCATCCTATTAAGAAAGACTGGTGACGTTGACTGGATACGATATTCAAAAAAAAAAAAAAAAAAAAAAAAAAAAATAAAGAAAAAAAAGAAAAAGAGAGGAAAGGAGTTAAAAGAAAGAAAAACCAACGCACAACGATATATTTCGTGATATGCTACGTTGAATTCAGGAAGCATAAATCCGTGTACTTTCTCTGAATTGGAACCGTCGTACCTGCATAAAACTTACTAGCGGCGACGGGAGGTGGGGGTGGGAGCGGTGAGGGGAGGGTTGGGCGAGGGTCGTAGGAGGGTAGGGCGGGTGTTATTCTTCCGTCTTCCGGATGCAATTATTCCTCTCTTAATAGTCGATTTTAATATGTCCCTTTAAAATTTTATTTATCTTTCGGACGCTTCGATTCGTTTACTCTCTTTTTTTTCTTTCTTTTTTCTTTTTTTTTTCTTCTTTTTTTTCTTCTTTTTTTTTTTTTTCTCTTTTTCTTCTGAATACGGGATAACGGCGTTATTTAACGCGCGCCTGATTTTATGCCATCGCGATAAAACGTCCCATTTCTTTCTTTCTTTCTTTCTTTCTTTTTTTGTTCTTGTTTCCTTTTTTTTTTTTCTTCTTCTGGTTATTCTTTCGTTTTCTTTTTTTTTTTTTTTTTTCTATCTCTTCTTTCGCCGGTATTTTTCTATTTATGTGTACTCACGTATACAGGACGGGTCAAAAGCTTCTAGGTGGGTTTAAAAAAAAAAAAAAAAAAAAAAAAAAAAAAATAGAAAAAAAAAAATAGAAAAAAAAGTTATTAGGCTTGCGAATTTACAATCGAACACTGATTTACGTTCGACTCATTTACACTTCGTTCCAACTCTGATACTTCTAATCGTTCTGATAAATTCGTTGATAAATAAAAAAAAAAAAAAAAAAAGAAAATCGTAAAATTGTTATTCCGTTCAAAATATTCACGATTGGATCGATCGAACGAATCAGTTGTCATCGGTTTCCACTTAACCCTAACGCCAATCGTTCTAATAATCCTAATAATTCTAATCATTCTAATCATTCTAATCATTCTAATCATTCTAATGATTCTAATCGTTCGTAGTCGACGAAATGAAACATCGTAAAAACAATCATTCCAATTTGAGAATATAATTATCGACAACGAAACGATATTCGATTACGACGATATTAATTATAATAATTCGTAGTAATAATTTCGATCGTCCCTATTAACGAATCCCCATAAAATCGTCAAATTCTAATTCTATATCCAATTTCGATAATTAATTTTTAATTTAATTTATTTTTCTTACCTTTTGTCGAGGATGATCGATCGATCATTGATCGTATTTATTATTAACTTTTAATAACATTTATTTTAACGAATAAACGCATTCGCCCACGTTGTACATATGCATTCGTATACACGTATATGCGTACGTTTACGTAGATACGTGCATTACATACATTAACGAGTTCGCGTGCATCGAATGAGTTTGAAAGTAATACCGATGCACTTCCGATCGTGTCTATGGGGTCCCATACGTTTCCGGATAGTTTAATTGGATTTACTCTGTACGTGTGTATGCGTATGCGTGCGTGCGTGTGTGTGTTTTCTTTTCCTTTCTTTTCATTTTTTTTTTTTTTTCCTATACACGCGCATGTTTATCGAGTTAAGTGTTGTTCGCTTTTATGTAATCGAATGGAAAGCATTTCGTTGGATCATAGATCGATCGATCGATCGTTCGATCGTTCGTACCTTCTGATCTTTTTCAATATACACACATATATTTATTTATTTATTTATTTATTTTCTCACCTTTATTCGTTGTTGTCGATTTTTTAAATTGCAATGATATCAAAGAAAAGAAAAAAAAGAGAGAGAGAGAGAGAGAGAGAAAAACAAACGTAATTGTTAATTCATTTGAAAAAAAAAGTTTTTCGAAATAAATCTTAGATATAAATCGTGTTAAGATCCGGCGTAACGATCGCATGGATCACGTTTAAACGATCGATCTATAAATAACACTTCGACGCGTTGTTTCAATCGATCATTTCATTTCGACGATGTCGATTATAAAAAGGGTGTAAAATAAAAAAAACTTCTCCATTTTTCTCATCATTTCGCAATAGTTCCCGTTAATTATCCGAATGATCTCACGTTGATTGATCATTAAAAATTGTTACCGAAGTATAATAATCGTTGGGAGTAATATCGTTCATTAGTATCGGATAAGTACTTCACTCGTTTAAATATTCATCGATCGTATTTTACCTCGACGGGATATAATTTATCATCATCATCATCATCATCATCATCATCATCATCATTATTATTGTAATAATTTTTTTTTTCCTTTTTTTTTTTTTTTCCATTACAACGGTTATCCGATAGGCCTGTGTGATAAAAATTAGGTCGACTTAGGCCAGCTTAACGAGGATAATACGCAAGAACGAAGCCGTTAGTTCGGCGGCGCGTCTTTCCTCTTGTCTTATGTGCGTATAATTGCACATCTTTCCGAGTCCTCTTTGCGTCGGCTATTAAAACAGGAAGACTATGTCCTCGTGTATATGCGCGTACGTGTGTATTTATGCGGATGTACGTTTGTGTGAGAAAAAGAAAAAAAAAATAGAGAAAGATTACTGCAATAAACATTGAAAATTCCGCACAACATTCGTCTGTATCTCTTACGTATTTATTATACATGAATATATGTATGAAATGTATGTACGCGTATATCTACATATGTGTATATGCATTTATGTATGCATTTATGTATTTATGTATGTATGTATGTATGTCGTACATATATAAAATATCAGATATTTGTCTTGTGGAATTGATTAAATAATTGATGAGAAAAAAGAATTTATATACTCGATAATTACTGTATAGAGTGACTTTAAGGCACGTTCAGTTACTTAGAGGTAAATTTATAGTGACTTAAAGTGACGTTTGGTTACTTTAAGGCCCCGTATAGTTACTTTAAGGCCCAGTATAGTGACTTTAAGACATGTATAGTTACTTAAAGGTCCTCTGTAGTTTACATTAAAAGCCTGTATAGTTGCTTTAAGGTCATGTCTGGTTACTTAAAGTCACCGTATGGTGACTTCAAGGCCCATTCTAGGGTTTTTCGACCTATCATTTGTCATTTTTTTTTTTTTTTTTGAACGATTTAAAACCCACCGAGTCCGACGCCTATGTTGCTGTCCCAAGTTCGACCAAGAAGTATCATGTGCGTATTGCTTGGTCGTGATTGCAGGAAAGTATCTTGAAAGATATAAAGAGAGAGGTAGATAGAGAGAGAGAGAGAGAGAGAGAGAGAGAGAGAGAGAGAGATAGAGAGAGAGATTATGGTTGAAAAGTGATTACGCATAGAATGCGCTTTTCCTTTTCAATATTTATCATGGTAACACAACGGTAACTTGGATAAAATTGTTAAAGTGATAAAGTGGTAAAGTTTTGCGAAACATTTTCCTTCTACCGTCTCGTACCTTTTTTTTTTTTTTATTTTTTTTTGTGATTGCATTGACGTGAAAACAGGAAGCACAGGTATGCGTGTATGTACCTACATATATATTTATATATTTATATATTTATGTATATTTATATATATATATATATATATATATATATATATATATATATATATCTACGTATGTGTCAATCAGCAGGGGTTAATATTTTTTTTAATTCGCGATTCATTTCATTATTTAAAATTTCGCGATTCCTGGATAAACGAATAAATGATGTTTTTAAACGAACGAATAAAAAGATAGAAAAAAAAAGAAAACAAAAGGAACGAAAAGAAAAAATTAATTTCTTCTTCCTCCTCCTTCTTCTCATCTTCATTTTTTTTTTAGCGAATAAATTAAATAATTCGAACTAATTATAATATCAATAATAATAATAATAATAATAATAATAATAATTGATCAATTTTTTTTTTTTAAATGGATATCAAATATTTTAAACTCTGAAGAAAATTAATTTCTTCTTCTTCCTCCTCTTCATTTTTTTTTAGCGAATAAAATAAATAATTCGAACTAATAATAATATCAATAATAATAATAATAATAATAATAATAATAATAATAATAATAATAATAATAATAATAATAATAATTGATCAATTTTTCTTTTCTTTTGAATGGAAATCAAATATTTTGAACTCTTTTTCAACAAAAAAAAAAAAAAAAAGAAATCAAAACAAAAGAATAAAACGAAGAAAAAGAAAAGAAATTTGTATGGAATATAAACGATCAACTATGCGATTATGTACGGCGTACATGAGTTTCATCGATTTGTGCGTACCTAAGAGAGGTTCAACAAACTCTATTGTCGTTTAACAACGTGCCACCCTGTATAAGAAAAAAACGGTAGAAAAAAGAAAACGAAAGAAACGAGACGAAAGAAAAGAAAAGAAAAGAAAAAAAAAAGAAACACGAACGAAACGAAAACGAAATAGAAATATAAATATAAATATAAATATAAATATAAAAATAAATAGAAATAGAGAAACAAAAAATTATTCCGAAACAATTAAAAAACGTGCGAGAATAAAGATAACCATAAACCGTGCGTTCACTTTCGAAGTTAAATCCCCGGACAAAATGATCTGTATATCGTGATTCACGATCTAAAAGATCATCGTCGATCATCGTAATTATCATTGTCTCGTCCACGAACATCGTAAGAATTTCAAGAATCCTTTCGGAAGAACAAAAAGCAAAAACCAAAAAAAAAAAAAAAAGAAAAAATAAACAAATCGACTTTAACGACAATAAAAAAAATGTTTGAAATTCTCCATAAGATTTCCTTCGTTCCCGTAAGAGATTCCCCATAAGAGGTCTGGGATTATAATTTTTCTACTTATGGTGATAAACGTAGGTACGATGATCTCGTAATTGTTGTTATTATTTATTCCTTTTTTTTTTTATTTTTTTTATTTTTCTATCTATCTATCTATCTCTCTTTCTCTTTCTAGCTCGTATCTCATTTGTATTGGTACGCCGTAATAGCTTACAGACATGCCAGAGTTAATTGCTGCGTTGAACAACAAGACGTTTCTATCTCTCTCTCTCTCTCTCTCTCTCTCTCTCTATTTATCTATTTATCTATTTATCTATATATATATATATATCTTTCTCTCTCTTATTGAACAGAGATTAGACAGTCTGGAGCAGACACGAAACAGACCGGAAGTTATCAGTCTGTCTGTCTGTCTCTCTCTCTCTCTCTCTCTCTCTATCTCTCTCTCTGTCTGTCTCTTTTTCTCTTTCTATCTCTATTTTGTAAAAGTAGATCGTTAGAACCGTTTAGACGTATTAGGAATATTCGTATAAACGTTCTACCCTCTTTACTCGACTCGTCTGTTTTTACTCCTTGAAAGGAGAGGGGTACGGGAAAAGGGGAGGGGAAGTAGAGGGAGGAGGACAACGTACGTACGATTTTATAGATCCTATGGGATCTATAGTATCTGTAGGATCTTTTAGGATACGATCTGTAGGATCCGTAGGATCTTTTTATAGGGTAACTTTATATCACCTTTTTTCATTGGGTCTGTTAATGACGCTCGTTGTCTGTTTAATATCTCACTTTTATTTTATTTTATTTTATTTTATTTTATTTTATTTAGTGTTTTCTGTTTTTTTTTTTTTTTCTGAAAGATTACGAAGATTTTTTTTTGATCGATCGTCTGGTAATATTACATTCGTCGTCCGTTTAATCTCTCATTTTTATTTTAATCTATTTTATTTTATTTTATTTTATTTTATTTTATTTTATTTATTTATTTTTTTGTTTATTTTCTTTTGTTTATTTTTTTATTTTTATTTTTTTCTGAAAGATTATGAAGATTTTTTTTTGATCGATCATCTGGTAACATTATACTCGTCGTCCATTTAATCTCTCATTTTCATTTTCATTTTTATTCTATTTTATTTTATTTTATTTTATTTTTCATTATTCTTTTGTTTATTTTTTTTCTGAAAGATTATGAAAATTATTTTTTAATTCATCATCTCCTAATATTACATTCGTCGTCCGTTTAATCTCTCATTTTCATTTTCATTTTTATTCTATTTTATTTTATTTTATTTTATTTTATTTTACATTATTCTTTTGTTTATTTTTTTTTCTGAAAGATTACGAAGATTTTTTTTTGATCGATCATCTGGTAACATTACATTCGTCGTCCGTTTAATCTCTCATTTTCATTTTCATTTTTATTCTATTTTATTTTATTTTATTTCACATTATTCTTTTGTTTATTTTTTTTCTGAAAGATTATGAAGATTTTTTGATCGATCATCTGGTAATACATACGTGAGTCTCACTGGAGAGTGAGACCGAGAGCGTGCGAGCGCGCGCGCGCGCATGTGTGTGTGTGTGTGTGTGATATTATAGATATATAATAGAAAGAGATAAACTCGTTTTGGCCGCAGTATGCGTATCTTTAAGAAGCGGTGAGCCGCATATCGCGTCGCAAATGAGCTCGCATTACGAATTGTAATTCGAGTATAGTATGTTGGTATAGAGTGGAGTATTTGAGGGGTTGGGGGAGGTGAAGGGTGGCAGGTGGAATCTTAACCACCCTTCAAGGGGGTCTCCCCTCAACCGATCAACTCCCACCCTCCTCCCACCCTCTGTACACCCTCCACCATCACTATCCCCATCCCCATCCCCATCCCCAATTTTATTACGTGTCTTTTACATGGAAATGGAGGGGTAGGAATATTAAAGGGTAAATAAAGGTTGTGAAAATAAAGGGGTAGGGTTAGGGTAGGGTTTTTTCGTTTCCATGGTTTTTTTTTCTTTTTTTTTTTATTTTAAATAAAAATTTTTTTTATTTTAAGTAAAAATTTTTTTTTTTTTATTTTAAATAAAATTGGATCGACTGCTGCCTTTGCGATTCAAAATGAGAATCACGGCTTTCTTAGCTTGTGTATGTGCGCGTTCTTGTGTGTTTGTGTTTGTGTTCGTGTTTGTGTTTGTGTTTGTGTCCGCAGCATTGAAAGTCGAACGAATAAGAGAGAGGTATTCGATTCACTGTCCCTTCTTTTTTTTTTCTTCTCTCTTCTTTTTTTTTTATTTTTTTTTTTTTTTACTTTGGAAGTGAATTCACTCGCTCCTACTCGCCTTCAAAGGTTTCATTCAAATGAGGAAATTATTGTTGTTA
>OU427009.1:4614393-4636893 GCA_911387935.1 Dolichovespula saxonica
ATTCAAAGAATATATTATTAAATATTCATAAATATTATCATATATATATATATATATATATATTATATATAATATATAATATATATTATCATAAATATTTATTTAATGATATAGTATATCGAATGTTTATATACATATGTGAGATTAAATTTATCTTATAAAATATGGATTAGATAATAATAATAATTATTATTATTATTATGTTATTATTATTGTTTTTTTTTTAATTTTTTTTTCAATTTTTTTTTCTCGTTAGATCGAACTTCTTTATTTAGAGAGATGGACGATATTAGAATTTCTTCACCATAAGATTTCTCTTCTCACCATCGTTCTAACGTTTAATTCTATTCGTATATATATATATATATATATATATATATATATATATATATATATATATATGTATGTATGTATGTATGTATATACCTGTTTGACTTTATATAGCCCTAGATCAACGTGGGAAATGATTCTATTTTTTATTCGAATTGTTCTATCAAAAGTGTTATGCGTTCTAATTGTGTTTCATTCTTTTCTTTGTCTATTCTATTTTTCTTTAAAAAGGAAGAAAAAAAAGGAAATTCTGTAGAAAATGAAATTTTCATTGGTCAACATCTACGCGTTAGGCCAATAAAAATAAGTTGAATATAATTGCATAAGAGTATTAAAATGAAAAAAAGGTTTTCCTTTAAAGAATAATCCTTCGAAAATTAAGTTTCGTCTGGAAAGGATTTTTTAAAAAATTAAGTTACGTCTGAAAATGATTTAAAAAAAAATTAAATTTCGTCCGAAATTAATCTTTTAAAAAATAAAGTTGTGTTTGAAAATAATCTTTTAAAAATAAAGTTGTGTCCGAAAATAATCTTTTAAAAAATATAGTTGTGTCCGAAAATAATATTTTAAAAATAAAGTTTCGTCCGAAACTAATCTTTTAAAAAATAAAGTTGTGTCTGAAAATAACCTTAAAAAATAGTTTCCCCATGAATAATCATTGTTTTTTTTTTTCTAAAGAAACAAACGTATCATGTGAAAAAATTCCTATTCTAAACTATTACATATATACATGCATATATTACATACATGCATACATATATATATATATATATATATATATATATATGTATGTATGTATGTATGTTAGTATGTATGTATATATGTACATAAATGGTTACTAATATATAATCGAATAGACAAAATTCATCAAGTAAAAGATAATATCAAGATCGACAGAGGGAATCGTTTTCTCTTTCAGAAGATTCTTAGAAAGTTTATTAAAAATGTAATAGAAAAATCTGGGTTGATTCCGAACCGAAACAAGAAGAAGATGATTTAATGAAGGGAGATCTACTAACCCGATAAACTTAGCCGTATCATAACACTGAAAACAATACGTATCTATGTATATCTAATACGGGCATAGAATTCTAAAACAATGAAATGATTAGTATCATCAAATATAAATTTCTCACTGTACTTTCAACATTTCGATCGGTATCATTAAACAGTACGTCGTATGGAATAATTAATCATACTTAAATGACTATTAATTTTTTTTTTATTTATTAATTTTTTTTTATTTATTTTGTTTTTTATTAATTCATTTTGTTTTATTTATTTTATCCGTTATTCTATAATATTTTTTTTCATTTATTTATTCATTTTGTTTAATTTATTTATTTGGATATTCCATAATATTTTATTTATTTATTTATTTGAATATTCTATAACATTTTATTTCTTTATTTATTTATTTATTTATTCGTTTTGTTTTATTTACTTATTTAGTTATTCCATTTTATTTTATTTATTTGTTTGTTTTTCTCATATTTTTTTTTCGTTCCTTTTGTTTTTGCAAGATATCGTTGTTTTTCTATTTTCTGTTTTTTAATTTTTTTTTTCCTTTTTCCGTTTGCACTATCTAATCCTAATACGTTTCTAATGCGCGCATAGCCTGCAATTCTAACTGACCGTGACTCATAACCGACGTCATTGCAAACTTCGCGTCGTTGTTAATAAATTATTAAAACTGTTTTTTTTTCTCTTTCTTTCATTCTACATTTTAAGTGAGAGAGAAAGAGAGAGAGAGAGAGAGAGATTTTCCAATGACAAACAAAGAGGATCGAATTGATTAGAAAATTAGAAATCGATGAGTCGTGTTGGATGAGTCAGGAGAACTATAATTTTTGCAATCTTGACTGTGACTTTTCTGTTTTGGTGGAAAGAAAAAAAGAAAGAAAGAAAGAAAAAAAAGATAAAGAAAGAAAAGAACAGAACGGAACGAAAAGAAAGATAAGTAAAAAAAGAAAAAATAAGAAGAAAAATGTCATCGTCGTCATCGATTATTTTTATTTCTTTCTCTCTTCTTTTTTTTTTCTCTTCTTTTTCTTTTCTCTCCGTTCGTTTGGAACGTACAAGACGCGTAAAAATATAATTCATATAATATTATAATTTAATATTATAATTTAATGTTATATTATAACACTATATTAATATTATGTTAATATTATATTAGTATTATTTAATATTATATTAATATTACATTATAATACTATATATTTAATTTAATATTATATTTAATATTATAATTTAATTTATATAATTTAATATTATAATTTATATAATATTATTATATAATATAAAAAATTTAATTCGTATTAGAAATTATTTACGTAGAATTTAAAAGTGCGATTATCGGAAAGTACGGATTTTCTTTTCTTCTTCTCTTTTATATTTCTTTTTTCGTCGTCTCTTTCCTTTCCTCTATTTTTTTTTTCGTTCGTTTAAGAGCGTACAAGACGCTTAAAAAAAAGAAAGAAAAAAAAAATATACATACATACATACATACATACATACATACGTACATACATTTATTATTCATTTAATTAAAAATTGACTCGAGGTCCTTTTCAAAAATCAAATTATCGAAGAGTACGGATTTTTACATTTCTCATTCCATCTTTATTTTTATCTCCATCTCTCTCTCTCTCTCTCTCTCTAGAATGATCTCAAAAATATATTCGTTTCTCTCCAATGAATTCGCTCGTACGACTACAGAGAAAATCATTTCCTATTACATTCAATTCTTCTCTCTCTCTCTCTCCTTCTTTCCTTCCTTCCTTCCATCTTTTTTTATTCGTCCCGTCTCTTCTCTCTCTCTCTCTCTCTCTCTCTCTCTTTTTTCTCTTCTTTCCTTTTATTTTTTTTTTATTTTTTTTGTTAAAAACACGAACGACGTCCGGTCGAGATCGTTTTGCACGCTCATACAATTTATGGGTCCCCTCGATAGTCAGAGAGAGAGAGAGAGATAGAGAGAGAGAGAGAGAGAGAGAGAGACGGTAGGAATAGAGAGATCCCTCTTCCCCTCCCTCCCTCCCTCCCTCCCACCTTCCATCCCACCATCCATCCTCCGTAATACTTTGTTCGATTTTAAATGGCGGAGGATCAACGGACGCTTATGTGCGAACGTATGCTCGCGTTCCTCATTCCTGTTGCTGTAATAGCAAGTAATAGTGATGGTAGTGGGTAGTAGTGGAATAGTAGACGGTTATACTTCCGTTTGATGTATAGAAAGGAAAATTATTGTGCTACATGTAATAAGGACCAGACGGTTGAAGTGGCAGAAGAGTGGAGGGAGGGATGGGCGAGGGATGGGCGAGGGATGGGCGAGGGATGGGCGAGGGATGGAGAGGTGTGTTAGAGACACAAAGAGTGGAGAGGAGGAGCAGAGACATTCAAGCAGACATTCAAGCAGACATTCAAGCAGACAGACGGACTGTGGAAGGAGGGGAGGGAGGGTGGGAGGGAGGGAGGGGAATAATGGAGGGTAAAACCATTGACCGAGCACTACGGGTATTAATTTCTTTGCGAATAAATGTTTTTTTTTTTTTTTTTTTTAAACGCGTTTGGAATTATTTCTTTTTCTTTTTTCTTTTTTTTTTCTTTAAATTGATCGAGAATTGGGTGTGACGGGAGGTGGGAGGGGGGGGGGAGAAACGGGGAAGAAGGAGGTCGAGGAGTAGTAGGAATGGAGAGAAAAATAATGAAATGGATAAATGGATAAATGGATAAATGGATAAATGGATAAATGGATAAATAAGCGATTCGGAGGAATGTGTGAATCGAGCGAATTTAGTCGAATCGGGAGATTCCCTTTTATTATTATTATTGTTATTATTATTATTATTATTATTATTATTATTATTATTATTATTATTATTATTATTATTATTATTATTATTATTATTATTATTTACCCTTTGTTTCGTTCTCTTTGATTTTTCTGATCTTTTTACTTCGTTTTTCTTCGTTTGTTCTTTTTTTTGTTTTTTTTTTTTTTTATCTTCTTTCTTTTTTCCTTTTCGCTGTAACGATTCATTCAAGCGCGCAAGTTCGATTCGATTGAATTCATTCGATTAAATTCGTTCGATTAAATTCATCGTTCGATCGATCATTTTTGGGGAAAAAAAAAAAATTTCTACTCGGGCACGAAGATTCGTTTTTTTTCCATTTTTTGTTTTTTGTTTCTCTCTCTCTCTCTCTCTCTCTCTCTCTCTCTCTCTCTCTCTCTCTCTCTCTCTTTGTTCCTGCAAAAAAAATTTTTATACACCCTCGCGACTAAAGTTTCTCTCTCGGCGATTGAAATTTTTTAATATTTTTTTATTTTTTTTTTTTTAATTCAATTTTTACTTCAAAATTATATCCAAGGGGAATATGTCGGGGAGAAAATATTATTGAAATGATAAAACGAAACAGGGAACGAAGAAGGAAGGAAAGAATAAAAAGAATAAAAAGAAATAATCAGGGCAATGAAAGACCTTGAGAAAGGCTGTAATCATAATTTTCTCACAACAACAATAACAACAACAACGACAACGACGACGACGACAATAACGACAACGACAAAGAAGAACAGAAAGGAGAGCGAAAAGGGTAAAGAAAGAATAAAAAGAAAAAAAAGAAGAAAGAAAAATAAAATAAAAAGAAAAAGAGAAGAAAGAAAACAAAGACAGTGCAACGAACATAATCTTTTCTCTTCCTTTCCTTTACCTATCCTTCTCTCTCTCTCACTCTCACACACACTCTCACACACACTCTCACACTCTCTCTCTCTCACTCTCTCTGTCTCTGTCTCTCTCCACCACGGAAGTGACTCCACTTTCTTATTGGGTTCGTCGATCTCACATTGTGCGTACGTATCTGAGGTCAAGTTTGTGAATAAATTTTTCCCAAGGAAAAGAAAAAAAGACAAAAAAAAAAAAAGAAAAGAAAAGGTGCGCGGAATAAAAACCGCAAACTTTATCATCCTAACAAGCGCGGAATTCTCGTCGTCTCTTCGTGTATGCATGTATGGTGCGTGGGTGTTGGGGTGGGTGTAACTTGCAGTGGTGTACCTAAGTGAGGTTCCACAAAGCTCTCTTAACCACCTGAATCCACAAGGCAGTTTCCACGTAAGCGTTAGCGTTGGTTGTTCATTTGGCATTCACGATGAACGGTATCGTTTCTCGACTGAGTCACGAGAGAATCGGTTTTTTCAAAAAAAAAAAAAAAAAAAAAAAAAAAAATGGAAGGAAGGATGGAAATAGACGAAACCCTCCCCCCCACCGAAAAAAAAGAAAGGAGAAAAGAATCTTTCACGGTACACACCAACGGTTCACATGAGTTTTTACTGTTTATCAGTTGCGTCCTGAATTTGTTACAGATTACATCTTCTCTCTCTCTCTCTCTCTCTCTCTCTCTTTTTCTATCTATCTATCTGTCTACTTATCTCTGTCTCTCTTACTCGTTCATTCCGTGATCTGTTTACTATCTCTTTTCATCTGTTACATCGATCTTGCACGTGTCGTGTATACATACACGCACACACACATACACAATGAGAATGAGAATGAGAGAGAGAGAGAGAGAGAGAGAGAGAGAGAGAGAGAGAGATTATGCATGGAAATAAAGTGTTCGCACACGTTGCGTTAGATACATGCATTAGTTTTCAATTAAATGTCTGGTTTGTGTCTTGAGGAGGAGGTTCGTTAATTGAATAAGTGTTTTATCGCTGAGAGTTCGATCTAGCTTTGACCTCTTTTCTCTATTTTTTTTTTCTCTTTTCCATCTCTCTATTCTTTATTAAATCGAGGACAGTTACTATGGTTATGGGATTCTTTATTTATTTATTTATTTTTTTTTTAATTATATATATATATATTTTTTTTTTTCTTCTTTTCAAATCAAGGACAGTGACAATGGTTATGAGATTTTTTCATTAGATACATATATTTTCTATTCTTTGTTTTCTTTTTTTTTTTTTTTTTTTAATCAAAAAAAAATGTATATACATACGTGTGTGTGTGTTTGCGTGTAGGTGCGCGGAATGATTTTTGTATTATTTTGTTCATATAAAATTGATTACAAGGAGTGAATTTTCATTTGATCAATTCCAAAATACAGGACACATACAGGACAGTGACTATGGTTATGGGATTTTTTCATTAGGTACATATATTTTTTATTTTTTATTCTTTTTTTTTTTTAATGAAAAAGAATGTATATATATATATGTATAGGTACGCGGAATGATTTTTGTATTATTTTGTTCATATAAAATTGATTACAAGGAGTGAATTTTCATTTGACCAATTCCAAAATACAGGACACATATAGGACACATACAGGACAGTGACTATGGTTATGGGATTTTTTCATTAGGTACATATATTTTCTATTTTTTATTTTTTATTTTTTTTTAATGAAAAAGAATGTATATATATATATGTATAGGTACACGGAATGATTTTCATTTGATCAATTTCAAAATACAGGACACATACAGGACAGTGACAATGGTTATGGGATTTTTTCATTAGGTACATATATTTCTTATTTTTTATTCTTTTTTTTTTATGAAAAAGGGTACGCGGAATGATTTTTGTATTATTTTGTTCATATAAAATTGATTAAACGGAGTGAATTTTCACTAAACCAATTCCAAAATACAGGATACATACATGATTAGTCCAGCGTAAACTCATACAGGACTCATACAGGACTCATACAGGACTCATACAGGACACATACAGGACATATCCAGGACTCTTTTAAGATCCTTTATAATAAGTAATGTCGAGTCTATGGAAAATGTTTTTAGTTTATTCTCTCGGATGATTTCATCCGAGACAGAGAGAGTGAGTGAGAGAGAGAGAGAGACAGAGAGAGAGAGAGAGAGAGAGAGATCGTTGTCCTTTCACGGACTTTAGGGGATCGGCGAACTGTGTTCTTTGGGTTTACTGGGCTCTCTCTACCTTACGGTTATAGTGAGCGATCGGTCGATGAGTAACCACGGGAAACCAAGGCCATACCTTCCAGCTCGATAAACTCCATCGACTTTAAACAGCGGACTACTACCAAGTACCATCAACATTTGCTACCAAGCAACTCTTTCGTTTCTGTATTTCTTCTCTCTCTCTCTCACACACACACACACATACACACTATTCGTCTCTCTCTCTCTCTCTCTCTCTCTCTCTCTCTCGATCTTTTCCTTGACAACAACGTCTCTGGAATATCAAATTCGAGCTAGGCCAGATCGATAAAAATAACTTTTCGAAAGAATTATCAATGCTACACGGCTCTACAAATATACAGGGTGGGCTATGTATTACCGTTCCTCGACTTAGTTCGCCTGTTTTTTTGGCTCTTTTCTTTTTTGTTCTTATTTTTTAATTTTTTTTTTTTTTTTTTTTAGTTCACGTCGTACTGTCACAAACCCGAGGGAATGATGATCGGGGGGAATTTTGAAAATGGGTCGTCGTTGGTATCCCGGTAGTTTCGAATACACAGGGTGGCCTATATGTTCCTCGATTCAATTTATCCTTTTTTTTTTTAATTCTGTTTCTCTCTCTCTCTCTCTCTCTCTTTCTTTAAAACTACAAGCCTAGATAATATTTTCATGGTACAGACCGTATATTCCATAGCTTTATTTATTACGTTCGTTCGCGGGTCTCTAGGCTAATGGGTAAAAATATCTTTCGAGGAGAGAGAGAGAGAGAGTGAGAGAGAGAGAGAGAGAGAGAGAGAGAGAGTGTGTGATCATCGATGGCGAAGCTCGAAATAGATCGACTGATGATCCCTGACAAAAAAGGAAGAGGAAAAAATAAAAAAAAAAAAAATAAAACCTCCCGAAAAAATTAAAAAAAAAATTTCTTCCCACACCTCTTGCGATCGTTTACACTTGGAGATTAATCTTTACTCGGTGATTCGTCCTTTTTTTATTTTTTTTACTTTTTTTTTTCTTGGATCGAACGTTTCCGAATAAAAATTTGTTAAAAAAAAAAGAAAAAAAAAGAAAAAAAAAGAAAAAAAAGAAAAAGAAAAGAAAAAAAAAGAAAAAAAAGAAAAAAAAAAGAAAAAAAAAGAAAAAAAAAGAAAAAAAAATTGACGAGCGAACGAACATACGAACAAACAAAAATAAATAAATAAATAAATAAATGTCTCAATCCTTTTAAATGAAATCCAATCCCTTGGAAGGATCCAAGAGATCGGATCGACAAAAGTTTCTTTTTTCTTTTTTCTCTTTTCGAAAATCTTTCGATCGTCGATTTCGAGAGAATAAATCGAACGGTCGTTGTTTGCTGTTCGTTTTGTTTCTTTTCTGTCCTTTTTTTTTTTTTTTTTTTTTATTTTTATTTTAACAAACCGGATCGTCGGCATCCACAACACCTACGTTCGTTATTATCGGATCGCAAACATTTCAACCCGAGTGATCCATAAACAAGCGTAATTAGAATTATCTTATCAGGAAATATAGTTTAGAAAAATATTCTCGCTCGAATTAGTTGCGATTGGTTGTACGAGAAACAGTTTATATCATTTTTCTTTTTTTTTTTTTTTGTATTTTATTTTTTATTTTTGTATTTTTTTTTAATCTCCATTCCTCTCACTTTCGAATATACGTTATCTTATCGTTATCATTACCTTTCGCATATCAGTTTTCTCTCTCTCTCTCTCTCTCTCTCTCTCTCTCTCTCTCTCACATTGATCGACTGTGTGAACGACGTGCTGTATGACCTCCAACAAACTTACACACTGGTACACGTTTGCCGTATTACATCGTAAAAGAATGTTTCTGAATATTTCATGAACGTGTGTCATGCTTACACACACACACACACAAAGAGAAAGAGAGAGAGAGAAAGAGAGAGAAAGAGAGAGAGAGTGTGTGACATAAAACGTGGTATACGTTGTACACACACACACACACACACACACACACACACACTCATATTATCCACAGCACCACGCATACATACGTTTCCATATAACCATAACGCTGTATTTGAAATGCGGCATATAATGGATCGATCGTTTCGATCATTGGTCTCGATCAATTATCATATTCCGACGAACTAAATCAAATCGCATAGATCCTGGAAACAAAACGATATTGGACGGTTTTTCTTTTTTTTTTTTTTTTTTTTTTTTGATAAACAATGTCGGGTGTTTCTTTGGAGAACGATACCAGGGATTTTTTAGACAACGATATAGAACGTCTTTTGGACAACAATGGCGGGTATTTTTGAAAAACTATATCAGGTTTTCTTTCGGACAACTATACCGGGTATTTTAAAAAAACAATACCGGATGTTTTTTGGACTACGATATCGGCTATTTTTGAAAAACAATACCGAGTGTTTTTGGACAACGACACCGTGTATTTTTTGGATTATGATATCGACTATTTTTGGAAAACAATACCGGGTGTTTTTGGACAACGATACCGTGTATTCTTTGGACATCGTTACGGGCTATTTTTGAAAAACAATACCGGGTGTTTTTAGACAACGACACCGTATATTTTTTGGACAACGATATCGAGTATTTTTAAAAAACAATACCGGGTGTTTTTGGACAACGACACCGTATATTTTTTGGACAACGATATCGAGTATTTTTAAAAAACAATACCGGGTGTTTTTGGACAACGACACCGTATATTTTTTGGACAACGATATCGAGTATTTTTAAAAAACAATACCGGGTGTTTTTGGAGAACGATACCGGATCGTTCTTGAGAAACAATATCGTGGTTTTTAAAAAACAAATGGAATTGTGCGAGACTAAACGTAAAGGGTAAATTTTTTAGCGATGAGAGACAGACAGAGAGAGACAGAGAGAGAGAGAGAGAGAGAGACACACACACACAGAGAGAGAGAGAGAGAGAGAGAGAGAGAGAGAGAGAGAGAGATATCACCGTTGTGAGATCTTGGCTCCTCAGAAAACCAGTTTTCCCTTTACCCAGCATGGAGAGGTGAACGAAAGAGGAGAAGAGTTGACCCCTCCACACCCCGTTGCCCACCACCCTCACCCTCACCCTCGCCTACTCACCTAACCACCGCCATCTCCCTAAACCCCGTCCCCCTCCCACCTACCCTCTCTCTCTCCAACCTAGCAACCACCCAACCTCTTACCTCAACCAGCTCTATCCTCCTCACCGTACAACACAACTCCCTCAACAACTTCTCTCATTCTTCCTATACTTTCTCTCTCTCTCTCTCTCTCTCCTTCTCTCTCTCTCTCTCTCTCTCTCTCTCTCTCTCTCTACGTCACAGCGTTCGCGAACGAATACCACCATTGGATCCTTTCGAACGATTTCGTTCTATGAGAAGTCCCGTTTCTTTCTCTTTGTTCTTTTCGGCCGATCACACACACACACACACACACACACACACACACGTATATATATATATATATATATATATATATATATATATATGTATTATGCGATTGGATTGACCTCGGTAATCCCCAACAGCTCTTTGTAACTCTTCCTTTCACTTAACTTTTAATATACGACGCGCGAGTACACACAAAACACACACATACACACACGCACACGCACGCACGCTCGCACACGCTCGCGCACGGACATATGTGTGAGCAATTCGGAGATGTAGAATTTTGTTGAAAATCTCCCATAAATTTTTCGATTAAGATCGTCTCAATCGACGAGAAGGGAAAAGAAGAAAATAAAAGAAGAGAAAACAAAGGAGAGGAAAAAGAGAAAGGGGGACGTTGGACATTTTTTTTTTCTTTTTTCTTTTTCTGCAGGGTCGTAGATGGTCAGAGGACAAATTTTTATTATTATTTTTATTTTTATTTTTATACTATTTTTCTTCCTGCGCGAACAAGATGGTTTCGAAACTCTGCCGAAAGTGATTTTACAAAAATTGTTTGCAGTTTTTTTTTTCTTTTTTTTTTTTTTTAACTCTCTATCATCGACTATCGAACGTCAATCAAATTCAATCAATTTCAATCAATTATATCGTCAATCGATTAAACGTAACCAATCGAGAATTCGACGATACGAACAACGAGACTCTTCGATTTTTTTCTTTTTTTTTTTTTTTTTTCGATGAGTCGGGGAAAAAAGAAAACGAACGACGTAACAAACTTCATAAAAATTCATTCGTCGAACGCATTCGAGAGAGAGAGAGAGAGAGAGAGAAAGGTTGAATTTCAAGGGGCGTGAGAGGCGTGGGAGGGGAGGGCAAACAAAAAGAAAAGAAAATAAAATGAAATGAAATGAAATAAAATATCGGTTCACATAAAAAAAAAAAAAAAAAAAAAAAAAAAATATAAAAAAGCGAAGAGAAAAAAATATGTAAAGAATGAAAAAAAAAGCATTCCGAATGGAAAGGCAGAAGAAACTGGTTTACCCGGTACATACGTGCCCACACACACACACACACACACACACACATTTATATATATCAAAAATCAACGAAGCTTGAAGAAAATAAAATACGTATACCCTCCCCTCCCCACCCCTGTCAGTTAAACCGCATGACATTTACACGCTCGCATTAACTTTCTTACCGTGTATACGAATAAAAAGACAAAAAACAAACCAAAAAGAAACAAAAAAAAAAGAAATACAAAACAAAAAAAGAAGAGAGAAGAAAGAGAAATACGTACGAATCGAAGCGCAATGAAGTACAGGTCGAGTATCGTAGGGCCCGAAAATTGCCCTTCGATTTCCCTTTGATTAAAAAAAAAAAAAAAAAAAAAAAAAAAAAAAAGAAACCACGAAAAAGGAAAAAAAACATACACACGCGCGCGCGAGGATTTCCATGGATTCTAAAAGTAGTAGAAAACAAAATTGCGTTACTGAAAGGCACTGAGTAAATTTTGAAATCGATTCCAAAAGAAAAAAAAAAAATAATAATAAGAAAAAAAAAATACCAAAAAAGAAGCCTCAATGGGGAAATCAATTCGAATTTCATTAATACGGTTCGAGAGGAAGTGCGACTTATTTTTTTTTTTTTGCATCTGTGTATGTGTGTACTCTCTCTCTCTCTCTCTCTCTATATATATATATATATATATATATATATATATATATATATATATATATATATTTCTAACGTTTGGAAGCTTTACGAGTATCTAAAACTAATACGATCTTACGCAATTACGATACTAAATATAGTTGTATACATATGTGTGTGTGTGTGTGTGTGTGTGTGTGTGTGTATATATATAACTGACCAGATAGTATTAAACAGTATTACCGCGAGTATTAGGTTCTCTAACGTTCTATCTAATAGCACGTGGCGTTCAATAAGTCAATAATGTCAATTCCGCACGTTTCCTTTTTTCTTTTTTTTTTTTTTTTTTTTACACGTTCCATATCACCTTAACATTTCTTTTCTCTTTTACTTCATTATTTTCCCTCTCTCTTTCAATTTCTTTTTTCTTTTTTTTCTTTGTTTGTTTTATTCCACTTTTATCCTTTTGACGGAAGGAAATAAAGAGAATAGAAAAATTGAGAAAAAAAAAAAAAAAGAAAAAAAATAGAACAGATTTGCACACGAACACACGTACTCACAATCACACAATCACACAAACATACAAACACACACAAACATACAAACACACAAACACACAAACGTACATATACATGTACATGTATATAACGTTTGTTATATATTCATATTTAAAATCCTCAATCACTTAGTTGCCAACCTAAATACATATACGCACACGTACATACTATATCTATTTATCTATCCATTTATATATGTATGTATGTATGTATGTATGTGTGTATGTATGTATGTACGTATGTATACATGTTAAATGTGTGTTTATAGAGCCTGGAACAGGAGAGGCATTTGTTACGTAGGAGATTGGAGGAAACTAAAGGCGAAAGCGAGGCTAGAGTTGTCGAGCTTCAAACGGATTTGGAAACGCTTAGAACACAGTTGGAGGAACAAAACGAACGTTCGAGAAGGGCCGAACGCGATCAGGCGACCCTGGTTACGGAATTGACAGCGCAAAACGCAAGATTGGCAGATCAATTGAGGGAGGCCGCCAAACAGGAGGAACAATTGTTTCTCGAGGTTAAATTGTTGCGCGAGAAGTGCGCCCACAGGAGCAACACTCTTCAGGATCATGTCAGTAGTTTGGAGATATTGCGGGACGAGGTATATTACGTTTGACCTTTGAACTTTCGTTCCTCTTCTTCTTATTTTTTTTCTTCTTCTTCTTCACCTTTCGATCCCTCGCGCGCGCGCGCGCGCTGAATACGTTTCACCCGATCGGATTTTGTTCTTATCGTTTTTGTTTTTGTTTTTGTTTTCGTCGGTGTTGTTTTTTTATTTATTTCTTTCCTCGTAGCACACGTTACGGCTCGACTCGTTCGGAGGACAAACGCGTTCTGAAATTTCAGATTTATTCGAACTTGAATCGACCTAGTCGATTACGTGAACGTCTCATTGTCGGTGATCGGAGATTTTTCTTTTTCTTTTTTTCTTTTTTTTTTTTCTTTTTTTTTTTTAAATCATTCTCCATCCTCTTCTTACCTCGGTGGTAATTGCGCGAACGGTACGGACTCGAAAATCTGTTTTACCGATTGATCATAGATCCGGGATAATCGTTTTTAAATCGACGAATTCGGATTCCTTTTTTCTTTTTTTTTTTTTTTTTTTTTTTTTTTAAACGAGATTTCTCCGATGAACGAATACCAATTGAAGGACGAAACGAATCGATTAAAAAAATTGAAAAAAATATCTTCAGACGTGGAAAGCATTCGAACGAATACGAATTAAGTCGATTGGAATATTATTTAAAAAAAAAAAAAAAATAAAATAAAGGGAGAGAGAAAAGAAAAATTGATCGAACAACGTAAAAACGATGAATTCTGTTGTCAGGTACAATTGGTGTCCGCCCAGAGGACGGAATTAGAGAGGAGGTCCTTGGAATTGAGGGAGGAGAGGGCAAGGGCGGTCGCGGCCCTCGAGGAGGCCGAGGAGAGAGCCGTGGCCTTGGAACGGCTTGGACACGAGGCCGAACATAGGGCCAGACTGGCGGAACAGGAGAGGTTAGTTTGATCCCCCCTCCTCGAAGAAGGATATTTTATTTTTATTTTTTTAATTCGGGAATAATCCCAATCCTCTTCGTTTTCATTTTTGTTCCTTTTCGCGGAATATATAAGCGAGTGTGATTACGAAGTTGACAAAATCGATCCTATCACGTCGAAACACAGCGAACGAGAGTTCGAAACTCTCGTTATTCGCATACTGTCATTTTACGAGGAATTTCTAATAAATCATTAAGAGTTTTATATTTAATTTATATTTGCAGTATTAATTTTTATTGATTTTACCGTTCAATAATATATCAAAAAATAAAATATATATATTAATTTAAAACTTAATCCTTCATATCGAGTAATATTTTGAATACCTTTTTTTCAACCTTTTTGTATGTCAACGTGTTTAGGTGGAATAGAAATTAAATCGACTTTTATTGGATTAACACAAATTTATTCGATCTTATGCTTGACAATTTTTTTTCTTGTTTTTCTATCGATCGATCAAATAAACTTTGATTTTTATAGATTATTAAATGAATTGAAGATTTTAGTTAGTAAAATATAAAAAGTATTTTTTGTAAGTATAATTTAGAAATTAAAAATTTTCTATTAACTTTATCATATATACATAAATTTAAAAATTTACTTTATTAAATTCTTAATTTAATGCGTTAATCTGCCAATATATAATTTTATTTTCTTTATATTGAATTACTATTTGTATAATTAAAAAAATTAAATTTATAAGTTAAATAAAAATGATACTTCAAAATAAAAATCACCTGAACTTAAACATCCGATTATATATAATATATACAAATTTTTATTGAAAATAAATTTACATCTATCGGTAATCCAATTAATAATATTATTGATATAAAAAAATCCAAATATTGGACTTAATAAATAAATTAATTTATTTATCTTAATTAATCTTATATCCTCCTTTTACAAGTAATTTAACTGCATCAGAAAAAGGTCGAATAATTCCCGAATAAACTACTTGCTATTTGGACCTTACCGATTCTGAATATTACATCCCAATAAAAAAAAAAAAAAACTGTAAGGGTCAAGCAGGCTGACGAGAGTCCTTCAAAAAAAAAAAAAAAAAAAAAAAAAAAATAAAAAGAAATAAAAAAGAAAAAAAATAAGAAATAAGAACAAATACCTTAATTTTCGATTGGGATTACCGAGGAATGGTATTATTATTTATTTTTTTTGTACTTCTTTTTATTTATTTATTTATTTTTTTTTTTTTTTTGACAGGGACGAGCTGGCGTCGGCTTTGGCGTCGATCGAGGCCGAGAGAAGGAGGGATGGTAGAAGATCCGGATCGAACGGGAAGCCCCCGAGGTCACTCCAGGTTGAGATGGAGTGCGAGGAGAGCGGAAGTTCCTTGGGGGAACAGGATGATCTAAGATCGGAAGTAACCAGGGCGGTTAAACGTTTGAAGGAATTGTGCGTGCATTTGCGCAGGGGCGAGGACGATTCGGGTTTGCAAAGCGACTGCGACGAGTCCATGCTCGTAATTGCCAACAATACGGAAGCCGAGGTGAGTTGAGAAGTAAGGGCGACAACAGAGACGATACCCTTTTTCCTCGTCTCTGTGCGCGCGCGCGCGAGGTTGTACGTGTTTTTTTTTTGGGGGGGTATAAAGAGCTCGGATATCCTTTGTTCCTCGGTTTCCTGTCTCGACCCTTGCGATGACGTTCGAGGGGTCGGGGGAGGTACATCAGGAATACTTGAGAAATCGTCTGGTCAGCTTAAAAAGAAATTATTTTCTTTTTTCTTTTTTTTTTTTGTCTTTGCGAATAATAAAACGGATTACTCGTAAAATTCAAAAAAAAAAAAAAAAAAAAAAAATAGGAAAATAAAATCAAAGCGACGAATAACACGAATGTACTCGTTTTAGTACGTCGAACGGATCGTTTTTTTCTTACCTCTCACCTTTGAATACGTAATTTTTAAAGATTTAATTAAGTTTTAAAGATTTTTGGTACGAGCGCCGGATATATCCGGCGGCCATCGAACGATCTGTACGCACGTGCGCCGGATATATCCGGCGGCCATCGAACGACCTGTACGCACGTGCGCCGGATATATCCGGCGGCCATCGAACGACCTGTACGCCGGATATATCCGGCGTCCATCCGACGACCTATCTAAAAATATGTAAACCGTAATTGTTCTAATCGGTGTAATAATTAGTCCAATATAACGGGTGTGTCAGAAGGAGGACAGAGCTCTCGTAATCGAGTTGAGTGTATAAAAGCGTCGTCCAATCATCTTCTTCTTCTTTATTTATTTATTTATTTATTTATTTATTTATTAATTTATCGTTTTCATTCGATCATCCGTGAAAGCAACGATCTGTATAATCGTTCGCAATCGTCTTTTCCATTCTCGTTAACAACTTGTTTAGATAATTGTTTTTTTTTTTTTCACCCGTTCGTAGGTGAATTATCCGGGTGCACTGACTGAATTGGTTGAGGAGGTTTACAATCTCGCGCTGTCGGGTCGCGGTGCACCAGGTGAATTGGGATTGGCCGTAGAGTTGCACCGTGCAAGGGAGGAATTGGATCAGACTAAGGAACAATTGAACAAGACTCAAGAGGAATTGAAACGTCGGGGTGAAACGTTGCTGGACGTTACGAGCAAATTGAGCGTGTGCGAGGCCGAGCTAAGAGGTGTTAAGGAGGAGAGGGATAGGGCGAGGAACGACATGGAACACACGCAATTGACGAAGGACGAGGTATTGGCACAGGCCTATCAGGTCAGGGATCAGGCAGTAGCAAGGAAGAACAGGGCCGAGGTGGAATTGGCCAGAACGAGGATAGACGTTTTACAGGCCAACAGCCAATTGATGGAGGCTATACAGCAAAAGGTCGAATTGAGTCAGCAACTCGAGCAATGGCAAATGGACGTCCAGGTTTTGTTGGACGAGCAAGTACGGAGCAAACTGACGACCCCAAACTCGACAAACAATCATCAGCTAGCGACGATCAACAAGGATTCGTCGGCGGACGTTGTTGCGCCCGTTAGAAAGAAGAGGAGCAGCAACGGATCCTCGAGGAAGATGTTCGGACTGTTTTGACGACGGTGAAATTGGTTAGGTTGATAGATTTTTTTTTTCAAGTTTTACGTACCCCCTCACCTCCCCTACCCACTCTATCCCACTTATCCCTCGTTAGATTCGATAAAAATCATCCCTGTAGACCCAACAACCATCCCACCGATCGATCCCTACAACCCTGAATAAGAAAGATTCCTCGTGGAATACCGTAAATGGTGAGTTTTTTGTTTTTTGAGGAGTGGTTGGGTTATGAAAGAAAAAGGGGAAAGTGATCGAAGGAATAAGGAATATTTCAGAACGTTTTTGGGAGTGAGTTTTTGTGTAATCGGGTTTGAAAGAAATCCAACGTTGTTTTCACGTGGGAGATATCATTGAACGTTATTAGCCGAAACGTTATTTTATTGCGTTCGGCCTTGAACGATCTCGAATATATATATATATATATATATATATATATATATATATTTGTGTATATATAGTTTTATTACACTTTCTTATTGGGATGACGAATTTAGACCGAAAGATTGTTATTTAATAGGGTTAATTTGTATAGGGATATATATATGTATCCTAATGTGATTAGGAATAGTTTTAGGGCAATTGTGTACTTAACATTTATGTTATTATTATTATTATCATTATTACTATTATTATTATTATTATTATTATTATTATTATTATTATTATTATTATTATTATTATTACTATTATTATTAGTAGTAGAAGTATTGTTAGTATTATTAATATTATATCCGTCCAGGACCTAAGTGAAAGTTCAGTGAAGTGAATCAACGAAGTATGTATATATATATATATATATATATATATATATATATATATATATATATATATATATATATATATATATTTTTTTTTCTTTTTTTTTCGAAGTGCAAAGTTTTTTTCGAAAGACTATAGACACGATCAGTGTGCAATAAAGGGTGAAGAAAAACAAAAATAGAAAGAAAAAAATTATTCGATAAGGAAACTAATCGAAGTTTGTTTGCTAATTAATATTAGATCCATATCAGAGATTGTGTATTATAATAATGTGTAATTCATTAACGGATTGATTAACGTCAGGAGTATTTATTTAATAAAATCGTGCTGCGTTGCGAATTTGTTTGTTTGTTTGTTTGTTTGTTTCGCTTCTATTTACGTTCTCTCTTTTTCCTTTTTTCTTTGTAAAATTATAAAACGAATAAACGAATTATTATTCACGAAAAATTGTTCTTAGTTTCAATGAGGAAGGTGGGTGGGTGGGTGGGTGGGATGGGCCTTAAAAATCACCCCCAATGTTCTGGAAGTTTTTTTTATATTTTTTATTATTTTTTTTAAATTTTTTCATAGTAGAAACTAAAAGTTCATTAAGAACGCTTGGCCGGGTTCGAAGTCTGGTTTTATGGGTTGAAAATAAAATAAAAACCAAAAAGAAACCCTCCTCCTCCCCCTCCCCATGAAAAAACCCATACGCTGCGAATCCTGAAACAAGAGTGGAAAAGAGAATGCAAAAAAAAAAAAAAAGAAAAGAAAAATTGCAAAGAAAGAAATTGAGAGAGAGAAAAAGAAAAATAAAAGTGAAAATTAAAAGATTCATACGCAATCCCGAAACGATGCATAATAAATAATAATAATAATAATAATAATAATTAATATAATAATTATTATCATTATTATTTATTTATATTTTTATTCATTTTTATATCGTAAGAACGAAACGCGAGATTTTGTTTAACTCTCGAAGGATACTCGTAAAAATTGTTGTCTCCTCGTCGTTTCAAAAAAAAAAAAAAATTAATAAATAAGTAAAGAAATAAATAATTGAATAAATGAATGAATGAATGAATGAATGAATGAATGTACGAAAGATAAAAAAGAATAAGAAACAAAAAAGAGATTAGAAGGTTTTCTTGTAACAAATAAAAATTATCTCATAATGGGAATGAAGTGCGAGAGCTGGTTTTTTTCTTTTTTTTTTTTTTTTTTTTTTTTTTTTTGAAAAGAAACAAATAGGCATTTTATTCACAAGAGGCAGGTGTAGTAGATACATTAGTTCATTTCATTTCTGTCGCTCTTACATGCATATGCATATGTCCGGCACAATACGGCATGCACAATACATATGTACACACACACACATATATATATATATATGTATATATATATATATATGTATATATGATATATATAATATATATATATATATGTATATATGATATATATATATATATATATATATATATATATTCTTTTTTTTTTTTTACTTTTATATATATATATATATATATATAAAATTCTTTTTTGTTAATTTTTTTTTTATTAATAATATAATAATCGATCGATCCAACTACGCAATACAAATTGGGCATGAACAATCTGGGAGCGGGTGCATACAAACTGGTATATTTTTCTTTTCTTTTCTTTTTTTTGTTCTTTTTTTTCTGTTTTAATTTTTTTTTTCCTTTTTTTTCCTTTTTTATTCCCCCCTTGGACAACCGTCTTCTTCTTCTTTTTTCTTCGTCTTCTTTCTTATTCTTCTTCTTCTTCTTCTTCTTCTCGTCATCATTTTATTTTTATTACTTTTTTTTTTGTTTTAATTTTTATTTTTTTTTTGCACACGAAACGCCGACGATATTTTGGTATAATTTTAATTTTTTTTTTCCGTTTTTTTTTTTCGTTTTTTTAATAATAATAAATACCTCGTTATTATTATTATTATTATTATTATTATTATTAATATTATTAATATTAATATTATCATTACCGTTATTATTATTATTATTATTATTATTATTGTTATTAATAATAATATTCTCCATTTTTATCTTCTTCTTCTTCTTCTGTTTTCTTCTTTTTTCGTCTCTTCTCAAGTGTTTTCTTTTTGTTCTTCTTTCCGTTTTTCAAGTTCTTTTTTTTATATCATCATCATCGTTACAAACGCAAAAGCCAACAACGTGATCAGGTTAAATTTTATTTTCGAGAATAATCACGTTCGTTCAGTGTTCTCTTCTTATTTTTCTTCGATTCTCTCCCTCTCTCTCTCTCTCTCTCCCTCTCATCCATCTTTCTTTTTTTTTTATGTTTGACCATTTTTTAATTGTTATTATTATTACAATCATTATTACTGTTCGTCGTTATTATTATTTTTGCTTTAACAGTACGACACTCGTTGCTCTTCCATATCGTTTAATCGGCTGTACCAGTTATACCAACGTATTTTGTTGGTATCTACGTTACTTTTCGTCGATCTCGATCATCCTCGATCATATTCTAGATCGTCCTAGATCGTTTTCGATCATACCTCAAAACTCGATCGTTTTACATTGAAGCAGTGGTTTATTTTGCGATTATTATTATTAGTTGTTATTATTATTATTATTATTATTATTATTATTATTATTTATTTTCATTGTTATTGTTATTATTATTATTATAGTTGTTTTTGTTGTTTGTTTGTAATTTTTTTTTTTTTTTTAATCAATTCTTCGGGATGTAATAATGAGACTGGATCACTATCATGAAAATAATTCGATGATTATACTTAAAATAATAATATTAATATTAATAATAATAATAATAATAATAATAATAATAATAGTAATAATAATTTTTATTTGTTTTTTTTTTTCGTAAAATACATTCATAAATAATTTCAAGCTATTGTTCTTCACGAAACTATAATTTTATATATATATATATATAAGTGTGTATTAAATAAAAAAAATTATAAAAATTAGTCAACAATGATTAATAATAATAATAATTACATATATGTATGTGTATGTTTATAAAATACATTCACGGGTGATATTTAAACGATGATTTTTTAATAATTTAATAATTTTTAATTACACGTAAGGAGGAAAAAATAATAAAAATTTGTCAATAATAATTACCAATAATCATAATAATAATAATAATAATAATAATAATAATAATAATAATTTTTTTTAGTGATTATCCGTGATTTAACATACGAAAGAAACTTGCGAATAAAGATTAATAATAATCATAATAATAATAATAATAATAATAACAACAACAACAGCAACAATAATAATAATAATGCCCATACAATTCTTATAAAATACTTTGATAAATGATTTTCAAACGATCATGATTTTCAATGTGATCGAGTAGTGACAATTTCAAATAAAAAAGAGAAAAAAGAAATTTTCCTAAAATTAATAATAATTATTATAATAATAATAATATTAATAGTAATAATAATAATAATAATATTAATAACAATAATATTGATAATAATAATAATAATAATAATAATAATAATAATAATAATAATAATAATAATAATAATAATAATAATAATAATAAGGACAACAACAACAACAACATCGACATACAATCTTTATAAAATACAATACATTTGCGAATGACAATAGCGCGTTATAAAAAAATAAAAAATAAAAAATAAAACAAAAAAAGATTATTTATTAATCAATGTTATAATAATGCTCATAAATTGTTTAATAATATTTTCAAGATAGAAAGAGTAATAGAGAGAGAGATGGAGATAGAGATTGAAAGAGAGAAAGATTGAGAGAGAGAGAGAGAGAGAGAGAGAGAGAGAGAGAGAGAGAGAGGGAGAGAGAGAGAGAGAGAGACAATAATTTATCAACGAAGCATTAGTGTCAGTAGTAATATTTTTTTGTGTGCATAAACAACATTATAGTTATTATTATTATTATTCTCTCTTATTTTTTTCTTCTTATTTTCTTTCCCCATCATTTCCGTTTTATTTTGCAACTCTTTTTTCGGTAGATCGCACTTAGTATTATTATTATTATTATTATTATTATTATTATTATTATCATAATAATAATCGTCGTCGTCGTCTTCGTTAACGTCGTAATTATTGTTATTACTATTATTATTAACATTTATTTGCTTTTTTTTTTTTATTAATCACAATAATATATCATCATTATTATTATTCATTTATTTGTTTATTTATTTATTTTTTTTTTTTTCTTGCATCCTTTAAATGATATTACATGTTCACGGTTAATATTTAAAGTTTAGGATTTGCTATGCTATAATTCAGTTA
>OU427009.1:4641893-4651893 GCA_911387935.1 Dolichovespula saxonica
TTTTTTTTTTTATTTATTTATTAATTTATTCTTTACTTTTATTACTTTTTTGGTTCTCTCTTTGTTACCCTTCCTCCTCTTCTTCATCTTCTTTTATTTTTTTTATTTTTTCCCTCCCCTTACCCAACCCCTTCCTTCCTAACAACAACCCCCCCTAACCCCCGAATCGTCTCTCTTCGAGCGTGCCTGTTTTATATATATTATATTCGAGTGTATGCGTATATGCGTACGAACGTGTGTGTATGTGCGTGTGCGTGCGTGCGTGTGCATGTGCACGTGTATTTAATTTTATAGTTATCATTATTATTATTATTATCATTATCATTATTATCGTTATTATTATTATTATTATTATTATTATTATTTTTATTATTATTACTTTTTCCTTTTTCCTTTTTCTTTTTTGTTGTATATTTTTTTTTTTTTATTTCTTAATTCTGTCCGGTCTGGTCATTTTCTTTTTTGTTCCATTCTAATCTGTACATTCAAAAAATACACACCCATACACATACACACACACACACACACACTCACACACATATAATTAAATATATTAAATATATATAATTATAAATAAGCTCTCTATATAGCTTTCAACATCGTCCAAAAGCATGATTTTCACATTTCACACACAAACACACACAAACACACACACACACAAAAGGACATATATATATATATATATATATATATATATATATATATATATATTCTTTCTCTCTCTCTCTCTCTCTCTTTCTGTCTCTATTTATCTCTTTCATTAATCGAGCATTACGATTGGTTAATTCTTGAATGATTTAGGACAATTGTTTTACCATTTCGTATTTACAGACGAGTCTCTCTTTCTCTTTCTTACTTTTAACTCAATCATACAATCTTTCTCTCTCTATCTCTCTCTCTCTCTCTTTCTCTGTCTCTCTATCTCTATCTATCTATCTATTAGCAAATCAGAAGTTGAAAATTAGATTAAAACACATTCATAAATCGACTTCGGTGGGTCGATCGATTTTATTTATTTGAATCTGTTTTTTTATCTTTTTTTTTTTTTTTGGTTTGCCTTTTCCGTTTTTTTTTTTCTTTTTTCTTTTGCACACGTCGGTCGTACATAATTTTTTCGAATGCCAGACAACGTTTCGAATATATGAAAATTGCGACAATACTGACACCTTGCGTTTCGTGCTGTTGCTATTGTGTTGTTGTTGTTGTTATTGTTGTTGTTGTTACTGTTGTTGTTTTTGTTGTTGTTGTTATTGTTATTATCATCATTATTATAATAATAATAATAATTATCATTATTGTTATCGTTATCATTTATTAGTATTTTTTATTTATTAATTCAATGATTATTTTATTCGTTTGTTTGCTTGCGGTTTGTTCGTCTCTTTTTCGCATTTTCTATTTATTTATTTATTTATTTATTTACTTTTTTTTTGCCATTTGCCATTTGCCATTTTTCGCTTGCATCTTGTTTCAAATACATATACATAACATCATAATATCATATCGACATAGACTTAAGCGTATGTCCACTAATATATATATATATATATACATATATATTTATATAAATTATGTATATATATATTTATATATATATATATATATAAATTTGTGGTGTGATTAGATTATAGCACTCTGCAGAGAATTCACGATTGATTCAGTCGTTTTTATATCAATTTTTTTTTTTTTTTTTTTTTTTTTTTTTAAAGAGATTATTACATGAAAAATTAACTCGTTCGACATTTCATTAATCGTCTTAATACGATTTTATAGTATAATCCTGTTCGCGTGTGTGTGTATGCGTGTGTGTGTATATGCGTGTTTATGTATATACGTATGCATGTATGTATGTATGTATGCCATGTATATATGTATTTTGTTTAAGTGTGGGGTTTTTGGTTTTCCTCTAATTAATTTTTCCTTTCTCCATCTTTTTTTTTTTTTTTTTTTAATTCCTTCCCCCGTTTCCTATTCCTCGTCTCCCACCCTTCCTTCCTCCAACACCCCTTTATTTCTTTTTCTTTTCTCTCTCTCTCTCTCTCTCTCTCTCTCTCTCTCTTTCTCTTTCTCTCTCTCTCTTTTATTTAATTTTTTTTTTTTTTTTTTTTCATTTAGGGATTACTTTCCCAACGAGCTAATTGGATACGTCTGCTGTCTAACGACGGCGACAGGAGGGACCTCAATGACGCGCTTGGCGGTGAACCTCCGAAATATTTCAAGGTCAAAGGTGACTGCAGGTGTCTGTGTCTGATCACCTCTCGCTCAGCAGGCAGTGGCCAGAGTTCCTGCAAAACGACAATGTGGCACATTCTTTTTTCTTATTTTTTTTTTTTTTTTTTTTTTTTTGATATTATCGATAACTCTTGGTGTAAACAAGTTCGCGCAAATAACCTCTAAAGCGTAATCATTTACGTCGATTTTTGATTTAAAAAAAAAAAAAAGAGAGAAAAGAAAGAAAAAAAAAGATTAAGGATTTTTTCTTTTTTTTTTTTTTTTTTTTTTTTTTAAGGACGTTCCTATCTTGGGACTTACGAGTATAACAAAATGGTCATGCCTTACGAATTAGGATGGAGCCCGTGGTCTCCTCCTCGAGCAGTGTCGGCCCGAGCAATTTACCTGCAGCGAGAGAGCCTCGTCTCAGGATTCGCCCTGTTTGTTTCTACGACCGGTGATAGTGCCAACGAGCGATTTCAAGGTCGCCCCTAATCCCCTACCACTCGGGGTGTTCAGGCTGGTAGCGTTTCTGAATCCTTGGGGATGTGCGTCCAAACATTTCTGATACCTCAGCTATCACAAATCGTTTATTATCGTTATTATTATTATTATTATTATTATTATTATTATTATTATTATTATTATTATTATTATTATTATTATTATTATTAGATCGTGATCGTGTCGAATCGTTGGAATTATTGGTGTTTGTTCCTCGAGTTATTTCGTTAAGCGTAACCCTGTAGCGAAGTATTACATTACCCAATAAATTATTGGTGTACCCGATAAAATCCGTTTAACGATTCCTATTACGATTCTAATGGTACGAAAACGTTTCTAATCTCATCCCTCGGCTGTACAATGATTAAAATATTATATCGATAATTGTCGACTCGTCAAATCCGTCGATAAATCTCAATTTGGATCGACGCGAGTTTTCGTAAAGCTCAGTATATCGGAACGAACGAACGAATCAATCGTTTTTCTAACGTTTGTATATATCCGTTGGATTAATTTTTAACACCTACGAGATCAGTCTAACGTCAACGTTGATATCTCGGTTCGTTGAGCGTACGCTGTACTGAAGTATTACATTACCCAACTAACTATTGGTGTACTCGATAAAATCAGTTTAACGATTCCTATTACGATTCTAACGGTACGAAAACGTTTCTAATCTCATCCCTCGGCTGTACAATGATTAAAATATTATATCGATAATTGTCGACTCGTCAAATCCGTCGATAAATCTCAATTTGGATCGACGCGAGTTTTCGTAAAGCTCAGTATATCGGAACGAACGAACGAATCAATCGTTTTTCTAACGTTTGTATATATCCGTTGGATTAATTTTTAACACCTACGAGATCAGTCTAACGTCAACGTTGATATCTCGGTTCGTTGAGCGTACGCTGTACTGAAGTATTACATTACCCAACTAATTATTGGTGTACTCGATAAAATCCGTTTAACGATTCCTATTACGATTCTAACGGTACGAAAACGTTTCTAATCTCATCCCTCGGCTGTACAATGATTAAAATATTTTTATCGATAATTGTCGACTCGTCAAATCCGTCGATAAATCTCAATTTGGATCGACGCGAGTTTTCGTAAAGCTCAGTATATCGGAACGAACGAACGAATCAATCGTTTTTCTAACGTTTGTATATATCCGTTGGATTAATTTTTAACACCTACGAGATCAGTCTAACGTCAACGTTGATATCTCGGTTCGTTGAGCGTACGCTGTACTGAAGTATTACATTACCCAACTAACTATTGGTGTACTCGATAAAATCAGTTTAACGATTCCTATTACGATTCTAACGGTACGAAAACGTTTCTAATCTCATCCCTCGACTATGGATAAGTAAAATATTGGCCAAATGAACGTCGATATATACGTATTATCACGAACCAATAATCCAAATACGTGTTTCGTACGAATGTGTCTATCTCGAGGATATATCAGTTAATACCTTGCAAGCAGCCTCGATGGTTTTGCATAGTGCACCGCTGCTGGGCTCACAGTTGAAGACGTGTGCGATGAAAAGATCCTGGGCCGTGTGCATAATGAATGCGCATTGTTTAACGTTACGGCCAATACCAAGGAAGGAAAGGTAACGTACGCGACATTCGGTTATCAATTTCTCGTCCTAAGGATAATAAATCCAATTAATTTCGATCATCGTACGCGATTCATCCCAATTTAATTATTATTATCATTATTATCGCGTAATAAAAAAAAAAAAAAAATTCGTTGTTGCGGATTATTAATAAAAAAAATAATTGCAACGACGACGTTAACGACGAAAGATATATATATATAAAAAAAAAAAAAAAGAAAAAAACAAAAGGATGGAGAACGAAATGAAAAAAACAAATCATACATAGACTTACGTTCGGCGTTAGTATAGAGATCATGCTAGGTGCTACCGCAACATTAACGTTTCGCCATTGATTCAAGGGCGTGTTAGAAACGATATGATCTATCGCATCGTTCAATACTTCCATACCGGTAGCCGAGGTTACCTGCATCGAGCCAAGATATTGTGCCTTTAATACTTTCTTTGGTTCTTCCATTGGCGTTGGAAATGATTGCGCTGAAACGACGAACGATTGTCTCTATCTCTGTTCATTCTTTTTCTTTTTTTTTTTTTTTTATTCATATTTTTTTTTTTTTTTAATTGATTAATCGATCGATCAATCACGATGAGTATACTCACTGACTAGGGCCTGTCCGTTTCTGTGAAAACGGCGATGTTCGGTTGGCAAATTGGTCGGCCTAGTTGCCAGGCTGGTTCGTCCATTGATATCGACCGGCTTCGCTAGATTTTGATGTTGGGATCGTTCGATCATTATTTTCTTGCATATGTCCCGTAGAGTGTTGGCGATCGTACGTGCTGGTATGTCGCAACGGAACACGTGACACATGTGCTTTCGCGTCGACCTATCCCTCGCCACGTAAGCGAAATCCCTTATGACAAATACGAGAAACAGACGAGCAATCGATTAATTTCCATCATCCGTCTTACGAATAATCCGCAAATCCCTTCCAATTCCTATTCCTTCTTCTATTTTTTCTACTACATTTTTTTTTTTTTTTTTTTTTTTTTTTTTTTTTTGTTAAAAAAGTTAATAATCAATTTCGAGATGGAGCTTTTTTAATCGTGCAGATCAATCATGCGTGTTTATATTTACCTCTCGCTGTTGGGTTTCGTCCAAAGATTTTTTTATCGAATTGGACATGAAAAGAAATCATTTCATCGATTAATAATCTCGGAAAATGGGATTTTTTTTTTTTTTTTTTTCCTAAAGGGAGGAATTTTCGATTGGCTCTGGTTCTTTTTTTTCTTTTTTTTTTAATTTTTCTTTTTTTTTTTTTTTTTTTTTTTATTGTTGTCGTTGTTGCCACAATCGTTAAACTCCGTTTGTTGGTTATCTGTTTACGTTAACTTACCGGCAGTGATCTCTCCCGACACCCCAAACTCTGACCGTGTGAATCGGCTGGGTGTTAAGTACCGTAAGATTTTCTGGATCTATTAGCTTAAGGGCTCCCTCGTCCAGATCCATGAACAAATCTTTACCCTGAAATGTTTCATAGATTATGAAACACGTAACCATTTTTTTTTTTTTTTTATTATTATTTGTACCGACCTCCTTCTTTCTTTCTTTCGAATATAAAAAAAAAAAAAAAAAAAAAATTAATAATATTACGAGGACGAGGTATAATTGAATTCGCAAAAATTCTGAAAATTGTCGAAATTTGTGAAAATCGATCGAATTTATATTAAAAAAAAAAAAAAAAAATAAAAAAAAAATAAATAAATAAATAAATTTCGTTGGACGACCGATCCAAAGTTTTGGTTGAACCAAATTGCGAAGAAGAGAAAATAAAAAATAAAAGAAAAAATAAAAATAAAAAATAAAAATAAGAAAGACAATAAAAATAAGAAACTTACGTCGCCCCATCGTCCAACGACATCGAGTAGATCGTTTCTACCGAGCGATAGATCGACGATACACTTGTTAACGGCCTTGCTGGATCTTTCAGGCGTTAGATCCTCCTCGGCGATTTCTGTCCAGCCCAACGAACGTACGGCGAATCTTATTGGCTTGTCCCTACCCTCGGAATCGGCTCTGGCTGGATAGCTTCTTCGTCTTTTCGTTTCGTTCGAAGAAATGAAAATATTTTTTCATTTATTTATTTATTTATTTATTTATTTATTTATTTATTTATTAACTTTCATACATATAGCCAAGTCGATCGATAATAAAATAATTAATCGACTTGGAAAAATTGATTAATTGATTAATTAAAACGCAATTAACAAATTGATCGATTTGAAAAAAAAAACCAAAAACATTGATCAATTGAATAATTGAAACGCAATTAACAATTTGATCGATTTGAACAAAAAATTGATTAATTGATTAATTGAAATGCAATTAACAAATTGATCGATTTGAAATAACAAAAAAATTGATTAATTGATTAATTGAAACGCAATTAACAAATTGATCGATTTGAAAAAACAAAAAATTGATCAATTGATTAATTGAAACGCAATTAACAAATTGATCGATTTGAAAAAAAAAACCAAAAAAATTGATCAATTGAGTAATTGAAACGCAATTAACAAATTGATCGATTTGAATAAAAAATTGATTAATTGATTAATTGAAATGCAATTAACAAATTGATCGATTTGAAATAACAAAAAAATTGATTAATTGATTAATTGAAACGCAATTAACAAATTGATCGATTTGAAAAAACAAAAAATTGATCAATTGATTAATTGAAACGCAATTAACAAATTGATCGATTTGAAAAAAAAAACCAAAAAAATTGATCAATTGAGTAATTGAAACGCAATTAACAAATTGATCGATTTGAATAAAAAATTGATTAATTGATTAATTGAAATGCAATTAACAAATTGATCGATTTGAAATAACAAAAAAATTGATTAATTGATTAATTGAAACGCAATTAACAAATTGATCGATTTGAAAAAAAAACCAAAAAAATTGATCAATTGAATAATTGAAACGCAATTAACAAATTGATCGATTTGAAAAAAAAAACCAAAAAAATTGATCAATTGAATAATTGAAACGCAATTAACAAATTGATCGATTTGGAAAAAGAAAAAACAAAAAGATCGATCAATTGATTAATTGATTAATTGATCAATCGATTAATTGAAAGGCAATTAATTGATTAGAAAAGAAAAAGAAAAAAAAAAAATATTTGCTCTCCCTTACTTCAGGGCCAATTCGACCTTCCTCTTGTTCTCCAATTCCTGATCGAGTGCCGAGCTGGTGTTGCTACGCGTTACGGTGTTCACCATACCTCCGAGACCATGAAAATTATTTATCTGCAAAAATGACACGCCCATAAATAAACACACACACACGCACATATTTTCTTTTTCGATCGCGAGAGGCACCACGTGAGTTTGTAGGAAACGAACAAGCAAAAAAAAAAAAATTACACCATTTATTAACCGAGTCCATCCCATCAACCCCGAACAACTACACCAACTCCAGCAACTCCAGCAACTCCAAAAACTCAAATAACTCCAATACCGATTCACTATCGCAACCCCTCAACCTGGCCAACTCGCTTTCAACCCTACCCCTGACCCACCCCTCACCATCCATCCACCACCCCCTCCTCCAAAAAAAAAAAATCCAACAAACGAACAAACCAATCGGAAAACTCACGCTGTCGTTGTCCTTGACCAAGCTCCTGCGATTCTCGGTTTTGTTATGCAACGGCGCTTCGGGCGGCTCCCTTTGTATGTTACCACTTTTAACGTGCCAATAGTACGGACCGTTTTCGTCTGAAAGAACGAAGAAAAAAAAAATAATGATAATGAAATAAAAAAAAAAAAAAAAAAAAAAAAAAAAAACAAATAAAATCGAATGAAATGTAACAAAATGGTAAGACAAACTCTTAAGTACTCGTTTCGAGATCTATTAGATCCTAGATACTCCGTTGGATCGATGATAGATCCAATCTTATTGGCCAAACAATCGATCGTGGATCTTTTTTCGATAAATACGTTCATTTAAAATCCAAAAATTTCCAATCGATTCCCTGTTCAATATTCCCTAATCAATCGAATCCCCATCCAATTTTTTTTTCCCCTGTTGTCCTCGCTTACCAACAAAAAAAAAACAAAAACAAAAAGAAAAGAAAAATAACCAAAAATAACAACTAGGAAAAAATGTACCTTCGTGTTTCTGCCAACCTGGCGGCAAGTTTTCATCCTTGTCCTCGGAATCGTTGGGATCGTCGTCCACGACGACATCGTTCGGGGCCTTGTCCTGAATATTATTTTGTTGCAACCCGGCCGAATTGTTCCTTTGATCCTTCGGCTGTTGTTGTTGTTGTTGTTGTTGTTGTTGTTGTTGCTGTTTGATCCTACGTTTAACCGGGACAGCGTATAGCTCGCTGTTCAGGCCACCCTCGACGTGCGGTACACCACCCATCTCTGTTGTTTCGTTATCGGCTTTCTCGCAATAACTGCAATATCCAAATTGTACATATATACATACATACATATATACATATATATATATATATACATATGTGTCAATCTTTATGTAATTTTTCGTCTCTATATAAATTTTTTTTTAGCGATGATAATCGAAAAAAAAAAAAATATAACCAACGACTACAGCGCCCGATCGGTTCGGTTCCATTCATCAAACGTTCCGGTTCGTTTCCAACGTTCCTTTTTTTTTTATTTGGTTTTTTTTTACCCTCCTCCCTCTCCCATATATATATTCAGGCTGGCTTTAGTCGTGGGAGGGGCGGAGGAGGGTAAACAATCATCGATCGGGGACCGATCAATCAATCAATCAACCAATCAATGCGTCAAGCTAAAGGCAATATTTCAACAATCGTATTGTCACTGGATTGTATCGCAAAATTTATATATATATAAAAAAAAAAAAAAAAAAGAAAAGATAAAACAATGCAGAAATAATCAAAACAAGGCCGACTGCTGCTACGTCACTTGCGAGGGATTTAATTGGTGGGCCTGAGGGTGGGTCCTGGGGTGGGTCCTGGGGTGGGTCCTGGGGTGGGTCCTGGGGTGGGCCATTGAATGGAAGAGTGGATCATTTCGATCTTGCGAGTATACATCTTTGGCAAGAAGTTGGGTTTCCTTTTTTTTTTTCTTTCTTTCTCTTTCTTTTTCGTTGGTTTAAAGGGGCTGAGGGTGAGGTGGGAAGAAGGGAGAGGGTTTCGCGGAATCGTTCGGTAAATTTCTTTGTACCGTTCCTTTCGTCGATCGTCCAACGCAAAAACAACAAAATATCTCACATAACTCAACGAGCTACGACGATGATGCGTCACGACAACGGGTTGCAATTGTTTGTTTGTTTGTTTATTTATTTATTTATTTTTTTTTTAATACAATCAATGCCGCCTAGCCATATCTAGCGATTCAAATTTTACTTATTACTTTTACAACAACTAATGGTCTTTTTCTGTTTTCTTTTTAATTTTTACGAGACTCAAAAGGCAATACATTGGTACATACATACATACACACACACACACATATATATATATTCTTTTTTTGTGCATTTATATATACACAATCCAATATATATTATATATATATGTATGTACGTATATGTATATATATATATATATATATATATATATATATATATACATATGAAAAGCATATGCTCTTATTTACTGCAGCAAACAAATAATAGACAGAGACAGAGATGTTGAAGCCACGTAAGGTAAATT
>OU427009.1:4659393-4681893 GCA_911387935.1 Dolichovespula saxonica
AAATTTTCTAAGCTCAAACGAGCCTCGAGGGATCTCGTGCGAGCTCGACCCAGCCCCCCCCCCCACCCCCTCGCCCCCACTTACCTCCTACCCCTAACCTTTTGATCGCGCTTTATCGCATAAGTTAGATTAAAATCTTAAAAAGAGAGGTAGAGAAAGAGAAGATACAGAGAGTCCTATACTTCGACACCCTCCAACCCCTCCAACCCCTCCATCCCCTCCAACCCGTCAAACCACCCTTACCTAGTCCTACTTTCGCCCTTACAGTCCTTACCCCTCGCCATCGTCACCATCAGCATCTTCACCCTTCGAAATAGAGAGTGGAAGGAGGAGGGTGGGAGGGAGGGAGGGAAAAAAGTGACGAGAGAAATTAGCGGGGATAAGACGGGGGTTGTGAACGAGGGGAGGGTGGGGAGAGGGTACGGAAGGGTGGCTGAGACGATCTCGGAGTTTCGTAGATTAAGAGAAAAAGAGAAATGTATAATCGATAAAAATTAGGATTGCAAAAAGAAAAAAGAGAGAGAGAGAGAGAGAGTAAAGAAGATTCTGTTAGAAAATATATTAGAGATGGAAGAATGATTAGACGAATGTTAGATTACAGAATAGAAAAAAATCATTAGTATAATATTTATATTTATGTATGTATGTATGTATGTATTGGACGAATGTTAGATAACAAAAAATATCTTTAGTATGATAAATATAAGTATTAGAAATGAAAAAAAGTTGAAACGGTCGTTAGTATGATATTAGAAATAGAAAGATTACTATAATAATATATTGGAGGTAGAAAATTCATTAGAAAATATATTAGACAACGAAACACACACACACACACACGTATATATATATATGTATTAGAAATGAAAAAAAATGAAACAATCATTAGAATGATATTAGAAATAGAAAATTCATTGAAATAATGTATTGGAGATGTAACATTAATTAGAAAATATATTAGAGATGGTGGAACGATTGGACGAATGTTAGATAACAGAAAAAAAATCATTAGTATGATATTAGTAATAGAAAATTCATTAGAATAATATGATCTTGGACGTAGAAAATTCATTAGAAAATATATTAGATAACGAAATATGTATAAATATATATGTGTGTGTGCGTGCGTGTGTGTATTCTAAACAAAAAAAAATTGAAACAATTATTAGTATGATATTAGAAATAGAAAGATAACTGAAATAATATATTGGAGGTATAAAATTCATTAGAAAATATATTAAACAACGAAAAATATATTATATATATATATATTATTAGATATATATTTTGAATAAATTTGGAGTTAGAAAATTCGTTAGAAACAGACAAACCAAACTTTCATTGGAAAACGGAGAAAAAATGTCTTCTTTTTTTTTTTTTTTCTTATCACGAATTCGACGATTGGATCGAACGAAATTCTCTGAGAGAAAAAAAGAAAAGAGAAAAAGGGAAAAGAAAAAAAGGAAAAGAAAGAAAAATATTTTCTACTCGTTAACGAGCGAGTATATTAGAAGCCGTTCCCTTTATCGTTCCCACGGGTATCCTATAAGTGAGAGAGAGAAGGACAGAGAGAGATGGTAAAAAAAAAAACAAAAAAAAAAAAAAGATAACTCAAGTAATTCCCTAGGATTCCATAGAGAATGTTTCACTTCTTCTCATCCTTTCCTTTATCTTCCTCTCCAATCCTTTTTTTTTTCTCTTCTCCCTCTTTTTTTTGGCCTCTTTTTTCTTTTTTTAGCCAATATACTTTTCCATTCCGTTCCCATATTCTTGGCCTTCCTTTCTTTTCTCTTACGAAAGAATACTAATCGAAACGCACACGTCATCTCTCTTTCTTTCTCTTTTTACTTTGTGTGTGTGTGTGTGTCTTTGTCTATCTGTCTATCTCTATCTATTTGTCTCTCTCTTTCTGTCTGACTCTCTCTCTCTCTCTCTATCTTTGTCTCTCTTACAGTCTATTTATATACATTATTACAAAGAACACGGTTACTTTAACAGAAAATTTTATAATTTAAAAAGGAAAAAAACCCACCTTCTACACACACACACACACACACACACACATACACCTCTTCGTAATCCCTTTTTGCGTGGTCCGATAAAAGAGGAATAAGAAGGAAACAAAAAATGTACGAGTAAGGTGGAAAAATAAAAATAAAAAGAAATAAAAAAAAAATAGGAGAGAAAGAACGGAGAAAAGAAAGAAAGAGAGACGAATAAAAATAAAATAAAAATAAAAAATTGAAGGGGGGGGGGAGTAAAAGGAGTGAAAAAAAAGTCTTGCGTAGGAAAATAATAAAAAGAACTGACTTTTTTATCCTTTCACCCGTATTAGCTGCTAAAGATATTTATATGATAATTATGGCTACCAAGGTCAACCCTACACAACACCACCGTTTCGTAACTATCGGTTTAATCTTAATTACATCTGGTTAACACACACACACACACACACATATATACACATCTATTTTTTTTTCAATATATACATACATGTATATATATGTATATGTGAACACTTTTAAGTAGAAATTTATTATATTTATTATTTGTAATTTATTATATTTATTAATTAATATTAATTACATTTATACTTTATTATTTATAATTTATTAATTTATTAATTTATTAATTATAATTAATTATATTTATACATATACATATATATATATATATATATATATATATATATATATATATATATATACACACAGACGCGCGCGAGCATTTTTAAGGGTGACTTTTCGTATAAAAAAAAAAAAAAATGGCGAGGCAGCGAGGTTTTCATTCAGGTTCATCCTAACCTCACTCACTCACTCTCTCTCTCTCTCTCTCTCTCTCTCTCTCTCTCTCTCGTCCGTCTTACTTCCATTTTTACGTCTCTCGCTTACAAAAAAAAAAAAAAAAATAAAATAAAAAGAAATAAATAAAAATGAAATAAAATAAAAATAAAGAACAATAAAACGAAAAAAAAAGATAGAAAAAAAGAAAAATACGTGGACACAGAAGAGACGTGGAGGGGGAGGGAGGGGGTTAAGTCGTCCCTCGTATAATTCGGGTTGTTTTTAGGATCAAAAAAAAAAAATGTTAAGGCGAATATATACGTATGCGTAGGCAACGGTAATAATGGCCGATATCACGTGACGCGTTTCTATGTAGCTATCTCTATCTCTTTCTATCTCTCTCTATTTCTCTATCTTTTTCTCTCTCTCTCTCTCTCTCTCTCTCTCTCTCTCTCTTTCTCTGTAACATTGAGAAATTACTTGGATCAGACATCGCGGAACAAAGTCGCGATGAGTCACATGCACGCGCACGCTGTTAGGATCATAAATCCTTGAAATGGAATCCTTCTCTCTCCCCCTCTACCCCTCCCCGTACCACCCACTCCAACCCAGTCAATACCACCCCAGATAATACATCCCCGCCCTATCCCGGATCCATCCCTCGACCATTCCACCCTACTTTTTTCTTCTTCTTCTTCTTCTTCTTAGTTCTTAGTTCTTAGTTCTCAGGTTATCAAGTTTTTAGTTCTCGCAATAATTTCTACACGGACGTAATCGGTGATCAATAGTAAACTTGATTAGTCTTATCTTGTCTCTCTCTCTCTCTCTCTCTCTCTCTCTTTCTTTTTTTTTCTTGCTTTTTTTCTCCCTTCTATCGAACAATTCTAATATATATATATATATAAATAATATAAGATATTAGATATTTTTCTTAAAAATATATATGAGATATATATATTCATTCAATTATTCTTATATATATATATATATATATATATATATATTATTAATATGTATATATATTATAATATTTATTCAAATTATTCTTATATATATATATATATATATATATATATATATATATGATATTAGATCTTTTTCTTATAGATATATATTAAATATATATATTCATTCAATTATTCTTATATATATATAATATTCATTCTAATTATTCTTATATGTATGTACGTATATATATATATATATATATATATATATATATATATATATATATATATCATTTGATTTTTTTCTTTTTTTTTTATCATTCATCGTTCACGTTTACTGCGATTCATGGGAAAAAATTATAGTCGTACAAATATAAAAGATACACCCAGTTCTTTTATATCGGTTTGCTAAAGTGTACATATAGTTTTTGTTATTATTATTAATTATTAATTATTATTATTATTATTATTATTATTATTATTATTATCGTCGTTGTCGTTGTTAATAAAATATCATATATTTAATATCGATGTATTGGTTAAAACGTATATATATATATATAATCGTCGAATAGAAAATTCGTTATTAAAGTTAAACGCGGCGAAATCGAGATATTCGAGATATTCGAGATATTCGAGATATCGAGGAGAGATCCTACCAGTGGTTCTCAAACACGATCATATCGTCGATCTAATTCGTATAGGAACAAAACTAATTTCTTTTTATTCTTTTTTTTTTTTAATAATTTACCGAACGTACTTGATCCTACCCCTTCATCGAGTAACACGCGTTAGGTCGAAATTTTTTTACGTGATAAAAAGTAGCCAGCGGTTCTCAATCGTCCTTGAATACTCTTTTAGTGAGTCGAACGAAATAAATTAAAAAAAAAAAGAAAAAAGAAAGAGAGAGAAAAAAAAGAAAAGAAAATAAAAAAAGAATAACCTGGCGAATAATCTCGAGGATGATCTAAGACGATTATTACAGTATTTTTTATTTTTCTTTTCATTTTTTTTTTTTCATCCTTATCTTTCGAAACGCCGCGATATCCATTCGTAGTGGTAAAGTGTCTGTGCGAAAGGGGGAGATGACTAAGAATGAGAGAGAGAGAGAGAGAGAGAGAGAGAGAGAGAGAGAGAGAGAGAGAGAGATATCCGTGCACCTGCTGTTATCTTAGTGCACGAAGAGGATGATAGGAGAGAAGGTTCTATTACCATTAGAGCACCTAATGCTTTCCGGGTGTTAATGGAAAGCAGAGACGTTCGAAACTGTGTGCATTAGACGATTCATCCCCCTGCCCCCCCCCCTCCTCCGAACCCAACCCCCTCGTCTATCGCCCATAGAGAAAATCGTCGGGGATCTGGATATTACGTAGATCGTAAAGTCAGTTACGTTAAACGATCCGAGACACTTCCTAATTAAATATTACACGTTAGAAATAGATAGATAGAGAGAGATAGAGATAGAGAGATAGAGATAAAGAGAGAGAGAGAGAGAAGGAAAAAAAAAAGAGAAAGGATGAAAGAAGAAAATTTTTATCAAATTTCGATATATACTGTCGTCTATCTTACTCTCTCTCTCTCTCTCTCTCTCTCTCTCTCTCTCTCTCTCTCTTTATTTTTTTTTTTATTTTTTATTTTACTCCGAGTCATCTCGATCGAAAAATTGAGATCCTTATATTTTCGAACGTTTGACGATACATTCTCTCATGCGAGTCACGAACTAGATGTCTTCTTTCTTTTTTTTTTATTCTCTCTCTCTCTCTCTCTTTTTTTTTTTGGTTTCATCACGAGTCGTTGAACGAAATAATACCGTTTTCTATCTCTATATCTATCTCTCTCACTCTCACTCACTCTCTCTCTCTCTCTATTTCTCTCTCTATTTCTCTCTCTCTCTCTCTCTCTCTCTCTCTCTCTCTCTTTCTTTCGGTTTCAACAACGTTTGATCTTTCTCCTAGAAAATTCGAATTTTTGATGGCCGGCCACGTCTCTCGTCGTCGTTCACTTCAAAGCCGAAAGAGACAGAGAGAGAAAGAAAGAAAGAGAGAGAGAGAGAGAGAGAGAGAGAGAGAGGGAGGAAGGGGAGGGAGAGGGAGAGGGAGAGGAACAAGCTTTTTCTCATTGTTTCCAGACGATATGAGAAAGTATAGAGATAGAGAGATAGATAGAGAGAATGAGAGAGAGGGAGATAAACTCCTTGTAATGTTCAACGCGAAAATAGAAAAAATAGAAGAGAAAAAAAAAAGAATTGAATGATAAGAAAAAAGGAGAAATAAAAAGAGAGTGGGAAAGAGATAGATTGAGAGAGAGAGAGAGAGAGAGAGAGAGAGAGAGAGAGAGAGATGGTAGTCTAATTTTAGAGACACGTGATTTTTTAAGCTCGACATATATCGAACGATATTGAACGATTCTATTTTATTTTTATTCTTTTTTTTTTATTTTTGTTTTCGTTCGTATTAATTTCTGATTCGATTGAATGTTTAAAAAATATGATATTAATAATAATATTAATAATAATAATAATAATGACGATGAGTTATACTGTATACTTATTAAACAGTACGCAATGTATTTGATTAATTGCAATAAAAAAAAAAAAAAAAAAAAACAAAAAAAAAAAGAAAAGAAAAAATTAAAATCAAAATAAAAATAAAAAAAGGGAACGAATTGGAGGAGAAGATGAGCGAGGAAATACAACGACGTTGATAAATTTTATTTGATATTTAAATGATACGACGAAAAAAAAGAAATTAATACAGATAATTGAAATAATAATAATAATAATGTCGATAATAACAATAATTACAATAATAATGATGATAATAGTGATTGACAAAGTTCACGAGATGTACGAAATTTTTTATCGATAACTAAGCAAAAAGAAGAAATCAGCAAAAAAAAAAAAGAAAGAAAGAGGAACAAAAATCGAAACCAAATGAAAGAGAAAAAAGAGAAAATAAGTGAAAAGAGAATAAAAAAAAAAAAAGAAAAAAAAAGAAAAGGCTGATTCGTTTCGACTATTGACGATGGCGTAAACAACGTGGCGCATTTCGTCCATCGAAAAAAAAAAGAAAAAAAAAAAGAATAAAAAGAAAAAAAAACGAGAGGAAGAAAAGAACGAAGCAAAAAAGAAAAAAAAAGATGAAGAAGGAAAAAAAAATAAATAAAAAGTAAAAAAACGAGGCAAGAAAGGAAAGAAAAGACCGAGAAGAAGATTTTCTCTTCGTTTCTTTTTTCTTTTTTTTTTTTTTTTTCTTTCTTTCTTTCTTTCCACGGAAATTAGAAAGGCAAAATCGAACGATCTGACGCGTATCCGATTTAGGAATTTCGTAAGGAAGAGGGAGGGGGAAAAAGAGGGCAGGGGCGGGGTGGGGCGGGGGTGGGGAGGGGAGAGGGGGAATGACGGGCCACTGAGAAACGATCAAAGGAATGGAACACGGAGATTGGTTGAGGGAACACACGACGGGCGAACTTAAAGAAAAAAGAAGACACACACACACACACACACAGAAAGAGAGAGAGACAGAGAGAGAGAGAGAGAGAGAGAGAGAGAGAGTGAGATCAGACGCGTGAAGTGGATTCTAATTTTAGATGGTAGAGAGGATCGTGTTCGTCTACCGATGATATAGTCGGGCACGGGGAGAAAGTGAATCCAAGGTACGTCACGATTGAGGAATATTTCAAAGGTCCTTGACACTCTCTCTCTCTCTCTCTCTTTCTGTCTTTTTTTCTCTTTTTTTTTTTTGTTTTTATTCGTCCTAGTACCGGCAGTAACAAATTTTTTCGTCGAGTAAAAAATGTTCACTCTCTCTCTCTCTCTCTCTCTCTCTCTCTCTCTCTCTCTTTCTCTCTCTCTTTATTCTTTTCTCGTCGAATGACCCCACCCCTACCCCACCCCCCCCGTCTCTACCACGTTTCAATCCCTTTCGTTTGTATCTTTTAATTTTAATTTTAATTTTTATTCTTATTTTTATTTTTGTCATCCTTCTTATTTCTTCCTTTTATTTTTGTTTCAATCTTTGTTCATTTATTTATTTATTTTTTGTTTTAATTCAATCAGATTCACCTCGTCGATTACATTCGCGATTTTCGATTTTATTTAAATTATTTTTTTTTTTTTTTTTTTTTTTAAATTCAATCAGATTCACCTCGTCGATTATATTCACGATTTTCGATTTTATTTAAATTTTGTTTTTCTTATTTTATTTTATTTTATTTTATTTTTATTTTTTTTATTTTTTTTCTTTTAATTCAATCAGATTCACCTCGTAGATTATATTCGCGATTTTTGATTTTATTTAAATTTTGTTTTTCCCTTTTTTTTTTTTTCGGTAAGTCGTAACCGCGCGACGAAAAATTTTTTCGGTCGACGATTTTCTTTTCCTCTTTTTGCATTCTTCTCTCTCTCTCTCTCTCTCTCTCTCTCTCTCTTCTCGGGAAAATTCGATTTTAATAGCGCGACGAGATACGATTAAGGAGGCATTGAACGATGAAGTGACTAAGTGCGTGCGTGTCTCCGTATGTGTGTGTGTGTGTGTGTGTGCGTGCGTGCGTGTGTGTGTGTGTGTGTGTGAGAGAGAGAGAGAGAGAGAGAGAGTACTTTGACAAAGTGCAAACTCAAAGTACTCTTGAGAGCATTCGGCTTTAATTAACGATTGTCGCAAAACCGGAATGGCGCCAAGTGGTTTGACGAGTAGGAGGAGCTAACGTGTAAGACAGAGACAGACAAGAGAGATAGATAGAGAGAGATAGATAGATAGATAGAGAGAGAGAGAGAGAGATACGATAAGATCGTGAGAGAGGAAAAAAAAAGATAGAGAGATAGAGAGAGAGATAGATAGATTTAGATACGTGACAAGTTACTCCTTCAAAACTCATCACTGATTCGATCCATCCAAAAAAAAAAAAAAAAAAAAAAGAAAAAAGAAAACGTCAAATCGTTCCCACCATTAATCTCTCAACGATCCCCGATTATTGAATCCGTTTGTCGTATGCGCTTGTCATAAAAAAAAAAAAGAAAAAAAATCAAAAAGAAAGAGAAAGAAAAGAATTCTAGTGCTACTCGACGAGAACAAGGAAGAAGAAAAAAAGAGAGAGACAATGAGAATATAAAATTGATAATGTCGAGTGTGACTCGACGAGAACCATAACGAAAAATAATAAAAAAAAATAAATAAAAATTGATAATGTCGAGTGCGACTCGACGAGAATCAAAACAAAGAATAATAAAAATAAGAACAAAAATAAAAATCAAAAAATCGCAAACGTCGAGTGTGACTCGACGAGAACGGTAACGAAAAATAATAGAAATAAAAAATAATAACAATAAAAATAAAAATTGATGATGTCGAGTGCGACTCGACGTGAATCGAACGAAGAGCAAAAAAAAAAAAAAAAAAAAACAGAAACAAATAAAAATAAAAATTGCAAATGTCGAGTGGCTACACGACGAGGGGAGAAAAAAGAACGAACGAACAAAAGAGAACCCACCCAAAAAAAATAAAAAAAAAAAAAAAAGAAAAAAGTACAAGAAACTTAAATAACGTCGGATGAACACACGCCAGACGTCAAATATGAGTTCGAGAATTATAAAATACAATTCGATTATTCGTTATTATTTAAGAATGAAATAGAGATAGGTGTATATATATAGATAGAGATATAGGTAGAGAGAGATAGAAAGAGAGAGAAGGGGCTGGCTTAAGTGCAAGATATTGCAGGCTCATAGTATGCAACATACAAAAAAAAAATATATATATACATATACATACATATATATATATATATATATATATATATATATATATATATATAAACAGAAAAAAATAAAAACAAAATTACAATACATAGAGATAGATAGAGATAGATAGAGATAGATATATAGAGATATAGATAGATAGAGATAGAGATAGAGAGATAGAGATAGAGAGAGTGCAGTCGTGAAACGAACCAGAATATTTTTTTTTTCTTTTTTTTTTTTTTTTTATATATACGTGAAATAACGTAGCCACGCGTTATGGAGGGGCCACAGCATCAGCAGCAGCAGAAGCAGCAGTAGCAGCTTTTATCGACCATCCCTTCGTTTCCCTTTTTCACCCTTACTACCATCAACTCACAACCACCCTCGGGCTTACGACTCACCTCTCCTAGTCGTCCCTGCATCCTCTCACGTATCCAATCGTCTTTCTCTCTCTCTCTCTCTCTCTCTCTCTCTCTCTTTCTAACTGTCCTTTGTATGACTATATTCGTAAGTGTGTACGTAGTGTTCCATCGTACATAGAACAACACCCATCTAACGTTAACCAGAGTAACACAGTAGTACGTAATATGAAGGATTTCACCTAAAGAACCTCAACCTATCTATACTACCCTTCCAACCCTCCCTCTACTACCCTCTTACTCTTATCCAACCCTCATACCTTTCTCTCTCTCTATGTATGTGTATGTGTGTGTGTGTGTTTGTCTCTGTGTAGAATATGCATTTACGTATGACTCGTTGTTTAAGTATTACACGTGGGTGTTCTCACTGATGTTTCATAGTCGTTTACGTGAAGCCCTCTTTCATAACGCACAGAAAAAAAGAAAAGAAAAGAAAGGAGTGAAAGAGAGAGAGAGAGAGAGAGAGAGAGAGAGAGAGAGAGAGAGAAAGAGAGGGAGTGAGAGTTTTGTCGTAATCGTTTCGTAAATCGTAATTCGTAGAGGGTACACACGTTTTCCATTTTAATTATTATCTACGCCATTAACGGGATTTTAATCCGTGGGTGCCATAATCTCTGTGAAATAAATTTGTTTATCTCTGTTTGTCTCTCTCTCTCTCTCTCTCTCTCTCTCTCTCTCTCTGTCTGTCTGTCTCTCTCTCTCCTTCTCTTTCTCGCTTTCTGTTTTTTAAAAATAATATATATATATATATATATATATATATATTTTTTTTTAATATCATTGCCCATAATTTTGAATAATTTATTCGGGATATTTAATGATAACGATAAAAATAGCAATAATAATAATAAAAATTAATAGTAATAATAATAGTAAATATTAATTTTATTTTTCTTATCAATTAATAATATATATATATATATATATATATATATATATATATATTTGAATTTTTTAAAATATGTATATTTGAAAAAATATACATATATATTCATATATATTCAAATATATATATATATATATTGAAATTTTAATAAAGTTAACTTTTAAGGGTAGATTAAAAGAATTCTAAATTTTCCTAAATCAATACGATAATTTGATTACCGTGAATATTGAATAATATATATATATATATATATATATATATATATATATATATATATATATATATATATCACATAATAAAAAAAACACATACGATTGATTAATCAGGCATCGATTTTACATCCAGATCCAGAAAAAGAAAGAAAAAAACTAAAAACAAATAAATCTCGACGCGAGGATCGAGCAAAAAATAAACAAAAAAAAAAAATAGAAAAACTGAAACCGTGCCGACGGGAATAAAAATTAATGAAAAAAAAAAAAAGAGAGGAAGAAAACGTAGGACAAATACGACAAAATAAATTATCGTAATTGTAGGGGGAGGGGGTAGGATGGATGGATGGATGGATAGATGGATGGATGACGTTCGATGCGAACGAGAAAAAACGAAAAACGAAAAACTGAATCGAAAGCAAAAAAAAAAAAGAAAGAGAAAAAGGGAAAAAACAAAAATCGTGTCGCAAAGCGACGGCACCGAGTGAAAATCGAACGGGTCCAACCCCCCTGACCCCTTAAAAAATAAAAAAAAAGAAAAAAAACAGATATTCGGCTCGATAACCACGGTGAAACGCGGACGATTCCATTATCTCGCCTCTCGAACTTCGAATGAAACCGTATCATCAAACGAAAACCATGTAGGAGAGAGAGAGAGAGAGAGAGAGAGAGAGAGAGAGAGAGAGAGAGAGAGAAACAGAAGAAAACCATGGGGAAGAGAGTATAGGGACGGTACGTGAATGGGAGATGGTGTTGGAGGTGCAAAGAGTGATAGAGAAGTAAAAGAGACAGAAGAGAAGAGAGAGAGAGAGAGAGAGAGGGAGAGAGAGAGAAGGAGAGAAAAAAAAAATATATATATATATATTCATATTTATTTTATATTATATATTTTATTTTATATTTTTTATTTATATTTTTTTTATATTATATATATATATATTTTTTTAAATATACAAAATATATATTTTAAATATAATTTTTTTTTTATATACAAAGTATATATTTTAAAGATATTTTTTTTATATATACAAAATATATATTTTAAATATATTATTTTTTTATATATACAAAATATATGTTTTAAATATATTCTTTTTTTATATACAAACACAAATATATATATATATATATATATATATATTTTTTATATCTTTGCAATTTTATATACGTATAAATATACGTACAAAATCATAATAATAATAATAATAATAATGATAATAATATTAATAATATTAATAGAGAATGTTAAGAAAAAAAAAAGAGTAAATTTGAAAGACAAGTTAAAGGGAGGGGATAGGAGGGAGGGAAAGAAAAAAGAAGGAACGAAAAAGAAAAATGAAAGAAACAAGAAAAATAAAAGAAAATAAAGGAAAGAAAAGTGAGAGAAAGGACTATCCTCTTTGGTTTTGAGGGGATCGGTAAAGAAAATTCTCGAAAGAAAATTCACTCGAACGTATCGTTCGTTTTCTATCGATTAGGTGAGTCCTCCGTGCTCGAGTCTCGAATGCGCAAATGCAATAAGTCAAACGCACACAGTCGAAACTCCTCAGGTATATAGCATCACTCTCTCTCTCTCTCTCTCTCTCTCTCTCTCTCTCTCTCTCTCTCTCTCTCTCTCGCTCTCTTTTTACGAGGATCTGCCAGAGGCGTCGCGCGCACGCATATTATTATTAGTATTAGCCGAGTTCAAAGGTGCCCGAACTCCTTCATGTTTTAAAGGTAGAAACAAAACAAAACGAAACAAAACAAAACAAAAATAAAACAAAACAAAGCATAACGATGGCGTAACAAAAACGAAAAAAAAATGGATTAAAGTATAGAGAGCACAAAAGTTGAAAAAAGAAAAAAGTAGAAAAAAAAGAAGAAAAATAAAAAAACGAACGAATGGTAGGGTCAAATATTCGAGTTACGAAGAAAAAGTGAACGAACGAGTTTAACGGACGAATGGTAAAAATAATAAATAATAAAAAGAAAAAGAAAAAATAATAACAATAATAAAAATAAAAGTGACAGATATACAAAAAAAAAAAAAAAAAGAAAAGAAAAGAAAAATAAATAGAAGAAGTGAGAGTCGAATGAAATATTCTTCAATGCCATTTGGCCGTTTAATTGTCGTTTAACGATATTCGAAAATAATCCGACACGTTTTTCCCTGCCAAGTATAATATTTCGATGAGTTTTTCATCGACGTGATTTTACTTGCATGTATCGAAAAAAAAAAAAAACAACAACAGAAAAAGAAGAAGAAGAAGAAGAGGAAGAAGACTAAAAATATAGGAACGATTCGATTTCGAAAAAAAAAAAAAAAAATAATAATAAAATTATTTATATATGTGTATAAATATCGACTACTTACAGTCAGCTACCACGAAGATCAGCATGCAACGGTAGTCGTGGCACCAGCTCGACTTCCACACCACCGGGATTGTTATTCATTTATAAGGAAGTCTAACTTTATGTATGTATATATTATATATATATATATATATATATATATATATATATATATATATATATAACGTATGTATGTATGTACGTGTGTATGTGAGTGTGTTTTGCTTGTATATATATATATATATATATATGTATATATATAATATATATACGTCCTTATACTTTCCACCACCCAGCACCAGCTCTCGTCTCTCACTCCCACTCCAACAAAATTTTCGATATAAATGAAATATTGACTCGAATTGTTACAAAAAGAACGGAGAAACACACAGAGAGAGAAAGTTGGTTTTTATCAAAAAAAAAAAAAAAAAAAAAGTGAATAATTTTTGTCCTTGCCTATCTGTTATCGTTTTTATATATTTCTTTTTTTTTTTTTTTTTATATATATAATTATTTCGACGCACTCCTCACTACCCCCAGGTGTCTCTCCTTCCTCGTCGCCACCCCTTTTTTCTTCCCCTCTCTCTCTCTCTCTCTCTCTCTCTTTCTCTCTTGCTTTTAAACCCCCTAGTAGCAGTACTATCACCAACACTAGGAACAACTATCTATCTATCTATCTATCTATCTATCTATCTCTATCTCTATCTCTCTCTTCTCGCACTACTACTCACTGATTCGAATAGAAGTATCGTCGAAACACCACCACCACCACTACCAACACCACCAACAACGATCGATCGATTAGATTTTAACGTCTCTGGAAGTGCGGCCCGTTTATTTCCGTATCGTGTAATATTTTATGGGGTAACGGGAGAGAGTGTGTGTGGGTGGGGGTGGGCGAGGGTCGGGGGTGGAAGGTTGGGTGGGTGGGTGGTCCGTTGGGAGTAGAAAAAGTTAAAGAAAAAAAAAAATAAAAAAAAAAACACGGAGCTGATACCGAGGACAAAAATAAGATGGACGTATCCACGTACATATATATATGTGTGTGTGTGTGTGTGTGTGTATATATATGTGTCTGTGTGTGTCTATGCTATATATATATATATATACAGTATATATATAATGTGTGTGTGTGTGCGCAAGTGCTCACTGACCGTACCGACGGTCGGGCACAGACTGAACGGCGACTGTCTACGAACGAGGGTCCTCGGTCGGTCTCGGTTATGTTCGGCTATGTTCGACTCCTCCCGGTGACGTCATCATGCCGTACCATCGCGTGCCCTTACTACTGGCGCCTTGCGGTCGGTGCAGGCGGATCTATCTCGCGCGATGCATTTTTTATTTTTATTTTTATTTTTATTTTACTAGCCTTCCTTTCTTTTTCTCCTTTTTCTTTCTTTCTTTCTTTCTTTCTTTCTTATCCTTTCTCTTTTTCTTTTTCTTTTTCTTTCTAATTCTAATTCTTTTTTTTCTTGCGTCTTTCTCTCTCTCTCTCTCTCTCTCTCTCTCTCTCTCTATATATATATATATATATATATATATATATATATATATATATATATATATATATCTGTCTCTCTCGAACGAACTATATATATATGTGTGTGTGTTGTGTGCGTGTGTGTGTGTGTATTCTATAATCTTTCTATTTGCTTTCTCGCGTGAGCAACGCGTTCGGTCGTTTTTAAGTCACTTCCGGTTCTGGGGCGTTTCAGTCATGTGACCTTTTTTAGGTATTTTTTTCCTCTCTCTCTCTCTCTCTCTCTCTCTCTCTTTTTCTTTTTTCTACTTCTTTCTTTTTCTCTCTTTTAAATTACGTCCTTTAAGTATCCCGTATCCCGTACTCCATGCATTATTATTTTTTTTTCTCGTTGCGCGCGTCCATTCGCTTTCTTTCTTCCTCGCTTTCAATTTATATTTATTTCTTAATTTCGTTCTCTCCGGGATTGTTCTCTCTCTCTCTCTCTTTTTTTCTTTCTCTTTCTATTTTTATTTCTTTATTTTTTTTTTTATTTCATTTAAACCGCGTCGTACACTCAATTAAGTCTTACACAGTTTCAATACAACGTTTCCAAGTTTATTTACTCGCTCACGAATATTTATCCTACCTTCCTTTTAGTTCTTTCTCAATTTTATTTTTATCTTCCTTATTTATTTATTTATTTATTTATTCTTTTCTTTTCTTTTTTTTTCTCTTTTAAATTTAAGCTGCATACTCAATCAAGTTACACAGTTCGATAACGTTTCCTAGTCACTTATTTACTCATCGATCTTCAATCGTACCTTCCTTCTCTCTTACTCAATTTTATTTTTATTCATTCATTCATTCATTAATTAATTTATTTATTTATTTCACTCTCAATAGAATCGCGATCGAATCGTACCGGTGAAAAATCCGAATTGTTTATTTAATCGTAACCTAGTTGTCCTTATCATCATCATCATCATCATCATCATCATCATCATCATCATCATCATCATCATCATCATCATCATCATCATCATCATCATCATCATTCATTCATTCATTCATTCATTCATTTTATTTCGTAATTCCCATCGCATTCGGACTTCGATCGAACATACCAACGAGTTAGGAATTCCTTTCATTTATTTATTTATTTTGCGATAATTAAATTAACAAATTTTCCGAATTGTTTCGAAGAAAATTTTCCGAATCGTTTCAAAGAAAAAAAAAAAAAACGAACACAAACGGGTTTTCCCAGCATTAATGAATGGATTAATTCTTTTATTATTCACTTTATCCCTCGACTTTTTCCCTTTTCGAACGCATTACACACACACACTTACACACACACACACACACACACACACACACACACACACACACACACATATATCGAATAGACACGACACAACCTTTCGTCAAAGTCCTCGGGGTAATACCGAGAATCGTCGTCCATTATAAAATCTCCTTTAAGTGTTCGTGTACGCGAGCAATATAACTGCAACGACCCTAAGCCATGCAACGAGGGTGGTGGTGGGGGGTGGGGGGTTGGATGTGGATAGGGTGGAGGGATTGAGGATGGGTTATGAATCAACTAACAGGAATTTGTGTCATCTAAAACCGAGCGAATATGTCAGCAGGCTCGGTCGATAAACCTCCGACGACTAATCGATTCTTATCCGAGTCATCGTCCCCCCACTACCAACCACTATCACCACCCACCACCCACCACCCACTCACCCAACCAACGCCACCAACAATCATCGCTATCGCTAACGACAACACCACCTTCGTAACGTACATTCTTTTGCCAACTCAAAATATCTTTTTCCGATTGGACGGATAAACTTTTATACATTTGTGATATCAAAAATAAATGCGACGAAGATATAAGAACGTTGTTTTTAGGGGAGGGTGATGGCGTATAATTGGATAAGTTCGCCTAATCGAATTGGGAAAGGGATAGGAGGGGAGAGACGTTGGAATACGACGTTTGCTCCCGTATATCAAACTGGAACGACGAGTTGTGATCGTACGTAAGTAAACAAGAAGAAGAAGAAGAAGAAAAAACAAACAAACAAAATCATAATTAATCATCCCTTATCCACTCCCCATCCAATTCCATCCAATTCCATCCAATTCCCACCACCGAATCAATTTAAACGCGACTCGACGAGATCGTATTAATAATAATAATGAATCAAAATTTCTATCCGATAAAAATCTTGCAAAATAAACGATCACTCTCAGGACGTTCGTTATTTGTCTCGTACCTCAAAACCCACCCCCTGCGTCAACCAACCCCACAACCCTATCTTTTCGTGCGTGCTCGCGTCGGTCATTTACTTCGGTTTGGAATATATGCTCGTTTGAGATTACAGATGGAATTCAATACAGAATGCCGCAGCCCAATCAATAGGGTACATAGAGAGAGGCGGTTGGTCTTATCGAGTGCATTCTCTCGACTGTGTTTGTACATACGTTTGTATATATAAGTGTATATGTATATGTGTATATGTGTGTACATACGTGCAAGGAAATGGGGGTGTGTATTTCTCGCTAGGATTCTCTTTCACACGGTTACGTTACACAGAGGTGAATATAACGACGGTAATGGCTACTATGTACGTGTGTGCATGTGCATGTGCGTGTGTGTGTGTGTGTGTGTTGGATTGAAGTGGAAAGATTTTTGTACGTGACTTTAGAACGATGAAGTAGATGAAAGGATGTTCAAGGGTATTTTTACCGAGGAGTAAGAAGGATGGAAATATGTTGACCAAGGAATAGGATTTTTTGGTTTTCTTGGTTTTTGTTTTTTTTTTTTTTTTTTTATGAATCTTTTAATACCGTTAATCATCGAGCAGCATTGCAAGGAACGCAGTAGTGGTTGATTGATACGAACGTAAGTCGGTTTCGTTCTCTCAAGATGGACAAGTGATTCGTTTAATTTTTTATTTTTTTTTTATTTTTATTTTTGGGGGTTCTAGCTTGGGTTCATTCGACGATTGGCTGGGAAATGGGGACTGGTCTGGCGAACCGAATCCTTTGACCTTTCGTCCGAGTTCAGAAAGTTTATTATCGAAATTTGGATTATTAATAAAGACTTTAAGGAAGCAGCAATTGGATTTGAATTTTTAATCGTATTGGAAAAGGAATTCGCGATCGAATGGTTTCTACCGAGATAGAGATAGAGATAGAGATAGATAAATAAAGAGAGAGAGAGAGAGAGAGAGAGAGATTGTTTTTCTCTTTCTACCTTTTTACCTTATTTACCAGACGGATCATTTATTATTATTAACTCGGCCGAGACGGTAGAAATTGCGAATTGATTGCGTTCCTGTTTGTTGCCGAAATGATTGCTGGTATTTGAGACGGAAAAAAAAATAATACAAAAAATAAAATAATTGTTACATTTTTTCTTTTTTTTTTTTTTTTTTTTAAACGATTTAGAGACCATTTATTATCATTAACTATACCGAGACAAAAATTACGTATCGATTGATTGATTTCGTGTTCCTGTTTATTGTCGAAATTGTCGCTGGAGTTTGAGAAGGAAAAAAAAAATTATACAAAAAATAAAAGAAGTGTTACCTTTTTGTTTTTTTTTTTTTTGACGATTTAGAGATCATTTATTATAGTTAATGATAATTAACTATACCGAGACAAAAATTACGTATCGATTGATTGATAGCGTGTTCCCGTTTATTGTCGAAATTTGTCGCTGGAGTTTGAAAAACAAAAGAAAAAAATAATAAAGAAAAGGAAAAAAAATTCGAAGAAATGTAACAAACGGAAGGGGAAGTAAAAAATTGCGGGACAAAATCGTTCAAATCGTTGATAGGAACGGTTGAATATAATATCGCTTCTCGAAACGTTCTCGTTCGCGTTTCCTTCAACGATTCGCCGAACGATGAATAAGCGGAAATATTAAAGTAGAACGAGTGGCGTAATCAATTACAAAAGGAAAATAAATAAATAAAAAAAAGAAAAGAAAAAATATGCCGGTAGAGTATAGAAGAGACCCGAGGAAATATCACGATGGAATTCTTTCCAAGGTTCTTGAGTAAAATACGAAAAGGGGTTGCTGTTGCTTTCGATGTGTGTGTGTGTGTGTGTGTGTGTGTGTGTGTGTGTGTGTGTGTGTGTGTAGTCACCCCGTGACGAATGAATCCCATAAACCTCATCTCTCTCTCTCTCTCTTTCTCTCTCTCTTTCTATCTATCTCTTTAACTACCCTCCTCTCCTCTCTCTCTCTCTCTCTCACACCACTCTCATTCCCTTTCTACACCCCTAGAAGTAACTATACCTAGATAAAATCTACAATTACGTTGGCGAAATGTATATACCAAAGATAATTCACGTTGCTACTTCAGTTGTATCGTTTTCCTTCGTACGAAATATTTCTTCACTCGTGCGGGGTTAGTTTTCCAACCCTCACTAGCTCACCCCCCCCCCGTCCGACAACGTATATACGTAATGATGAGTCATGATCAACTCGAACGAAAACGTAGATTTGTCTTTATCAAAGTTATAAGAAACTTTGAGAAATCTCTCTCTCTCTCTCTCTCTCTCTCTCTTATCTTCACAAATATTCATTTAATACGTCCGTTTGTTTTATCGTTCAAGAGATTTATATTGTGTAATTTTATTAGATTTATATTTACGACATTTATATCCATCAAGGAGCATTGAAATTATTTATTTCACACACACACACATATATATATATATATATATATATATATATATAAATATTAAATTATCATTTATAAAAAAAATTATTATTAAATTAAATTAAATTATTATTATTAAATTTATATCATTTATAAATTTAGTTTTCATTTTATAAGTTTCTTATTTATTATATATATATATATATATATATATTATTATATATATATATTATGATATATATATATATATCATAAATCATATATAATTATATAAAAAAATATTAACAAAAAGAACAAAATCAGACTTTTGCTTCGGTGAAATATTAAGAGACGTGTAAAATAATCTCGTGCACCTCGCAATATCGATGCAACGAAATTTTATTCATTCGTTTATTTTAACGTATTATATTTCTTTTTTCGGAGATATTAAATTAAAATCAAAAAAAAAAAAAAAAAAAAGGAAAAAATAAAAATAAAAAGGACAAAATATATTAAAAAAAAAAAAAAAAAAAAGATATATATATACACGCACCGTTTGTTAAAGTGCAAATATTTTTGTATCGTATAAATGAAAATAATTCTACATTCGATTGACACACAAATGCTAAGCTTACTCGTATATTTGTGTTGAATTTGTCGTACACATACACGGAGAAACACACACACACACACACACGCACGCACAGAGAGACACACAGACAGACACACAGATAGACACACAGATAGACACACGAACATAATTTATACGTTCACGAGATGTAACCATTAAACGAAGAGAAAGATCTCATCGATTTTTTTTCAAAAGAAAAAAAAGAGTGAGAGTGTGTGTGTGTGTGAGAGAAAGAGAGGGGGGGGGGTAGTTTTAAGGAACGATCCACAACGTGCAACTTCCTATTACTTTTTTTTTTCTTTTTCTTTTTTGTTTTTTATTTTTCTTTTCTTCACTCCTTCTTTACACCCCCACTCCCTCATCCCCTTTATTATTTCACCCCTCTATAGTCCTATTATCAAGAAAGTACCGAAGTCCGCCATTTTCACACTGACGTCAAGTTGCATCCCAAAGCACTTCCGGTTGCCTTCGAGAGGCTGTTAGGAGTCTGAAGAGGAGGTGGGAGGAGGTGGGAGGAGACGACCATCTTTTCAGAAAAAAAAAGAGAAAGAGAGAGAGAGAGAGAGGTGGGGAAAAAAAGGGACGACGAAGGTAAGTGGATAGAAGATACGGAGGATAGGGACGGGTCAAAGGGTAAGAAGGGTTCGTTGGCCCTTGATAGTTCCTTTTGAACTGAATCGATCAACTTTCATCCCTTTTGCTATACCACCCTAGTCCTACGTCTCATTCTACAACCTTCAATCATAGCTTTTTAAACGTTGAAATTGTTTTTACGAAAATTTCGTACTCGTAACTTCGATTGTTAATATTTTATTATTTTCTTTCTTTTTTTTTGTTAATTAATATATGTATATGTGTATATATATGTATACGTGTGTGTGTGTAAATGTAAATAAATAATATTGAAGTATATATCAATGAAATCAAATCGATTATAATTTTTTTTTCTACTTAATTATTATTATCATTATTGATTATTATTATTATTATTATTATTATTATTATTATTATTATTGTTTTTTTTTTCAAACGCGATAGAACGAAAAAAAAAATTTTTTTTTTTTTTAATGAGAATTATAAAGAAAAAAAAATTAAAAGTTTAAAAAAATAATAAGGCTATTTTTTTTTCTATGCGTTGCAATAAAAAAAAATAAAAAGAAATTGTTTTTCAACGACAATTATAAACAAACAAAAAATATATAGATGTATATATATCGAGAATTTTTTTTTAAACGATACGAAAATAATAATAATAATAATGATGATGATTATAAAAAGATAATATTAGTAATATTCAATATTTTATTAAATAATTTTTGAAACGACAAACGATTAATACCAATTGATAAATCAAAGATTAAAAGTTCCTCGGGTAAATATCGTAATAAAATGAATTTTTTTTTTTTTTTTTTTTCCCCTAGCAAACGAGTCGACTCCCGGCAACCGTTTGCTCCAATTTAACCGCCATTAATTTCCCTCAGGCCATTATTATTATTCTCGAATTTTCTTTTGCAGCACGGGGAAGCCATAGTAACAGCTCCGGGGGGAGGGCTTATCTCGTTATCAGGAGAAAAAGTAACTTTTCGAATAACCGTCCGCCATAAATTTTTCCCGCCCAAATCATTCGACTTAACCCACTTTTTCCATTCCCTTTTCTTCTACTTCTTTCTCTCTCTCTCTCTCTCTCTCTGATTTTTCTTTTCTTCTCTCGCGTTTTTTTTTTTCTTCTTTTTTCTCTAAGAAGATCGGTCTCGAATATAAAATGAAAAAAAGGGAAAATAAATAGGCGAGATAAAATTAATGGATAATAAGTTAACAAAGGGATAAAACAATTTTGTAAATAAATAAATAAATAGATAAATAAATAAATACAAAAAAAAAAGTAAAATACGCGAGGTTTCTAATAAAAACAAAAAAAAATGAAAAAAAAAATAAATAAATATGTGACAAAATTAATGAGTGAAGAGTAAATAAAAAAAAAATAAAAAATAAAAAAAAATTAATAAACGAATAAATAAAAAGAGAAAAAAAAAGTATGTAAGAAAATTAGTCTCGAATAAAGAGGGATTAAAAGAAGAGAGAGAGAAAAAAAAAAAAGAAAAAAGCAAAGAAAAAAAAAAAGAAAAAGGAAAGAAAAAAATGCTCGATCGTTATTCAAACTCCGAGCGACATATCTCTCTCTCTCTCTCTCTCTCTCTCTCTCTCTCTCTCTACCTATCTCTCTCTCTTTCTCATAGAGTCTCGCTCGATTTATTTCGTGCTCACGTCAAGGATCGTTTTCATGGACAATGAATTCCCTCGGTGTAACTCTCGTTCCATGCTCGAATGCATTTCGTTCGTAGAATATTTTCCAACATCGACGTTTACGCGCGTTAACGTTGGACATTTCTTTTTTTCTTTCTTTCTCTCTCTCTCTTATTTTTTTTTTTTTTTT